>JAJPUD010001044.1:185061-349826 GCA_023553655.1 Myrmecobius fasciatus | reverse complement strand
AGATAGATAGATAGATAGATAGATAGATAGATAGATAGATAGATAGATAGATACTGTCTATATATATATATATAGATCCTTTTTTAAAAAAATAGAAATATAAGAAAATGGTAAAAAAAACAAGTTGTTAGTGGTAATGTCTTCCTGAGTCTATGTAAATTAATATTATCTTAATTCTTTCTAAACATTTCACTTATTTTCTTTGAGTAATTTTGAAATTTGAAAATAAGTCAAAACTTTAAAATTACCCTCTTGTACTTTTTCATGCTGTGTGTACTTGTTCTGGTCTAGTCACTATTTTCAACTTCATTTTAGGTGTTTTTGTCACTTCCTCACAAAACATATCAAGTACTGAAATGGTAGTGACCAATTGTCTCACTGTCATCAATTATGAGAGAGGTTATGTCGAAAAATTGGCAAATTGATTCCATTTGGAATCCTTTTATTATCTTTCTTCTATTTTCAGTTATAAATAAATGTTCTTGGGATGATCTGGATTAGTTCAGTCTCACACCAAGCTTTGTATAGACTCATTTTCCTTCACACAGCTTCTTGCTATTTTTGAGAACTTAATGCTTGCTATATAGTTGTCCTGTAAATGTTGTGCAAATAAAATTTTAATAGTAATGTGTATTATTTTTGAATGTCTCTGTGTGATTAGAAAAAAATAAGTTTATTAGTAAAATAGTTTTCTTTGCTCTTTTGCAATTCTCATTGTGGTAATTACTTCATATGAGTTAAATTTTTGTAATCATGATAACAGTAAGAGTTAATGTCTTTACCTTTATCCATTTCTCAATTTTTAATGTTTATAACTTAAATATATAGGTTAGATTGGAACTGTTATAAATGTATGCCTTCTTCACATCTTTAACCTTCTAAGTGGATAGCAGTTATGAAGTGTTCTCTTTGCGAAATAGATAATTTCTTTACTTTTTAAAATGATTTGCAATCCTTTGTTGCTAGCATCTTTTTCATAATAATGTACTGGGGACCTGGCCAATGGAATCCTGTACTCAGAGCACTATGGCTTGCTCTGCCTGTTGTCAGTCCATGTGGAAGAGCTAAGGAGTTTGTTCTCATAAAGGCATGCTAATGTACCATGTAAGGGATTCACTTCTCAATTCAGAACACACACAGATCAAATGATAGTCAAAAGACCAAATGATAAAGAGAAGAGATTTTGATGGATTATTGAGCCAGAATTTGGTGTGCAGTTAAAACTGAACGAAGTGAGATGCTTGCTTCCTTCCTGTCAGTCTCTCTGGTTCAAGCAAGGAGGCAATGATTCCTATAAATCGCTGTGAAGAGACAAAACTCAGACCTTTATTTCCTTACTGGGGCCTACTTTATGTTGTCTCTCAGTAAATGATTTTGTGGTTGCTTCTGTCCCTGTTGTGTATATTGTTTCTGTTTTCAGATGAAGAATTATTGGAGATGGGCATGACCTTGGGGTCCTTGAATGATTAGCCTGTCAAGCATCAGAAGTCTATATGCTAGAGTTCTACTAGGATTTGTAGTAGTCAACTATGAGTGAATTAGTAGCCAAAGATTTGAAGATTGACTTTCTTGATCAAGGTAGAAGTAATAGAGATCGAGAACTATTCATTGACTAGATTGCATCTGGAAAGACATTAGTGGAGTATTGCTTATTATTAAATGCTTTATAGGTGAGTCCTCTCCTTCCACAAACTGAGATGATACAGGAGAATGTATTTCCCTAACCTCACCCCATTTTCCACCTCAAGAGGGTGATACAATATTTTTGTTATTATGTTCTTGCTATATCCACAGTAAATAATAAAATCTAAGTACTAGTAATTGAGTAAGTGAAACTGGGTCCTAATCACTGGCAGTTACATTTGTTGCAGAGAACCCATCAGAATGGGGGAATAAAACAGGCATCACAGGAGAATCACTCAGATTACTCAAGGATATCCATAGAACTATGATGGGACAAGATGTAGCATTGCTTTGAGAGGATCTGACTGGTGTAAGGATAAGTTGGGGGGAGATGTTTCAGAGTTTATACAGTTTATAAAGATACTTTTCATTGTTTCTTATGAATTATATAAGGGGAAATACCAAGAACCCAACAAAATTAAATTTCTTAATGTATTATATCTGCATAATTATTTGTCTCTCCAAGTAGAAGCTGTGAGCTAATCTTACATTTAATGGCAACTTATTTATTTCTTCTGATTTAATTTTTAGCAAGAACATTAGTAAAAATGTGGTTCATCACCTCTAGTAGGATAACAATTGGGCAAGGATTTCAGATTGAGAGTGCCACCAGTTACATTGTTGTTTATAGGTCTTCCAAAAATTGTATTTCTTATTATCTTTTGGTCCCCTTTCCACCTCTCAGTCAAGATAAAATAAAAGGGTGATTAAGACAAAGTTCCTGCCCTTAAAGACAAATATATGCAAAGATTACTTCTGCTCAGATAAGAGTTATGTATGTTTGCAAATAGTACAACATTCTGCTTTGAGTTCACTATAGTCTTTGTTTCAAGACTAGGTGATGAAACATTTTGCCACAATAACTAATGAAATGAAGGGGGGAAATGAAAAAGAGTGCTTTTTCTTATTGGATGGCTAAATGCATGTGGAAGGAGAGCAAAAAGAAATGGAGGGAAAAAGGGAATGAGGGAAGAAAGATAAAAAGAGGAAGGAAGGGAGGGAGGGAAGAAGAAAAGAAAGACAAAAAGTAATCATTTTCCAGTATTTTACGTATGTATGAATTCATTGTATGATGTTATTCTTATCCTAAAGAGCCTGTTATTTATTTGGCAACGTATGACTTCTCTGATACCACTGTTTAGGTGGTTCTTCTGTTTTTTTTTTTCTCTGCTCACTCATCTTTGGTATCTTGCTAGTTTCTTTTTCTTTCCTTGATCCCTAAATGTGCACATACACACATCCCTTCCACTCCTCATTTCTCTTCACAGTCACTTTTGCAGATCTCATTTAACTCTATCTTCAATTGTCATCTCTTATTTTGATTGTGTGTGTATGTGTATTTGCCTGTGTATGTATACACACACACAAATACACCCCCCCCACACACACCCCTCCTTGTACTCTCCCCTAAGATATAGTACAATCTTTCTGTTTTCTTTGTTTTGTTTAAATGTTTTTGGTTACATTTTGAGTTCTGAGCTCTCTCACTCCTAATCCGGCAGTAGAGAAAATTAGTATTTGATTTTAGAACATATAGCTTCTTTTCCTTTTTCTCCTGATTACCTTGGGAACAAAACTAATAGTGATATTTCTGGGTCAAAGAGTATATATAGTTTAAAACTCTTTGGTCATAATGCCATTTTTCTATTTTAAAATCTTCCTGTTTTCTTGATTGATATCTCTTCCTGGATGTCATGTCAAATCTGAAACTAAACAATAAGATGCACTGGAGGAAGTATGATGTAGGGTAATACAGCATGATAAAAGGGGGGAGGATTCCATCTAGAGTCAGAAGACGTGTATCAAATTCTAAATTTGCCAATTGCTACTTCAGCTGTGTTATCTGTAAAATGAAGGGAGAGGATGTGTGAAAGGCAGTGAAGTAAAAGTAGAGAGAATCAGATTAGATCTCTAAGGTCTCCTATAGATGTAAACCTATGATCTTATGTCAAAAATGGAATTCATCTTTCCAAAAGAAGCTGGCCCTCTTCCCAACTTCTCTATCCCTATTATTTATATTATCACTGTTCTGTCTATTTCCAGGACTGAAACCAATCTCCAGTTGCCTTTGCTTGCTGCTCTACCTCAAGCCAATTGGCAGGTTTTATTAAGTTGATCCCTCAGAATATCTCTCACATTTATTACGCATTTCCTTTTTCACTAATGCTACCTAATTCTTAATTTCTATCTAGATTATACTCTTTTTTCTGCTTTCTTTATTTCTATTCCCCCCCACTGTCATTCATCTTTTAAGGTATGGTTATAACATATAGGATCCTGAACTTTAAATCCTATTTCAAACATTTACTATGCACCTCAGTTTCCTTTTCTACAAAATGAGAATTACACTCAATGGGCTCAATGGTTTCTGCCAGCTCTAAATGAATTGTCATATGCTCATATGATTATTTCCAGGATAATCTTTCCTGTGCAGAGATCTGACCATATTCCTTACTCAATTTCTCTCATGATTCTTTATAGATCATCTCTCATAACTGAAAATATTCTTTCCACATCTCTCCTTCTTTTGATCATGTAGGTCAAATTCAGATACAAACTCTTTTATGAAGCCTTCCTTTATGCTTCTAGCTAGAAGCAACTCTTATTACCTTTAATCTTCTATGTCACCCACTTCTCTTCTCCTCATACTCTAAATTATATTCCAGCCATCAGCATAATTGTTATCTCTTCTCTTATGTTACAAGCTTCTTTAGAACAGGAATTCTGCCATAATTCTTGTTTGTATATTTAGGACTTCAGGATAAGAGATTTATTGTTTATCAATCATTTTCAGTCATATCTGACTCTTCATGACCCCATTCAAGATTTTCTTGAAAAGATACAGAAATGAATTGCTATTTCCTTCTGCTTATTTTCCAGGTAAGTAATAACAAAATAAGCAGGGTTAAGTGACATGCTTAGTATCGTATCTGGGGCCAGATTTAAACTCAGGAAGATGAGTCATTCTGAGTCCATCCCTGGTGCTCTATGCTCTATGGTGCCACCTCGCTGACCCTCTAAGAAATTTAGAGGTCATCTAACTTGAATTTTTCATTTAAAGAAGAATCGTAGGAGCAAAGAATTTAAGCAACTTACCTGAGATCACGCTGGTAGAAAATAGATAATAATAGGAACATAAATTCAGAGCCAGGAGGGATCTTAGAGATCATTTAATCCAACACTCTCATTTTAAAGATGAGGAAACTGAGGCACAGACAGGCAAGTGACTTACCCAAGGCTTCAGAGAGGAGGTAGTATCTGCCAAAGCTTAAATTTATCATCCAGATCCTCTGACTTTAAGCTCAGCATCCTGTCCCATATACTCTGCCAGCCCCTACATCCTTTGCCTCCAACTCCAGCTCTTTCCATTGTGCTTTGTTTACTTAATTGAACAGAATTGGATTTAGTTGAATGGAATTGAATTGGTTTCTTGTTTTTTGCAGACTCCTTAAAATATAATTGGAAATTAGGGGCAGTGACATATTCTTTTCCACTTTAGCCTGATGCCACCTTCTTTTCTGTGTGTCAGTTCCCACAGTTTATAAACACTGAAATGGAAGTTAAGATTCTTTTAAATAAATTTCAGTACTCCAATGGTTTAAGATTCTGGAAAAGTGCTTTTGTTCAGGGATGAGGGGAAAGAAAGTGGGCTCATGAACAGACATACTTCCGAAGATCCAGTTGGAAGAAAACACATTCCTGCCTTTTAGAGATAGATTCCCTTCCTATATAATTCCAGAAGATTCTTCTTTGGTTAATAGAAGCAAAGACACACATATTTCACAGCATATCAGTTCTCCTTTGAAAGATTTTGCTGTTAACCACTGTGTATTTAAGAACTCAATTTTGAACTTCAACCAATCTGCTCAAGATTTAATTAGTTTTTATATTCTTCACCAGCCAAATTCATTTCCTGTAAAAGGACAAGATGTACACAATCTTATCAAATGTTAACTATGCCAAAATAATTCAAGGGGAATTGCTAAAGGTAACCTTCTGGCTTAAAATTAGTTCTCATCCTAAAAAACATGTAAAATATGTTTCTTTTTTTACAGACTTAGAAATAAATCCTGAGCAACCTCTTTTCCTTTGAGGTTTACCCCTAATTATTATTACTTAAGACAACCCCCCCTTTTACAGTCATCTACCAACCTTCAGATCATTATTCTTTATTTTTAGAGTTCACTATCCATTTCACACACTCCAACTCCTCATCTTGTACTTGAGAACATCAACACACTGAATGACTTCTTTGACTATTCCGATCTCCTAGTATATCAGCTTCCTAAACTTCCAAGACATTTTTTTTTTATTCCATCTCAACTGGTCAGAGAGATATTCTTGAAATAATCATCATCTATGAACTATTTCACTCAAGGATTTAGACCTTGAAATTTCTCTCTCCAACTACATTTTTTCATGCTTTAATCTTTTCTTTTCTTACCCTTTTAAAATTTATTCTTCATCCTTACTAGGATGTCCATTCTTTATTCTTTCCATGTTTGTCAAATCTATTTCTTCTGTTTTGGCCTCCCTTTCCAGTTTTTTGACCCTATGGCTGACCAGTTCAACCAAATGCTGTCAGCTACACTTGAATACCTAACCTCAACCATCCACATATCAACAAATTCCAACTTTGCTCCCCTCCACCCAGATGCCTTAATATTTGAGCTCAATTTGAAGACCTCCAATGGAGAACAGTCTACTACCTCCTGATAGTAAATTTTCTTTTAAAGCAGCTCTGATTATTGAGATTTCCCCTCATATGTAGTCTAAACTTTCCCCTATACATCTACCATTGATTTCCATTTCTACCCTGTAGGACCAAACATAATAAAATTTTATCTCTCTTGCATTATTAACCACCCTTCACATATTTGAAGGCAGATATCAGATCCCCCTTTCCATACCACATCTTGATAACACTTGTTAGTAAACTTATAGTGAATCTCTTTAGTGGTATGAGTTGGAAGAGGTGAATCAGGAGGTCACTTTCAAACCTAAAGTTCTATGATTTTGAAGCTTTCTTGTGGAGTTAGGAAGGGGTCAGGACTAAAGACATAGATTAAAAAGGATCATAGGTATGATTGAGAAAAGCAAGGGGAAAATTTAAGAGAAAAAAGAAGACTAAGGACAGAGGCTTATAGAGGGCACAGGGGGAAGAACAAAAAGAAGAAAAACAGATACAGTAGAATAAGAATGTGATCAGAGAGGGAGGAGAAGAACCAGCAAAGACTCATATTATGAGAACCAAGAGCATAAAGAACATTAAAAAATTTTAATGAAATGCTAGATTTACTCTTCCAGTGGCCACACAATTTACAAGTTGGGATTTTCAGGATGTGGCTGGCTATATCTTCCCTTCTGGGTTCTAGGGTACTGTGAACAACAATGGGATTCATCTAAAATAGATATTTATTGAAAATAGTCAAAGTATAACTACTTCCAAAATCAGTCATCCTTTTCTATTCACATATTGCTCAGTTTTGAAGAGAGAATAGATTCTAATTCAAGATGATGACTATGAAACATTTCCATGGCTACTAATGGCACAGTGAATAGAATGCTGAGTCTGGAATCAGAAAGACCTGAGTTCAAATGTGACTTCAATACTGACTAGTTGTATGACTTTGGCCAAGTCACTCAATCCTATTGGCCTCAGTTTTCTCAACTAGAAAATGGGATGGAGAAGGAAATGGCCAACCACAACAGCATCACTGCCAAGAAAATCCCAAATGGGGTCATTAAGAGTCAGACATGATCTATAAATGACTGAAGAAAAACTGAATAAAACATTTCCATCAGTTAATTCACTTCTGGGTATAACACAAATGATGGACAGGTCTTTCTTTTCTTCCAAGATATAACATCTTTTCTTGGTTACTGAATTAATCCATGGTTTACTTGGGTCACATACCATTGTTGTTCAGAGCTGACTCCTTCCTAGGCTCATTTCATTGACCTCTACTGATGGCTTTTCTGAATGTTCAAAAGTCACAGTGATTTGTTCAATCTCTGATATTAATTTGTCTAAAAGCAAAAAAGAAGAAACAACAGGCACAGAAGGAATATCAATGCCATATATTCAAAATCCCATATTGGCCATGGGGGGAGGGAGGGGAGAAAAGCTATTAATGTTCCTTCTCTTTCCACCTGGAAGTATACTAAGTTTCTTTTCTCATTCACTATCAAGGAAAAGAAAGATCAAGTTTCTCTGTTGAAACTTTTTGTTGCACATTTTAATTTCCACCTCACCTTCAAGTTAAAAACCTTTTCTTTACTATATACTTCATGAAAATAATCACAGACTACCTTTTATTTCTCTGAACCAGGAATAGGTCCTTCCATTAAACATAATTCCAGAAGCAGGCTCATCAAATCCCTCATGGGAATTGGTAGCATAGGAAAAGGGGAAGGGAATAAGCATTTATGTAGCACCTACTATGTGCAAGGCACTTAACAAATATTATTTCAAATTAAAGCTATCTAATCATATGAAAAAATGCTCTAAATCACTATTGATTAGAGAAATGTAAATTAGAACAACTTTGAGGTAACACCTCACACTTGTCAGATTGACTAAGATGATAGAAAAAGATAGTGATGAATGTTGGCGGGGCTGTAGGAAAACTGGGACATTAATGGATTATTGGTGGAGAAGTGAAATGATCTAACCATTTTGGAAAACAATTTGGAACTATGCCCAAAGGGTTACCAAACTGTTCATGCTGTTTGATCCAGTAGTGTTATTACTCAATCTATATCCCAAAGAGATCGGGGAAAAGGGCCCCAATATGCAAAAATGTCTGTAGCAGCCTATTTTGTAGTGGCAAGGAATTGGAAACTGAGTGAATACCCATCCGTTGGAGAATGGTTGAAGAAGGTGAAGTATGTGGATGTAATGGAATATTATTGTTTTATAAGAAATTATGAGCAAACTGGTTTCAG
The DNA here is from genome assembly GCA_023553655.1 of Myrmecobius fasciatus. Taxonomy (NCBI): domain Eukaryota; kingdom Metazoa; phylum Chordata; class Mammalia; order Dasyuromorphia; family Myrmecobiidae; genus Myrmecobius; species Myrmecobius fasciatus. The sequence goes on along the minus strand of JAJPUD010001044.1, from coordinate 341,195 downwards.
AAAAGCCTGGAAAGATGTACATCGAACTTATGCAGAGTGAAGTGAGCAGAATCAAGAGAACATTGTACATAGTAACAGCCAGATTATGTGATGATCAACTATGATAGACTTTAGCTTTTATCAGTAATGCATTGATCCAAGACAATTCCAGTTGAATTGGGATAGAAATTGTCATCTGAATCCAGAGAAAGAACTAAGGAGATTGAATGTGGATTGAAATGTACTATTTTTACTTTTGTTTGCTTGCTTCCTTTTTTTTTTTCTTGTGGTTTTTTTCCCTTTTGTTTTAATTTTTCTTTCACAACATGACTAATATGGAAATATATTTAAAGTGATTGCACATGTATAATCTATATCAGATTGCTTGCTGTCTTGAGGGGGAAGGTAAGGGAGGAAGGGAGAAAAAAAATTAGAACAAAATCTTACAAAAATGAATGTTGAAGGGTATTTTTCCATATAATTGGAAAATAAAATACTATTAAAAACAAATTTTATCTCATGTAACCCTCAAAACACTGAAAACTAGATCCTGTCCTATTTTACATTTGAGGAAACTGAGGCAAGCAGAGGTTAAGTGATTTGACCACAGTCACATGATAAGAAAGTATCTGAGACCAAACTTGAAATCAGATCAACCTAACTCCAGACTCGGTGCTCTATTCCCTGTGTCACTTAATTGCCTCAAATTCTGTGATGTGATCTGGAGAGGGTCTCTCCCCCTTCTCCACTGACTAATTTTCTCTTTACATTTGTCTTCTTATTTAAAATTTTGCAAATCTAAGCAAACTGACTAGAGTGATTTTGATCACATTCTCCATATCTCCAATCTAGAAAAATCCTTTGGAATCCTGAGGAGGCTTTAACTTTTGTGTACATGGTCAATTATTGCAATGTGTAATGCCAATTATTGTAGGGACATCAAGCAAGACAAGAACTGAGTTTTGGAAATTACAAAACTATTGTTGATTTTTGAGGGAGCAATTTCAATAGGGAGATAAAGACAACATATACTACTTGTACCATTTTAAGATTTTTGATACACTTTACATATGTTATCTCATATGAATCTGACAAGGACTCTGAGAAGTAAGAACTACTATTATCATTCCCATTTTACCAAGCCTGAGAGAAGTTAAATGACTTGCCTAGGCTCATATAATTATTAAGTGTCTGAGTCACGATCTGAACTCAAGTCTTATTGACCAAAATTATTGCACTCTATCTGCTCTACCATCTCCTTAGTGATAGTAATTGTATACTACCTTATCAATGAGAAGAACAGGACCAAGAGAATGTCTAACCTGTGACTAGAAGTCCAGAAGATTTCAAATTTATCCATATGTATTTCTGGGGGTAAGGTTAGTGCTGATGGTTGGTTCCAACCAAAAAATTGCTTTAAAACTTTTTTCTGGGAATTTTCTGAAGCAAAAGCAATGAAGTCAGACCAGAACTTGATGAAGAGATCATCAGAATAGTTTAGTTTGGTTCTATACTTCTAGAATGATAGTAGTCCCTTGGCAGTGGGGAAATTTCTGGAGATGTGCTGAGCATATACACTGCCACCTTTTCCCCAAATATATTTATTTTTTTCTTTTTGAGTGCTAACTCATTACACTTTGTTTTTAAATATATACATATGAACCAAACCAGCCACTAATAGAATTTTAGATTAATAAGATATTGGTCTAACATTTCATATATTATTGAACAAAATTATATATTGCTACAAACTATAATTTAGTTATTCAACAAAATGATAAACATCTATTATGAGTCTTTGGTTTTATGGAGTCTGTCTACAACATATATAGAAGCTTAGAAGTCTTAGTCTCTGGCCACAACAGCTTGAAGAGAAGGGATTTCATAGCTCCGTGTTCTAGGTTCAAATTCAGCATCTGGACAAAACTCTGACATCCCTCTCTTCTGAAAAAGGAACCGATATGTTCCACACAGTAGAAACAAACTGATTTAAATATTATTGGGGATATACCAGCCAAACAGGGTAGAAGGAGCGGGACTTGCATATGTATCTGACTAATGAAATGTTAAGAATCCTGGATTACTATAAAGACATGTAACTAGTTGTGAGAAGTGAGACTTCAATTTATTCCCTGTAAACTTAAGTTTGGGGCATAGATGATTTTCAAGGCCCTATCCAGTCCTAAAATTATATTAGACTGGTAGTCTAGTAAGCCATTGGGTGCATGATTATTTTTGACTATAATGGAGTGAATGTCTTCTTTAGGCAATTAAAAGTCAAGGAAAATCAATCTGTATAATCAGCCAAATATTTAAATCCATTGAATTTCTTCCTCCTTCCCTCCTATTCTCTTCCCTTCTTTCTTTCCTTCCTCCTTCCCTCCCTTTTTTCCTTCCTCTTTTCCTTCCTTCTTTCCTGCCTTCCCTCCATCCTTCTTTTCTTCCCATCTTCCCTCCTTCCCTCCCTTGCTCCCTCCCTCGCTCCCTCCCTCACTCCCTTCCTCCCTTCATTCATTCATTCATTCATTCATTCATTCATTCATTCATTCCTACCTCTCTCCCTCCCTTCCTCCATCCTCCCTTCCCTTCCTTCCTTTTTTCCCTTTCTTCCTTCTCTCCTTCCTTTCCCAAACGTATATTAAACATAAACAGGAAAGTCAAACAGTCTGACTGAATTGCTACCAGACTATAAGGAATTTTTGTCTTGAGGGAAGGGAAAAACATCTTGCTTATATGTGTATTATACTCAATATCTATTCCAAAGCTTTGTACATGGTATATATTCAATAGATATGTGGTGCATTTAATTGAGATATGTAAAATTATCTATTTGCAAGTATATAATCTATATAAATATATACCTAAAAAGCTTTAAATGAGTTGTTGATATTTTTTTTGTTTTTTCAGACAATGACCTGCACCTTACATCTGATTTATTTGATTGGCTAAGTCAGATTCAAGTATGTGTGTAATATATATACATACACATGTATGCATAGATATGTATGCATATATACATATATACACACACATTTGTGTATCCTAATCATTTCATCATCTCACATATCTTGAGTTAAAGGATTGGAGTTACTAACTAATAGTTACTAACAACTAAACTTGTAGATTTAATGTCAACAAATAAAAAAATGCTGATTTATTTTACTATATGCACACTTTCTAATAGGATTAGTGTAAATAGAGATATTTATAATGATTTATGTCTGACAAATATAGCTATGAATTTTTTTATTAGACAAATGTCTTTGCTTTAGGTATGCATATTAAAAGGCTCTCAGGTATATGGGGGTCATCGGATGCCTGAAGTAGTCAAATTGTGCATTAAGTTCTATTTATTTATTTGAAATAGTGAAAGACTCCACAGGATATTCAATAGAAGGCAAAATATAAATAGAGCACTGAATATAATCTCAGAATCAATAATGAAGTGAATACTAGGGTAGACAGGCAGTATAATGGGGAGAAAATATAATTTGAAAATAAACTTGACTAAAAAGATCCTTTACAAACCATTGGCAGTTGATTTTGTTTAGGCTCAACAACAACAACAGCAATAGTAGCTAACAGTTATATAATGCTTCTGTGTGCCAGGCACTATGCTAAATTCTTTGCAGTAATCTCATTTGATTCCTCACAGCAACTCTGGGAGGTAGGTGCTATTATTATCCTCATTTTACAGATGGGGAAACTGAAGCAAAGAGAGATTAAGTAACTTGCTCAAGATCACACAACCAGTATGTGTCTGAATCCAATTTTGAATCCAGATCTTTCTGACTCCAAGTCCCAATTCTCTGTTGAGTCACCTAGGTGCCCCAGGGGCAATGCCATCACCCAACTTCAGGGTGTTCAGTGGTTCAGAAGGACACTGTAATTGAGACTGAAGGAATTTGGGGGTAGATCATGTGGTCAATTACTTATTCTTTTCAGAAAGCTCATAGAATAACTGGTTTTTACTTAACTCCATTTATGAAAATAACCACTGTAGCACATGGGTTTTTGTCAAAGAGGTGGTTTTCCCCCTTCTTAAAATGATTACACATAGAAAGCACCAAACTACCAATTAATGTAATTTGTTTTCATGGATTTTTGCCTTGTACATCATTGAGGCATTAGCTTTCAAAGGTGAACAGTAAATGGTGAGCCAAAAATTGAGCATGGAGCTATCCTGGCAACTTAAATAAGAGCAGAAAAGAAAACAATTGCTTAAGACTTTAACCCAGCTTCGCCTTTGACTGAAGATCTTAAACTAAGATTGATAGAAAACAGTTTTCAGGTTGAAATAATACATACTGATTTATAGAAAATGCCATTTGCTGTATTTTTCTTTTATGTATTAGACTTAATGAATAGATATGCCTTTTTATTTTGTAGTACCCTACCATTAAATGATACCATCATTTTTTTCTGCCTAAATAAATTCAAATTCTTGTCACCTACTATCTGTACAGGAAGATTTGAGACATTATTCCTAATTGAGATTTTTACTGAATATCTTTTAAAGATAAATTTATTTTATTCTTTCACCCACTATTTAAAAGGATTTTCACATTTTTATCTTCTAAAGGAATTGTCAATGAGAAACTAAAACTGCATAGACTATACATTAAAATCACTTTAGTTTTTAAAGCTGTCATGAACTGTTTCAAAAAAATGCTAAGTTGCCATTGTTTAATGTCTGTCATTTTATAATGCTTTAGAAGTTATCTATCCTGTAAAATTATTAACTGATGCTAAAATTGCCTTGTAAGTATTAGGACAATAGCAATTTTGTAACAGCTGGGACACTGCCAATGTAAGATAAGTACATTTTGCTCTGTAGATTCATAAAGTGCTTTGAAATGGTTTGTAACTGATGGATGGATGCATTTTCTAAGTGTAGAAAGCAATATTTTGTAGAAGGAAATGGCTTGAAAGCTGACACACATGCATGCAAATGCCATTCTCTTCAGTAAGTAATTTGCTTTTTCTTTCAAAAGCATAAATGGCATAGTTAGACACATTATTTTGTATATTGCACATAACAATACAAGATGCACAAAAACAGCAAGTACAAAACATTTCATATTGATAGAAGAACCCATGGCTGTGGTATATGATTAGCATAAATGTATACACACTGAAGTAATGCCTTCAGGATTAAAAAGTGAAACTAAAAAAAAAGTTCTTCTAACTTCAGGAAATGACAATATTTAGAAGGCTTTTCCTTCTTTCCACTAAATTGTGGCACCTAATCCGAATACAATGAGTATCTATTTAATGGGCCTATTTTGGCCAGGAATCACTAAAGAGGATGGCGCCAAGGCTAGGACAATGTCAATCTGGAACAGGAGCCTGGTAGCCATATCTGATATCTCTATGCTCAGTTTTATAAAAGTTCTGCCATGGATCTTCCTTTACAAGTGTTCAGAATCAACCCTTAAAAACACACATACTAATCAGAAGCTGTCACCTGACCCAAACCATGTGTGTTTTCATCTAGAAGAAAGACAAAGGTGAATCGTCTTTCAGAGACACTTGATTAAAATCACAGTTTAGAGTTCCTGCAATCAGGAATCATGACCAGCTCTGTTCCTACTAACCCCACTATTGTTCTGCTGCATTATTATTGACATTTTATCTGCTGTGTTGACACAGGTTTGTCTCAGTGTCTTTAAAATGTGCTCAGTAGAGTTGGATCCTTTCCCTGGAAATGTTCACATAATACCCATTAGTTAATGAGAGGTATGAGTTGGCAGTGAGAGGAAACTATTCCCCTGAGATTTTGACATATTTTCTGATTTTTAATAAAACAATAACTTTGACTGTTTGGGGCAGACCTTCGTTAATGCCCTTAGAGGGAATTTTAAAATGGATAAGAACTATAAACATGAGGTTGACAACAATTTAATCATGTGCATTTTGATTTGCACTCCTGGTATGCTGTAGGAATTCTCTTTATGAGATCATTTGATCAAACATCCTGCCACTAAAAGATCCTTAAATCTATTATATAGCGGGCATTTCTTTATTGAATTCATTGGCTGGTTTGCTGGTTGATCACTGGATATTCCACTTTTGAATAGATCTTTTGAGCATTCAAAAATCCCTGCCCTGAGATTTTTGCAGCATTAAAAAAAGCAACAATAATAAAAAAGCAACTAACACCCTCTTTAACAATGCACAGGTGGGTTTATATTCAAGTTATTCTCACTGGAGGGAACCTCATTCCTCTACAAGGAGGATTATTTTGTTAAGAATTGAAATAAATGTATCCCCGCTAGCATCCTCTTTGAATTATAGACCAAGTAGAATACTGTGGCCAATCTTGTAAATTCTCCTGGTTTAATGAGATCTATAGCTTAGTAAGTAACTACCTACTTTCAGATAGTTCTCTATTTAGATCTCTTATAGGGAAGCAACAAGGTACAAATGAAAGAGCTCTGAATTTGGAAGAAAAGAACATGGATAAGAATCCCGCATCTGATCCTCATTGTCTGTATGATTTTGGGCAAGTGACTTTCTTTTGTTAGGTCTCATTTTACTCATCTATAAAATGCAAGGGTTGGGCCAGATGACTTTTAAATGTCCCTTCCAGCTCTAAATCTCTGGCCATATTTTCTTCATATCTTTTATTTTTCTTATTTTGCTCATTAGGCTCCATAATTAAGCATTCTTAATTAGATGTTATTGCATGAGTTTGTATTGCCTAAATATATGCTATCAATTCTATGATATCTCTCTATATATTGATTCATTGTTAAATATTCAGGAATAAGAATGATAAAAATATGGCTTTTGAGATCACAGTGGCTTTCCTACCAAATGGAATTAATTTGACTCTAAAGGGAAGAGTTTCAGACAATAATTCTGTACTGTTGCCTGCTACAGCCTTCAGCTTTCTGACATTTGAAAAGAATTGGGGATAACAAGAATTCGTCATTGTATAGGATATTGGAATTAGAATCTCATTTTGCTTCTTGATGTTGTGTTGATGCCAAAGGCTCACAGAAGAAAGTCTGTCTCTAGTTGGTAAAGTACATAGAAAATTGAACTTGGATCAAGATTTTGGATTCTGCCTCAAAGACTTGCTAGCCCTATGACCCTGGAGAAGTCATTGATTTTCTCCTAGACTCAGTTTCCTTTAAACCTCGGTTTCCATCTGTAAAGTGGGGATAAGATGTAATACAGCTAACTAGTGTATCTAAGTGCTTTTCAAATCTTAAAAATATATAAATGCTAATTATTATCAGACCTTCATCAAATGAAGAAAAATTTGTCAAAGGGATGCTGTGAGTAAGAAAATTAATATATTTGTGTTGATGTTCATGTAGAAATTCAGAAATGCAAATGGGTCACTATTCTTTTACATGTTCATTTAGATAGGCAGTTACTATAAGAAATCACATAGATTGGATATATCATAGCAAGAAAGGAATTGAAATACAATATGGATAATCATGTGGAGCTATATCTATGCATGCATATATGTATGCATTTGTTTTTATATTCTTTTTTATCAGGTGGAGCTTGCTCACAATTGTGATTAAGATCATGTATTCATGCATACATGTGTGTAGAAAAGTATAAAAATATTTATAAATATCCACATGTATACATATAAAGAGGATAATCTACATGTAGATTTGTAATACACATGTGTATACAAACATATGTGAATATCAACAAATGCATTGTGTTTATATGTATGTGTACACACTTATGATTCTGGTGGTTCAAACCATTGAATATATGTCCAAATTTTACCTAGCATATAAAGTAAAAACAAACTTTCACTAAGGAGAAGGAATAGTGCATAAAAGGAGAAATAATATTGCATAAAACCTAGTAATCATTGTTCTCAAATATACAAATTTAATACTGCATTTTCAGTTAAGAATAAATATAAACATGTAAGAATAAATATAAACACACATGCATGTGTATTTATATATGCACATTCACATATGCATGCATGTATCATGTGTGCATATATGTGTAAACACATCTCCAACTTTTATGTAATGTTATGTGCCAGGCAATGTGCTAAATGCTTTAAAATTATTATCTCATTTGATCCTCACAACTACCCTGGGACTATTATTATCTTCATTTTACAAATGAGGAAACTGAGGCATATAAGGTTAAGTGACTTGCTCAGAGCCTCATAAGTAGTAAATGCCTGAGGTTAGGTCTTCCTGAATCCAAGCCTGGGGTCCTATTTGCTGTGCCATCTAGTTCAAAGAACAATAGAATCACTGAACTTTTGAATATAAGTAAGCAAATAATGAGGCATAATGATTAATAATAATGATGATGATGACATTTATAAAGTGCTGTGGATCTGCAAAGTATTTTACAAATTTTATCTCATTTTATCCTCACAACAACCCAGTAAGGGATTTTTATCCCTATTTTATAGATAACAAAAATGAGGCAGACAGAGGTTAAATGACTTTGTCCAGAAACACATAGGTAGGTAGGAAGTATCTGAGGACTGATTTGAACTTAGCATCTCCAAACTCCAGGTCCATTATTTTTCTACAATGCTACTTAGCTGCCTCATTTACTATCAGGAGAAAATAAGTCTGAATACATTGTTGCCTGTGTGATTTTGGGAGTATCAGACACATCTAATGCCTTAAATCAATCTTTCTGAGTTTCAGTTCTCCTTGCTCAAATTTGGTTACATTAAGTGATCTCTGATGTCTTTTCCAATCTGTATATAAAATCCTTTAAGAAAATACTATAGGAAAAGTTTATTATAATGTGTCTTTAATTCTGTTTGATTACTTTGAGCACAGGTTTACACTTTGAACTGGCATGCTGTATAATAAGATAAGATTGACTTGAATTTACAAGTCCTGGATTCAAATTCTAGTCCATCATTTGGTAATTGTGATCTTGGACAAGTCCCTTAACTTTTCTGAGTTTCAGTCTCCTCATCTGCATAAAAATGGAGCAAGTAGTAGAATATTCCTTCATAGGACTGTTATGAGGCAAACACTTTAAAAACCAAAAAATATTCTGTAAATATGTTATTCAGATTGTCCACTGACTGTGAATATCTGACTGGGCCTAGAAATAATCTTTGCCTCCATTTTGGTGTTCATGTCTGTGAGAGTATATATGATGGGTTGTTTCTGAACATTGAAAATGAAAGGTTACAATAGTAAATGTCAATTGGACAGCAAATTGGGAGGGAAGGAAGCTGAGAAAGTTTACTCTAGTAGGAAATGTCAAAAAGTGCTTCAATATGCAAAATATGAAAAATATGCTGAGAAGAAAGCTGTAAATTCAGGTCAGGCAAAGGCTTAAATCCCTTCTAGTGATGGCTAACTGTCATATTGTTTAAAAAAAGGAGAGAAGATAAGATGCTAATTAGAACTTTACCCACAACGTGACAAAAATAATTTACCTTATTTCTCTGCTGTTTGCAGCTCTATTGACATCCTTAATATTACTAAAGCTGTTTACTCTTTTCAGATGACTGCTGAAAGAGAGAACCATCATTTTTCAAGGACTCATCAGCAGCTAAATGTAAACTCCTAGACGATTTTTTACTTAAAATTGTGAAAATATGTCTGATGCTACAAAAATAAGAAGCTGTATTATCTTGAGAGGAATAATCATGATACATAAGAGAAGTTCATTGTTTTGGAAAGTTTGACTGTTCCCAGACTTTAAAAGTAAGATATATTTGCTAAAATATTCAGGTTGCTTTTGTTTTATTTGTATAAAATTTAGTGGTTGGATTTGATATCTGGAAGTTATTGTTCAGTCATTTCAGTCATGTCTGACTCCTTGTGACCCAATTTGGGGTTTTCTTGGTGAAGATACTAAACTTATTTGTCATTTCATTCTCCAGATTATTTTATAGAAGAGGAAACTGAGGCAGAGTTAAGTGATATATATTCAAGGTCTCCATACCTAGTAAAGTGTCTTGACACCAAATTTGAACTCAAGTTTTCCTACTATCAGAGAGTAGCTGTGTAGCATAAAGGATGGAGAATCAGGCCTGAAGTCAGAAAACTTGAATTCTACACCTACCACTTGCTAGTTGCATGACCATAGCCAGTCATCTTAACCTTTCTGACACTCAAGTTGTGAAATTGAATTAATATTAACTATATTTAACTATTGTGAGTTTCTAATGCAATTGTGTATATAAAGAACTTTCCCAAATTTAAACACAGTCATAAGAATGCCAGCTACACTTTTAGTTATTAGACTGTTTTGATATAGTTGGTAGGAAAATAAATTGTAGAAAGGGTCCCTGAAAACTTGAATCACAACAATTATTACAAATTACAAAATTTGCACAAAAATTTGCAAAATCAAATTAGGTCTTGCTCAGTAATTTTCATAGGAAGGTAGTTTGTAATACAGCAATATCTCTTTCACTGCTATATGTCAGTTAATCAGATAACTTTTATAAAATGCCTAGTATATGCCAGGTATGATGCTAAGTACTGGGGATGCAAAGAAAGGCAAAACAAAATAAGTTCCTGTTGCCAATGAGCTCACACACTAGTGGAAGAGACAATTTATAAACAACTGTGTACAAACTATAATACACACATCCATAGATACACAGACACAGACCTATGTACACACACACGGGGATATAATCGTACACACTCATGTATGTGCATGTGTGTTTACATGGATATAATCACATTGCAAACATGCATACATATGTGCACATTGTGGTATGGTCAAACATGTATACACACATGTGTGTTAAAATCACACATATATACACATATATTGCATCCATATATGCACATGCATTGATATATATATATAGAGAGAGTTTATATGGATATAATTACTTTGTACACATGCATACACATACATACATGTATGTGAATATATGGATATAAATAGATGTAATAAACAGAGGGATGTGACTAAGATTAAGGATTAGGAAAGACTTCTTGTACAAAGAAGGTTGTAAATAAGCTCAGACTTTAAGGAAACCAGAGATTCCAGAAGGTAATGATTAGGATGGGAGAGCATTTCAAGCATAGAGGACAGCCACTTATAAGGCAGGGAGCTGGAATAAGTGTCATGTGTGAAGAACTGCAAGGAGGTGAGGGTCACTGAATTATGTGGTATGAAAACTTTCCATTCTAACTCAGACTCTTCTCAATTACTTCTCCATTCGGAATCTTAGCCATAAAACTCATTAATCAAAATGGATGTTTCCCATCACTTGTAGCCATGATGATTAATCATTGTATAAAGATCATTGGAAATATGCAATTCCTATAATCCATAATATTAGTGCAAAAGAAAGGATGATGTCTGAGATACTTTGAAATAGGAAAAATAAGACTGAGAAGACTTGCAACTAAATTATCAATCCCAAGAAATGAAATCTTTTTGAGCTTGCTTCTAGGAATTAAAGATTTGTTTGGTTTGGGTTTTTTTGTTGGGAGGGGCGAGGGAAAGGTGGTACGGGGTGGGAATCCAATTGTGATTATAATATCACTCATGTGTTTGCTTACAAGTATCAAATTTATATTCTAAGGTTTCACTATAATTTGTGCAATGTTATTGTATTCAGTTAGTATTTCAGAAATAACTTATTTCAATAAATTGGCTTTAATCTCAGTTCAGCACTTCATTATTCAATAAGCATTTCTTTAGCCCTTTGTATGTATAGATCATTGAGCTAGACATTGTGAGGATTCCAAGTTTTGATAGTACATGGTCCCTGTCTTCATGGATGTTACAGCCTATAAAAAGAGGTGTGAAAATTCATAAATATATGCATTTCAAAACACTCAAGTACATCAGAAAATAGATTAATGGTAAGAGCAAGTGTTTGGGGTTGCAGAGGAAGTCAGGAAAGGCTTCCTAGAAAAGATGGCACTTGAGTTGGAATTTAAAGGATGGGTAGAAATTCAAAAAGTTGACATCAGAGGCATTCAAGTACAGAAATAGCATGAACAAAAACATGGAGATGGGTAAATTCAGGTTCATAGATCAAGATTCATAAGATCGAGATCAAGATCAAGTCAGATTTAGCTAGAGAATAGTAAGCTTGTAGGGTAATATCCAATACAATCCAAAAAATTTATTAAGCACCTATTATACACCAAACACTGTACTAGGTGCTGGAAATATAGTTAATAAAAAGAAAGACAATATCTACTCTTAAGGAGCTTACAATCCAATAGGGGAATGGAAATACCACACAAAGGAAGATAGGAAAGCAGGTGGAGGGACACAGGAGGTACTTAGTTAGGACTATTTTGTTCTGCGGAGTTACAAGCAAGGCAGAGCAACAGTAGGGATACTAGAATGAGCTGTGAGTCCAGTTTCTGCTCTCTATAAGAAAGGCTTTGGGAATAATTTGATAGTCTACTCTCTAGCCCTTCAATTAGATGGGAGAAGAGACTGAGGGAGGTAACCTCAATGAAGCCTCATGTTAGCAGCATGGTGGTGACTTTAGGAGTAATGATCTTATTCTTGGGGGGGTGGGGGGTGGGGAGCTGAAACCAGGCAGAACAGCAGATGCAAAGCAGAGGGATATAATATGAAAAAAGTTGAAGTAGTTTGGTGTTAGGTTGGATAAGATCTTGGAAAAATAAGGCCAGGAAAAAATAATAGTTTTTAAAAAATTATTCAATAGCCAAGAAAAATGATTTTGGGAAATAAGCATATATATATATATATATATACATACATATATATATATATATATAGGTGACTAATCTGTAACTAGTGTGATGGGGGTGGGATTTGAATACTTACAAGAGGGTTATTGTATTAATTTGTATATATGTAATTGGTATGTATTTAATAATTTGTAATAGTATGTAATACAATTAGTATGTAATAGTAAATGTGGGTACTAAGTTGTCAGTGAAAAATAGAAAGGCAGGGACAAATTAAGAGATACTGTGTAACTAGAACCAAGAAGACAAAGATGTGAAATATGAGGAAAGGAGAGATGATACCAACAAAAGCAAGAGACTAATAATAATAATAGCTAATATTTATATAGGAGTTAATGTTTATAAAGCAATACACGTACATATACATGTGTGTTTGTGTGTGTATATCTAGTTGGGGAGATTTGATGGTATAGTGAGTAGAGCATGGGACCTGAAGTCAAGAAGACCTGAGTTCAGATCCACCCACAGAAATGTAGTAGCTGTGTGGTCCTATTTGCCTCTATTTCTCATCTATAAAATGTCCTGGAAAAGAAAATAGCTATTATCTTTGCTAAGAAAAACCCAAATGGGGTCACAAAGATTCAGATATGACTGAAAATAACAATAACAAAATATGTGAATGTATAAAGTCTCATTTGATGTTCATAAAAGCCCTACACATTAGGTTCTATTATCACTTCTATTTTACAGATGAGGAAACTAGGGCTGAGAAGTCATGACTTGCCAGCATCACAGGACTAGTAAGCTTCTGAGATATGACTTAAACTCAGGTTTCCTGACTCCATGATCAACTACACCTAGATGAATGAAGGTGAAGTCAGATAGAAGAGCAGCTTTGAGGAGAAAGATACTAAATGCTGTTTTGTACATGTTGAGTCTGAAGTGTGGATAGGGTTTTCAGGAAGAACCATCCCATAGGGCACTTGAAAAAGAAAAAGTGGGGGGGGTTGGAATCATGGAAAGAGATCAGAACTGGAGATAGATTTGGATGAGAATTGAAGCTGTAGGAATGAATGAGAACATTAAAGGAGAGCTCATAGAGAAGAGAGAGGAAAGGACCAAGAATATATCTTTGAAAATCACCCTCCTTAAGGAGGCACTGGAGGACAAAAAACCAATGAAAAATACAGATATGGCATGGTTAGAGTTAGGAGAATAATGATAAAATATGGTACCTTAGAAGTCAAGGAAAGAGACAATCCAGTAGGAAGGGTGTCAGTATCAAGTACTAAAAAGACATCAAGGAAGGGAGAGGGGAAGAAATCCTCTACAACAATAAGTTGGGAATAATTGGTCATCTCAGAGGGAGTAATTTCAGTAAATTTATTTGTTGGCACTAAAAGATAGTAAAGAGTTATTTCAAAAACTGTAGCAGTAAGGGGAAAGGAAGAGATAGAAGAAAAACTGGATTAAATGAAAAAAGTTGTTTTTTTTTTCTATTTTTTGTTGAGGAGGCCTGGAGTTTATGCATGGTAAGTTATATGCTATAGCATATAAAAAGGCGTTTTGGAAGCCAGGAATGCTGTTCTTGATGCATTGGTGGTTGTATAACTCTGGACAAGACACACAACTCATCAACCAGTGCTCCAAACAACTCTGGAAAACTATTGGTTACAGAAAAAGTTCTAAGACATGGTCCTTTTTTCAGTCAGCAAACATTTATTAAGTGCCTACTATGTGCCAGTAATTGTTCTAAGCACTAGGAATTAAAAAAAAAAGTAAATGATAGTCTCTGTTCTGAACTCCTTCACAATCTAATGTAGGAGACAACACAAGCAGTTATGTACCAATAAGGTCTATACAGGATAAATTGAAAATGTTAAACAGATGGAAAGCCTTAGAATTAAGGGGATTCAGGAAGGCATATGCAGTTCTTCATATGTTTAATCTATATTGGATTGCTTCCTATCTTAGGGAAGGGTTGGGGAGAGAGAGAAAGAAAAAAAATTGAAACTCAAGGTTTTGCAAAGGTGAATGTTGAAAACTATCTTTGAATGTATTTGGAAAAGTAAAGTACTATTATATATATATATATATACATATATATATATATCATTAATGAAGAAGCAAAATATTTTAAGGGCTTTATTCTTTGTTCCAATTATAAATATTGACATAACTATAGTGAGTACTGAGTATTGTTTTTAGATCATAATGGGCACCTTGGATTAGTGAAGAGAGAGATGGTTGGTTTTTGTATCAAGATCTCAGTTGAAGCTTTACCTTTGACTTATCCTAGCCCTATGAACTTGAACAAGTAATTTTACCTCTTTGTGCCTCAACCAGTTTTGGACTATAAATTTCAAATGATTCCTTAATTTACATTGTTGGTACAGACAAAACATGAGTGCAGAACATTATATGTTTATATATATATATACACATATATATGTACACATATTTATTCATGTATGTATTTGTATGTATAAAATCTTTTTTTAAATTGCATAAATATTGAATTAGATTCTCTACCATGTAAACCACTTCATAAGAATAAAAGAGACATTCCCCTCTAAATGGATATTGTAGTTTCCAGAAATACCTAGTTTGTTCCCATAGAGAGTTTCAGATTTCAGAGCAATTTAGAGAAATACTCTAAAACAGTTATTGCTTTACTTATAAATATTCACCAAGAATACTTGATCAAACTTGATCAAAGTCAGTCATACTCAGCACCCAAATAGACATTTCTAGCATTGTAACTTGTAATAAGACCACCAGACCTGAGCTTTATCATATGTCACTCTACAAGGTGAGGAAAAGAGCTTTTCCAAAGACTTCATCAGCAAGCGTCATGCTGGTTGTTTATTAAATTATTTTATTTAATTTATTCCAAGTTATTATTTTATGTAATTTGTTCCAGCCTATCTTTTTTCTGGATTCCCCACCATTTTGAAGTAGTCTTCTATTACTAAGAATTTAATTTCATGCTGCTCTCAAGTATCTTGAATGGAGACCAAAATGTGTATGAGTTCTGGAATAGGAAAATACTAATTTTGTATAATTCATCTAAGATAAATATGTTAAATGTTCTGCTCCAGAAATGCTTTCAAAAATTTAATCAACCAAAAGAGATACAGGAGAATTTCCTTTAGTAAAGATGAATCCATGAAACATTACATTTTAAAATGTAACCATTATAAAATTTGTTTAAAATAAATGCAAATTTAGTATTTAATTAAATGTTCCATTGTCTTTATTTAAAGGTAAGTATATAATAATTCATAGGCATCAACATCATAAAACAGCATGAATTTAAGGTATTTACATGTTAGAGAATTTATAAAATCTAGTCAACAATTTTTGCCCTTTAAGAGCTCATGATATTTTTTTCTACAGTATAACACGAATATTTACAACTTATTTCCATGAACAATTGAAATGGGAATTCTTTAAATAAATGAAATCTTATGTGGCAAAATATGCATAGTTAGACAAAATATAAAGTGTATTTCAAGTAAAGAAAGGGGAAAGAAAAAGGAGGAAGAGGAGAAAAGTGAGAGGAAGAATTACTCTTGACTTTCTGGTACATCTCTACTCATTCATATCAAAACATACTATTCCATTGCATCCATTTTCATCAGATTGTTGCAGATGCTGAATTGACTTTATATTTTATGTTTATTTTGTGTATTTGTGTATGTTTATTTTACAACTTTATCTTTTCATTGGAGGGTTTTCTGAAGCCAGCCCTACCCAGAAAAATTCTAGGTATGGATGTATGTGTTTTTATTTTATCTTAGCTAAAGTATGAACTTCTCACTCTTTTTTCCAAATGTAATAGGAAGGATAAATTAAAAACCATATTTTATCCTTATATTCACTCCCACCTAAGTATATTCCTCTAATATATCTGTTCTGACTTCCTTTATCTCCATTACCCTCTCCCAGGGTTATATTAAGCTAAAACTAGAACTTTATTTACTAGAGTATTTGCTCCATTTAATGATTCTAGACCTTAAATGGAAGTCATCCCATAAACAATAACGTGAGTTAATGTCTATGATTGCCGTGATAATTCTGAAGTATCTCATACTTGGTATCTTTTGAAAGATGTTCCAAAATTTTGACATATAAAAGTCAACATCAAAGATTAATTTCAAAGGACTCAAAATGGACAAACTGTTAATTTTTTATACGTGGAAATATAAACCATACATCTAAAATTGACATTAGCAATTGGACAGTCCAAAAGAAAGATTAGGGAAGAACTGCATATGATCTACCTCTAAAGAGCAAAACTGTCTATGAAAGGTAAAAATAGGGATTATGCTGTACAAATGAGATCAATGCAAAGGAAGAACCAACACAAAGGAACTAGATGGGGGAAGAGGTCTGGTTGTTCTGAAAACCTACTCACATCAGGAATGGGTTAAATAGGAAACAGTGCATCTGTCTGTCTGTCTGTCTGTCTTTCTCTCTCTCTCTCTGTTTCTCTCTCTCTCTCTCTTTCTGTCTCTCTGTCTGTCTGAGATCTAAGCCAAGGAAGAGCCAACACAAAGGAACTAGACGGGGGAAGAGGCCTGGTTGTTCTGAAAACCTACTCACATCAGGAATGGGTTAAATAGGAAACAGTGCATCTCTCTGTCTGTCTGTCTGTCTGTCTGTCTGTCTGTCTCTCTCTGTTTCTCTCTCTGTGTCTGTCTGTCTGTCTCTCTCTGTTTCTCTCTGTCTCTGTCTCTCTGTCTATCTCTCTGTCTCTGTCTCTCTGTCTCTCTGTCTGTCTGTGTGTGTGTGTCTCTGTCTGTGTGTATGTGTGTATGTGTGTTATCTGTCTAGCAAGAAGAAAATAATATCTTCCTCCAAAATCTATGAAGAAATAATGGAGAAGGGAATAGGATGAGGTATAGAAGGGTATGTAGATTAATAGAAGTTGGACAAGGTTTATAAATTAATGGGAAGGTAATAAAGAAGAAGGAAAAGAGTGGATAGGACAAAATAAGACACAGGAAGGTGTTTAGATTGATAGGAATAAGACGTGTAGATTAATAGGAATGGGATAAAGAGAAGGAAAAGGATGAGGAGAGATGATGAGGGATCCATGAGGGGTGAGAAGTTAAGTAACAGCAAGTTAAGTTAAGGATTAAAACTGAAGTGGAAGAGTAGCAGAGATAGGAAATAAAAGGAATTTATTAGGAAAAAGCAGGGGTAGACAAAGTCAAACTTAAAGATTCAATCAAGAGAGAAATCTACATTATATGTCAGCTTTGTAAATATGGTTTTAGATACATGTATATGTATATGTATGTATATGGGTGTATGGATGTAGGTATATGTATATGTGTACATATGTATATATGTATGTATATATACATAAATATATCCATGTTTAATGTAATAAATATATTCATGTTTGGAGGAGATGGGGGGAAGAATGAGGGAAAAAGAATAAAGTAAAAAGTGCACGGCAGAGAACAGAAGAAAACCTACAAGAAAGCTAAGAAAAGATGGACAGTCATGAATATAATGCCTTCTATTATTATATATGCTTTCTTGAAATGGAAATATATTGCTACATATTTTGAATTCTCCCTAGCATTCTGCCAGACACACAATAATGTTCTTTTTTCTATTTTTTCTTATTTTGCATTTGTTTTAAATAAATTAATTTTAAAAAATAAAATAAGAATTCTTAAAAAAATACATGAGTTATTATTTTAAATGAGAGAATATATGAAAAGCAATTTGCCAAACCTTAGAGTGATATATAAATATTGACTATTATTGCTATTGTCTATCTTGTTAATCACAGATAAATTGTTCATGCTCAAAGCACTAGGAATAACATTATCATAAGCCAATGGGTACCTAGTAACAATTTTAAAGTTATACAAATCTTCTTCTTGGATTTTAATATATTTACCCACATTTACAAAATTTAGTTGCCAGGATTAGGAAATAGAATTTCTGCAATGATTCTAATCACTATGAAGAATTAAAAAGAAACCCTCTTTTGAAAATATGATATATATCAGAGTAAAGCAGTAAACGAGGAAGAAATCCTTAGAAAATGTTCAAATCAAATAGATAACATATGTGACTATTATTTTTAAAAAGTTTGTAAGGTTTGAAAACATAAGAAGGAAATAGAATAAGTACCATGGGTTATGTGGGTTCATACCTTCTGACAGGTTTAATTTTGTATATGGAATATCACACCTGGTCAAAGAATATCTTGCATGGAAAGAGATGAATCCTCATCAATAGGTGTCACTGAAAATGTTTTTGTCTTGAATGGGGAGAAATCTACTACTAGAACCAAGTTTTCAACTGACCAAGAACAAAGTCCAAGCACAGTTACTATATTTTAATACTGAAAAGAAAAATTAATCCCTAAGTAAAGGGAAGATAGCTGCTTTAAAGCCAGCTATAGGTCCAGTAAAATAATATACATTATTACTTGTTACATGAGAGAAAATGGATTTTTTTAAAAAGGAAAAATAAAATTTTAAAAATACAATATTATTCTCCATTATCACTGAAAGGAAACAAGCAAACAAACATTACATATTTTGGTTTGGGGCTCCATGTAAAATAACTGTCATCTAAAGGAAATCATTTTGTATATTATAGACAGTTGACCCAAATGGTGATATGGAGAGAAAGGTCATGCAAAATCTTGCAAAGACTTATAAATATTAGTGATGATGAACGAAAGAATTCATTTGAACATCTGAATAGAAACAAATGACAATTGATTTGTTCTCTCTTCTACTTGCTTACCATAGAGTGGGAATGTTGGAATGGTTACAAATTATATTCTGTAGGATAATTCTGGGGTTGTTTATGCAGCACTGATCAGGGGATTTTGCATCATTAGTGTAACTGCTGTGACAAACATGCAGACTTGGTATTTTCCCATCTGGATTATCTCCTAGCATTTGTATTTATTTGTTACAATGGCATGAGTGTAGAAGCAGCACATTGTGAGTGAAGAGGTAGAGTGGTGTGGGTGGAGAGGAAGTTTGGTAGAGAGGAATAAGCGTTAGATTTGGAGCCCAAACATCTGGTTTCAATAGCCTGTGTGAGCTTGGTTAAGTCATAGCCTTTCTAACCCTCAGTCTTTCTAATCAGTAGGAGAGTGCAATTGTACTAGAAAATATAATTTAAGCTTTCTAACAAAGAGGGATTCTTGTTCATTTTCATGTTGGACTGGCTAGGCGCTGAGGTTCTTTCCCATCTTTCCAGATTTTGATTTTATGATGCGCTAAATCATTCTGTGTTTTGATAAGAACATCTTATCATGTAATTTCTCATTTATGAAGGTAAAATCTTATTACTTCATCTTATAGGTACTCTCAAATTGTTCAAACTAGAAAATGGTATGAGATCATACAATTCAATGAATGAGAAATATGTATTATGAGGAAAGTATTATAGATGAAAAAAAGATCATAGTTCTTATGGAATTTACATAGAAAAACATTATTAGTAGAAGAATTAATCCAGATGATATGTCATGGGATAATTTGAGGAGGAAAACACTTTTAAGCATAGAATAGTGTGGAAAACCAATCACATATTGATACTGTTTTTATAGACATCGATTTAGAATATTATGTATCTTTTTTTTAAAGGCCATCTTGTCTTTTTTCACCAAGAACCTTTTCCCTGACAATGAGGGACACTGTCCATTTTTAGGTTTGTCAAGTCAATCCATGTAATAAAGGACTAAAATCATCCCTTTACCCAGGAGCAAGGGGTTTAATCTGAATCATTCAATCACCACAACAATCTTATTTACTTTGCGTAGAATTTATTTAAAATAAAATTGAAATAAATTCAGCCAGACTTTATTAAATACTTATCATGTTCAGAAATTGTTATCTTCAGGTTATTATACTCTAGGAGTATTAATATAACAATATTTATGTCTCCTTGAATCACAAATTTAGAATTGAAAGACACTTTAGGAAGCATCTATCCAATCCAAGGTTCTCTCAATCAACTAACAAGCATATATTCAGAAATTGCTTTTTGCCACCTATGCTAAGTCTTGGAAATACTAAGGTAAAAACTGTTCCTACCCTCAAGGTACTCCTATTCCAATTGGAAATATAACATTTAAATAACAATATATGTAGCAGAGTAAATAGCTGGTAATCTCAAACAGGAAGACTCGGGCAACTTCTGTGATTAGGAAAGAAAGGCTTTTTGCCAGACTTAGAAGAAAATTCCTGAGCTGAGGCTTAAAAGAAGTCAGAGATGAGAAGAAAAAGAATTCCAGGCTCTGGGAATAGTTAATGCAAAGTCAGAGAGGTGGGAGAAGAACAGCAAGTGTCATTAAGCCCCATAGAGACTCTTAGACCTTGATTAGGGAATACATGGAAGAGAGTAAAAGTACAAGGAAACTGAAAAGGTAAGACAGGGCCAAGTAATAAAGTTTGAATGCCAAATAGAATACTCTGTATTCAGTATTAGAAGTAATAGAGAACCATGTGAATTTATTGAGAGAAATGGTTATATGGTTAGTCCCATGCTTTCGAAAATCACTTTGTCAATTGAATGGAGGACAGATTGGAGAGGGAAGAGACTTGAGGAAGAGAGACCATTTAGATGTCTATTGTAACGGTCCAGGTGAGAAATAATGATTAGAGCTTGAAGTATGATTGTGTCTCTGTGAGTGGAGAGATCACTCACACACGTATGTGTTACTATGTATATGCATATGTGTGTATATACATAAATACATGTGTGTATATGTGATGTAGCACAGCCATTGTCAGGAATGATGGGAACTGATTCAGCCCATCCTATTCCCATTGACAACCTTAGGACATATACACAAAGGAAGGCCAAATTTCTGGGACTGTTTTTATCTTTTCAACATGACTAAGGCTTACTCAACTCACCAAATCAGATAAAGGACCTTCCTCCCCTGAGAAGGCTCACTGGAGACATTCTCACACTAGAAATAACTTTTATGACCAAAGCACCTTCATTATTCTGTATTAGCATATCCCATTTCCAGGTATCCTGTCATGCAGTTGGTGACTTGGAAATAATGCAAAAGTGAGTTTGCTCTTAACTAAGACCCTCCCTAATTCCTCTGTAATTCTCACTCTTTACCTTTGACCTTTAAATGCCCCCTTCTCTCACAGTCTTCTGCTTAATTATTTTGATTAGCCCATGAACCTTTTTATGATAATAAAGAGTTCCTTGTGACTATGAATGAATTTTTGTGAATTTTTCATATTCTGAACCACTCTCTCAGAATCTGGTACTATATCATATGATTCTTTATAGATATAAGTATGTATATACTTAATATATATGCATATGCATATACATAAATAGATATACTTAGATCTCTCTATCTAGCTATCTATCTGTCTGTCTGTCTATTTATTGTTAGAAATATGCTATAACGATAAAAAGGACTTAGGAGTGCGTGAAGTAAATTGGTTTATTTATAGTTCTTGCAAGAAACTGGCAATCCATCCAGGGACAATCCTTGGACAGATTAAAGTTGAGGTAATGAACCTTTTATTTCCTATCCAGAAGTACAAGATTTTTCCTCATTGCCCCAGTTGACTGAGGATGATGAAATTAACAGAATTCTTGATCTTCCCTTTTCATGTTTTTCCTTGATATGTTTCTCCTCTCTCATCATACAACCCATGTTCAAAAGTGGCAGAAAATTTCACCTTTGGGGAGAAGAAGTTAATATTAATTAACTCATTAAACATGCACAGTCAATGCTTGCAGATACCTTTCACTCACTTCCTTGTTTAGGGGTGATTTTTATCAGCTTGTCAATTTAGCAGCTCAATATCTTGTTTTCTACAACTAAATCAGCTGATGTGACCTTTCTCTAAGTCTTTGTCTCCATATGAAAATATAACTCTCTAGGTAGTTCATACAGTGAACTATTATGCATGTAGAAATGCCAAGAGTTTATATGACATAAGTAATAGTGAGAAATCAAGAATAACTTTGAATTTTCAAGTGTACATGACTGAAAAGTTAGCAGCACCCTTAACAATAGTAAGGGAATTAAGAAGACAGGAGAGTTTGTGGGAAAACATTGTTTTATTTTTAAAATGCTGAGTTCAGAATGTCTAGAGAGGACATCTATTTTGAAATGTTCAAAGTACATACATGAACAGGTAATGAATCCAGTTTTTCCTGACTACAAGGCCAATCTTCTATCCAATAAGCCATGTCCAATAAGCATATATATGCAACTATGTAAATAGGAAGATATCTACACACATATAATACACATATGAATATATATTTGTAAATATATGCATATATAAACATATATAATTACTCATATGAACATATATGTTTGTAAATATATAACTAAATACAATATGTAACCCACTCCCAGATAGAAGGCACTATTCATTGTATTTTGGATAAAAACAAATATGCATATAACATTTCCAGGAAGAATTAATTTATAGAACAGCTCTTCCTGTATAGGAAGCTTCAGTTCTCTTTTGCTTTTAGGATAAAAAGCAAACTTCTCTGTTTTATCATTTAAAGTTCTTCAGAAAGCACCACCAACATACTGTTCAATTTGTTTTTATATAATTTCCTTTACTCACTTCATATTCCAGCAAAACTGTCTGCTTATAGGACATTTTATCCTCTTTACTTTTTTCTTTTAACCTTTTTAAAACTTGTCCCCCATACCTGGATTGCATTATATCTTTACTTTCATCTCTTTGAGTTTCTAAACTTCTTTTCAGACTGGTCTCAAGTTTACCATTTTCTTTACCAGGGCTTTCTTATTGCTTACTTTCTCCCATGCCCTAAATGTACTTTAAATTTATTATATCTATATTTTGCATTGATCTTATCTCTCTATATGTAAAATAGGAGCTCCTCAAAGACAGAGACTATTTTATGTTTGTCTTTGTATTCCCAGTTCCTATCATAGTGTTGTACATAGTAGCATAGAGAAGGACTGGGCTTGGAATTTCAATGGTATTGGAAACTATCAGGTCAGAAAGTACTTCAAGAAACATGGTTAGCATTTGTCTGCAATTTATTATCTTAAATAGTTGTTTAGAGTATTGAGATTAAATGATTTGTCCAAGGTTATATAGTTGATATGCATTAGAAATGGAATTTTAATACAGACAAGAACTTTTTAAAGGAAGAAATTAAAATGATCGATAATCATATAAAAAATCCCAACCATTTAGGGAAATGCAAGTTAAAACAATTCTGAGGTATCACCTCATGCAAATAAGATTGGCTAAAATGACAGAAAAAGAAAATGACAAATGCTAGAGGGGAATAGAAAAATATGTACACTAATATTCTGGAGAATAGTTTGGAACTATGCCCAATACCAATACGAGATCTACATCCTAAACAGAAAAAAGGAAAAGAAAAAGACCCATATGGAAAATAACTCTTTTTTGTGGTGGTAAATAATTTGAAATCGAAGGGGATGTTCATCAGTTGGGGAATGACTAAACAAGTTATGAATTGTGATAAAATAGTATTATGTTATCAGCAATGATGAAGAGGATGGTTTCAGAAAAACAGGAAAATATTATATAAATTTATATAAAGTGAAGTGAGAAGAACTAAGAGAACATTGTACAAAATAATAGCAATAATGTAATGATGATCAGTTAAAAGACTAAGTTTTTCTGATCAATACAATAATAGTCAATTACACCATGATACACTAATGAATCCAAATGACTCTGTCTCCAGATTGAAAACTAATGAACTCTTAGGGCAGACTGAAGCATATATTTTTTTCTTATTTTCTTTGTTTTTCTTGCTTTTTTATTTGCAGTATAGCTAATATGAAAACATGTTTTGCATTTGACTTCACATGTAAAATTCGTGTCATATTGCCTTCTTAATGGATGGAGGAGGGGCTGAAGAAATGTAAAGAAAGAGTTCAACATTTTTAAAATGGAAAAATAAATAAATGCAAGAATAAATAAATGGATGGATGAATAAATGCATAACAAATAAACAAAATTAATAAATAAATAATGTGGAACTTGAATCCAGATTTCCCTGACTTCCAGGCCAAGTCTCTATCTACTATGTCATACTGCCTTTCTACAAAACACTAAATAAAGACTTGGCAAATGCATGAATAGTATTTTTCAATGGGAAAAAAAAATCTCTTTCTTTGGAGAAAGAGGACCTGCATTTGAATTCTGACTTTATCACATAGGTAATAAGTAGACTTAAAGTAACTCACGTACAGCCCTGGACTACATTGTACTCATTCATAGAATTGGAGACTTGAGGGCTATACTATATGACTGTAAGATTCCTTATATCTCCAAATCTATGATCATAATATACTTGAATTCCAAAGGAGAATATATTTATGTGTGTGTGTGTGTGTGTGTGTGTGTGTGTATATAATTTCTATTTTCCAAGGGATATATATGTATGTGTATATGTATATATATATATATATACATATACACATACATATATATATCCCTTGGAAAACAGAAATAAATGAGTCAAAAAAAACCACAAAAAACCAAAAATCTATTCTCTAAATAATAACTGATTATTGCTAATTTATATGATGTTGGCTTTAGATTTCATTGTTAAAAGGGGGAATTTTTCCCTTCTGTTTTTCTTTAAGTATCTGGCAATCATTTGAGACTCAAATCATACACACTATATTCATCGACTATACATATACTCTTACATACTGTGGCAAGGGTGGATAAAGATTATTTTTCTGTGAGTTCCTCTCTACAGGACTGAAGGTATTGTAATGCAGATTTGCTTTGATTCCTTTCAAATCCTCTCAAATCCCACAGGGTGGAAGAAAATTTTCAGTGGTCATTATTGTACTTTCTTTCTAACTACCATCACTCACACACCTTCATTTAGACGTGCCAATAAAAGACAATACACAAATATCAAAATGATTCAATGTTTAAATTTTTAATAATTCACATTCCTTTCTCCTTTCTTTAGAAAAACAAGTTCCTGTTGTTTCTTAAGAACTTAAGAACTGTGGCTGGGGGGCCTGTACACATACGTGGAAATAGCCCAAGGCTTAGAGTTATATGGACAAAAAGCTGTGAAGTTATATAATAACCTTCATTGTAACTACTCTGGAAGAAACTTATGAAAATGAAGGATAGGTAAATAGCTCTCATTTACTGTTGCATTTTCTCCAAATATGACAATTGCCGAAATGACCACCCAATAGTTTTTCATGGGCTCAAATCAAACACTACAGTCAAAGTTGAGGTTCACTTTTTTGTTTCTAGCTAAAATGTTGGAAAATATGTTAAATATATTCCAAGATATAAGAGATGCAGAAGTAGTGATAATCTGATTAATTTATCCTTCCAAATTGATTTCGAACTTAATGCTAATATCAAAGTGGTCTCATGTATCCTAAAATAACATTTGATATCAGGATGCTGAGGGTTTTGGGGAGGGAAGGGGGAAGAGTTACATAAGCTTACTGAAATGGGCCATCATCTCCCATAGCATTTCAGCACCCCTAGAAAGTAGGTAATAAGACATTTTCCATATGAAAAAAAATGAAAAATGTAAGAAACTTGCTTGGTATTTCATAGACAATTTATATCATATCATACCTCACTGACAGCTTCAAGTCAAAAAATGAAGTATACTATAGACACATGCTTATTTAGACATGAATAAAACTAGCTAATTTCTGAGGTTTCTTCCAAGTCCATACATTCTATGACTTTATGAATTCAGCCCAGAATATGTACATCTTGAACTCTTCAGATGAAAAATTCTTAGAACAATGGTTCTTAAAATGAGGTTCAAGGGCCCTTAGTGATCTCTAAGACTGTTTTGGGGGTTCATGAAGTTATAATAATACTAAGATGCTATTTGCCTATTAAAATGCTCTCCCTTTTGTAACTATATATCCATGTGAGCTGGATTTTCTTTAACTAAAACAACATATTGCAATAGATTGAATACAGAAGCAGATTTAAGAATGTGATTGTCTTCTAATAAATCAGACATTTGCAAAATTATGTGAAACAATGCCACTTTCTCACTATTGTTTGTTTTGGAAAATTTAACCATTTTCATAAAATGTTGCTTAAGTTGATAAGTAATGGGTTCTGATAGCTATTTTCAAATGAATTAATATATCTTTTAAATCATCAGCTTTAATTTCTAAATGCTAATAGATATAACCACATAATCAAAAGCTCTTTTGGATTCTCGGTTTTTAAAAAATGAAGAGGTTATAAAACTAAAATATTTGAGAACAAATGGGTTAGTATATGTCAAATGCTTTCTAGAATCCCTGTCCAATTACTGATATATAGGGTTTCCCAAAAGAGTTAATGCAGTTTTAAGCTATTCGGTATCAAGCTAAAGACAATCAGGGGGGACAGATGGATCTAGTTCAGTTTAGGAAATATCAAGAGTCTATGTTACTCAGTAGAAATGACATTGGATATGGAGTGGGAGGACCCAGATTTGAATCCCATCTTTGCTATTTACTAGTAATATGATTCTGGACATCAATTTTTCCATAACATCATGATATCTACCTCTGCCAAGATTAATCTTGAAAATTTTGCATTTTTATCCCTTCTGAAGTACGTAGGTTAACTTACTTGCTAGTAAACAAGGAAATCAATAATCATTTGGAACTTCACAATAATTATCACAAAAAAACAAAACAAAACAAAAAAACCCAATCAATTAAGGACATTGATATGACTTAGAATTTAGCCCAACATCAAGGAACAAATTCCTAATACCAATGTGGAAAACTCTGAAATATGAATAGAGTTAAAGTTTATTTCATCTGCCAAGTCTCTATCCCCTCTGGCCCTCCATGTTTGTTACTTTGGAGGACCTTAGATTGTTGTCCTATTTCTTTTTTTCTTGTGCGATCTGCTCATCTATATAGTCCAGCTGGATTTCTATGAATTTCTTCTCCAGGAAGTCTTAGGCACTGTCCCTAGTGGCCAGTCCTTCTGCTATTATCCATGCTGTGCTTCACCATTACAACTGACTTCAACTAACTTAGTTATCATAAATTAAAAAGTTGAAGGACCCTTTAAGGTCCTGAGGATAGTTCCAACATTTTGTAGTACTGGAAACTGATGCTTAGTGAGGTTAAATAATTTTTTCAGGGCCACACAAGTATGAAACATTGGAAGCAGAACTCAGGACTTCCCAATCTAGGTCCAAAATTCTATCCTCCATGCCGTGGATTGTCCTGGCTTTCCTCCAGTAAACACCAGCATTTTAGCTTACAGAGCCTTTTGACATACAGTCCTAGTTATTAGACATGCCCCACTACATATGCATCAGATCAAGATTTCTATTTTAATGTGAGCTTTAAAATAGCATACATAAACAAGAAGATTATATGATAACCAACTGTGCCTTGACTCTTTTCAACAATGAGTAATTCAAGGCACTTCAATAGAGTTATGATGGAAAAAGCCATCTATACCCAGAAAGCAAATTATGAAGACTGCATGTGGATCAAAATATAATATTTTCACTTTTTGTTGTGTTGTTTGTTTGTGTTTTTTCCTTTCTTGTGCTTTTTTCCCTTTTGATCTAATTTTTCTTGAGCAGCATGACAAATATGGAAATATTTTTATAAGAATTGCATGTTTAACCTATATTAAATTGTTTGCTGTCTAGGAGAAGGATGTGGGGGAAGAAGAGAAAAATTTGAAACAAGGTTTTGCAAAGGTGAATATTGAAAACTATTTGAATATATTTAAAAAAATAAAATACTATTAAAAACAGAAACAAATTAAAAAAAATAGCATGCATATTGTTTTTGTGTTAATTTGCAAGCACCTTGAGACCAAATTCTATCATATCTATCTTCACATCTTTAGCATGATTTATTAAACATTTTCTACAACTTAATATGCTTTATTTAGTTCATTAAAATAAATAAACCATAATAATTCTAAAAGTGTCGAAATAATTTTATTATAAGAAGGATGAGGTACAAATTTGTACCACTGACTATCTTCTAAACCCCAATATAAAAATCTTATGTAAAGTAATTCTAAAAAGCTAATGAAAAAAGTCTGGATCAGAATTGAGACACCTATGTTGGAATTAAAATTACTCTGATGTAGGGGCTGGGAAAATGATTTCACTCCTCTTTCAATTTCCTCATTTGTAAAGGAGAAACAAAAATACTTAGTCATACTTCATTCAAGAGTTTCTAGGATCAGTGACATATTAAAGTACTAGTATATTTACCTGCAGCATATAGCAATAGTAATAGATATTCACATTTAGGTTTGAAAGATTGACTAAGGAAGGCTTAATATTTGGAACAGGCTCAAATTTGTCCTTTCTCATGGGCTGAACATGCTCAGATATCGTCGTTGTTGTTATTGCTTAGTTATGTCCGACTCTTCATAACTCCACTTGGGATTTTCTTTCTGGACTGGTTTGTCATTTTCTTTTCCAGAACATTTGTCAGATGAGGAAATTGAGGCAAACAAGGTTTAATAATATTCCCAGGGTCACACAGCTAGTAAGTTTCTGAGGCCAGCTTTGATCTCTTGAAGATAGGTCTTTCTGATTCCAAGCTTCCAAAAGGTAACTATAGCCTGAGATAAGATGTCCAGTGGAGAGAGACATCATGCCCTGAGAGAAGGCAACAAAGTTGAGCAAGAAAGAAACTCATTCCTTATTGCTACCAATATCAAATTATGAACTTGGTAAATACAAAGAAAGGAAATAGGTATTAGGTCAGAAATGTTTATAGCATATGTATCTCAACACATTTGTTGGTTGTTATCTTTCATTCTTAAAAAGCACCAAAATGAAATCACTATGTTAGAGTCAAGTTAGTGTATCCAACTGTGGCTGATTAGACCAATACAAGCTTGGAATGCTTTGCCACAGGTTGGACACAAATAGTTATATAAATATTTGGATACAAAAAAAGTTTTATTTAAAATTATTGAATTATTAAAAATGTGTATCAATATTCTTTAGGGAGATTGTTTATAATTGTCTTTTGTTTTTTCTGACCTAATTCAATTCTACTTTGCTCCTCAAGCACAGTACTTTTTCTGATAAGGGTACACCAATGTTTCTCATATCATACAATCTTAAGAGGGACCTTGACAGTGTCCTAGTATCACTTTTTCTGACTATCTTGTGAACTCTTGTTCTGTGTGAGTTCTCCATAAAGCAGTCTTTTGGGCAAGCATTTGAACATTGGCAAGCATTGGCCAGCCCAGTTGAGTTGTGCTCTCTGCAGTAGAGTTGGAATGCTTGGCAGTTTAGTTTGAGAAAGGAACTCAGTGTCTGATATCTTATCCTGCCAGAAGTCTTCAGAATCTTCCTAAGACAATTTCAAATGGAAGCAATTTAGTTTCCCAGCATACTGTTGTTATGCTGTCCAGGTTTCATAGGCATACAACATCACACAGTGGTTCTGTAGACTTGCAGTCATCAAAGTCAGCTACTGTACTGATGGTAAATTCTTCAACTTGAAGTACTAAACCAAAACTAAAGTGGAGGTAGTTTGGTGCATGATTTTTTAATTTTCTTTTTTTTTAACCTTTGACCAGTCATTTTATCTAATTATGTTTTTTTTTTAATTTTTATTTTATTTGCAAAACATATGTATGGGTAATTCTTCAACATTAACCCTTACATAGCTTTCTGTTACAAATTTTTCTCCCCAACTTCCCACCCCTCCCCTAGATGGCAGGACATCCACTACATGTTAATTATGTTAAAGTACTTGACAAGTAAAATATATGTATACATATTTCCAAACATCATTGTTGTGCAAGAAAAATCGTATCTAAATGAAAGATATCAGATAAAGGAAACACAAGGTAAGCAAACATCAATCAAGAGTATGAGAATGTTATGTTGTGGTCCACATTTCACATCCCTCTCTCTGGGTGTATATGGCTTTCTTCAGTGAATAATTGGAAGTGGTTTGAAACATTTCATTGTTGAAGAGAGCCATGTCCATCAGAATTGATCGTCATATAATATTGTTGTTGCTGTGTATAATGATCTCCTGGTTCTGCTCATTTCACTCAGCATCAGTTCATGCAAGTCTCTCCAGGCCTCTCTGAAATCGTCCTGCTGGTCATTTCTTACAGACCAATAATATTCCATAATATTCATATACCATAATTTATTCAGTCATTCTCCAATTGAAGGGCATCTATTCAGTTTCCAGTTTCTAGCCACTACAAAAAGGGCTGCCACAAACATTCTTGCACATGTGAGGCCCTTTCCTTCCTCTATGATTTCTTTGGGATATAAGCCCAATAGAAATGCTGTGGGTCAAAGGGTATGCACAGTTTGATAAATTTTTGAGCATAGCTCCAAATTGCTCTCCAGAATGGCTGTATCCTTTCACAGCTCCACCAACAATGTATCAGTGTCCCAGCCTTCCCACATCCCCTCCAACATTCATCATTAACTTTTCCTGTCATTTTAGCCAATCTGACAGGTGTGTAGTGGTACCTCAGGGTTGTCTTGATTTGCATTGATTTGAAGCACCTTTTCATATGACCACAAATAGTTATAATTTCATCCTCTGAAAATTGTCTGTTCATATCCTTTGACGATTTATCAATTGGAGAATGGCTTGAATTTTTATAAATATGAGACAATTCTCTATATATTTTAGAGATGAGACTTTTATCAGAACCCTTAAATGTAAAGATGATTTCCCAATTTATTGCTTTCCTCCTAATCTTGACTGCATTGGTTTTGTTTGTGCAAAAACTTTTTAACTTAATATAGTCAAAGTTATCTATCTGGTTTTCAATTAAGAGTTTCAGTTCTTCTTTGGACATAAATTTATTCCATCTCCATACATCTGAGAGGTAAACTATATTACGTTCCTCTAATTTACTTATAATATCACTCTTTCTATCCAAATCATGAACCCATTTAGATCTTATCTTGGTATGTGGTGTGAGATGTGGGTCAAGCCTTAATTTCTTCCACACTAGTTTCCAATTTTCCCAGCAGTTTTTGTCAAATATTGAGTATTTATCCTAGAAACTGGGGTCTTTGGGTTTATCAAAGACTAAATTGCTATAGTTATTGCCTAGTTTGTCTTGTGATTCTATCCTATTCCACTGATCGACTATTCTATTTCTTAGCCAGTACCAAATGGTTTTGATGATCGCTGCTTTGTAATGTAGTTTTAGATCTGGTACAGCAAGTCCACCATCATCAGCCTTTTTTTTTCATTAATTCTCTTGAAACTCTTGAACTTTTGTTCTTCCAAATGAATTTTGCTACCATTTTTTCTAGATCTATAAGATAATTTCTTGGTAGTTTGATTGGTATGACACTAAATAAGTAAATTAGTTTGGGTAGTATTGTCATTTTTATTATATTCGTTCGGCCTACCCATGAGCATTTTAAGTTTTTCCAATTGACTAGGTCTGATTTTATTTGTGTGGAAAGTGTTTTGTAGTTTAGTTCATATAGTTCCTGACTATCCCTTGGAAGATAAATTCCCAAATATTTTATACTATCAACAGTTATTTTGAATGGAATTTCTTTTTGTATCTCTTGCTGCTGAACTTTATTGGTAATATATAAAAATGCTGATGATTTATGTGGATTTATGTTGCATCCTGCAACTTTGCTAAAGTTGTGTATTGTTTCTAGTAGTTTTTTAGTTGAGTCTTTAGGGTTCTCTAAGTATACCATCATGTCATCTGCAAAGAGCGATAATTTGGTTTCCTCATTACCTACTGTAATTCCTTTAATCTCTTTTTCTTCTCTTACTGCCAAAGCTAACATTTCTAAGACAATATTAAATAATAATGGTGACAGTGGGCAGCCTTGTTTCACTCCTGATCTTATTGGGAATGGTTCTAGTTTGTATCCATTACATATGATGCTTGCTGAAGGTTTTAAGTAGATACCACTAATCATTTTAAGGAAAAGCCCATTTATTCCTATACTCTCCAGTGTTTTTAATAGGAATAGGTGTTGGATTTTATCAAAGGCTTTTTCTGCATCTATTGAGATAATCATATGGTTTTGTTAATTTTGTTATTAATATAATTGATTATGCTAATAGTTTTCCTAATATTGAACCAGCCCTGCATTCCTGTTATAAATCCTACTTGGTCATGGTGTATTATCCTGGGGATAACTTTCTGTAATCTGGTTGTTAAAATCTTGTTTAAAATTTTTGCATCGATATTCATTAGGGAAATTGGTCTATAGTTTTCTTTCTCAGTTTTCTCCCTACCTGGTTTAGCTATCAGCACCATATCTGTGCCATAGAAGGAATTTGGCAGTACACCTTCTTTCCCTATTTTTTCAAATAGTTTATGTAGTATTGGGATTAATTGTTCTTTGAATGTTTGGTAAAATTCACATGTAAATCCATCTGGCCCTGGAGATTTTTTCTTAGGGAGTTGATTAATAGCTTGTTCTATTTCTTTTTCCAAAAAGCTATTTAAATATTTTATTTCATCTTCTGTTAACCTAGGCAATCTGTATTTTTGTAGATATTCCTCCATTTCATTTACACTATCAAATTTATTGGCATAAAGTTGGGCAAAGAAACTCCTAATTATTACTCTAATTTCCTCTTCATTGGAGGAAAGTTCTCCCTTATCATTTTTGAGACTAACAATTTGATTTTCCTCTTTCCTTTTTCTAATCAAATTAACTAAAAGCTTATCTATTTTGTTGGTTTTTTCATAAAACCAACTCTTTGTTTTGTTTATTAATTCTACAGTTTTCTTATTTTCAGTTTTATTGATCTCCCCTTTAATTTTCAGAATTTCCAATTTGGTATTTAATTGAGGGTTTTTAATTTGGTCTTTTTCTAGCTTTTTTAATTGTAAGCCCAGTTCATTGATCTTCTCTTTCTCTGTTTTATGCAAGTAAGCATCTAGAGATATAAAATTACCCCTTATAACCACTTTAACCATGCCCCACAAATTTTGGTATCTTGTCTCATTATTGTCATTCTCCTGGATGAAATTATCGATTGTGTCTATAATTTACTCTTTCACCCATTCATTCTTTAGGATTAGATTATTTAATTTCCAATTAACTTGTGATCTATTTTCTCCTGGCCTTATATTACATGTGAGTTTTATTGCATCATGATCTGAAAAGGATGCATTTATTATTTCTGCTTTTCTGCATTTGATTTTGAAGTTTTTATGCCCTAACACATGATCAATTTTTGTATAAGTTCCATCAACCCCTGAAAAAAAAGTATAATCCCTTCTATCACCATTCAATTTCCTCTAGAGATCTATCATACCTAACTTTTCTAGCCTTTTGTTTACCTCCCTAACTTCTTTCTTATTTATTTTGTGATTTGATTTATCTAATTCTGAGAGAGCAAGGTTGAGATCCCCCACTAGTATAGTATTACTGTCTATTTCTTCTTGCATCTCTGTTAGTTTCTCCTCTAGGAATTTGGATGCTATACCACTTGATGCACATATGTTTAGTATTGATACCACTTCATTGTCTAGGGTGCCCTTTAGTAAAATATAGTTTCCTTCCTTATCTCTTTTAATTAAATCTATTTTTGTTTTTACTTGATCCGAGATAAGGATTGCTACCCCTGCCTTTCTTTGTTCACCTGAAGCATAGAAGATTCTGCTCCAGCCCTTTACCTTCACTCTGTATGTATCTCTATGTTTTAGATGTGTTTCTTGTAAACAACATATTGTAGGATTCTGGCTTTTAATCCAGTCTGCTATCCACTTCAGTCTTATGGGAGAGTTCATCCCATTCACATTCACAGTTAAGATAACTATATCTGTATTCCCTGCCATCTTCTTTACCCAGAGTTATGATTTTCTCTTCCCTTTCCCCTCTCTCCCTTCCCCCCTCCCCAGTACTTTATTTTTGATGACTACCTCCCACCAACAGTCCTCCCCCCTTTAGAATCCCTCCCTCCCCTTTATACCTTTCCACTAATGCTTCTATTAGTCTATCCCTTTCCTCTCCTCCTTTCCCTCCCGCCTTCCCACAAGGACGGTCAGGCCTTTCTTTGAAGCCAAATGTGTCTGATATACTCTCTTAGAGTCCAATCTAATGAGAGTAAGGTTTACACAATTCTCATAGCCCTCCCTTATTTCCCTCAATTATATTAGATCTTCTATGTCTCTTTATGAGATTTTGCCTTATTTTACCTCCTTTACTTTTACTTTATTTTGCCCCCTTCTCCCCCCCCCCCGCCTTTTTTTCAGTATGGTATCCCTTCCACCTCTAATTTCTTTTCCATTATTATCAAAGAAAAATCAAATTATACCCCCATTCTTTAAGGATACCTATAGTAGAAATAGAGTTCTCAAGAGTTCTTTCCTTTTTACCTTTTTATGCTTTTCTTGAGTTCTGTATTTGGAAGTCAAATTTTTTGTTCAGATCTGGTCTTTTCATTAGAAATAGGTGAAATTCTCCTGTATCATTGAATGACCATCTTCTTCCCTGGAAGATGATGCTCATTCTAGCTGGATAACTTATTCTTGGCTGTAAGCCAAGTTCTTTTGCCTTTCAGAATATCTGATTCCAGGCCCTTCGATCCTTTAATGTGGAAGCTGACAGATCTTGTGTAATTCTAATTACAGTTCCTCAGTATTTGAACTGTTTCTTTCTAGCTGCTTGCAATATCCTTTCCTTGGTGCGATAGTCCTGAAATGTGGCCATGATATTCCTTGGGGTTTTAATTTTGGGGTCTCTTTCAGGAGGTGATCGGTGAATTCTTTCAATGCCAAATTTGCCTTCTGATTCTAAAACATCAGGGCAATTCTCTTTCATGATTTCCTGGAAGATAGCATCCAGGTTCTTTTTTTCATCGTGGCTTTCAGGGAGTCTGATAATCCTTAGATTGTCTCTCCTGGATCTGTTTTCCAAGTCAGTTGTTTTTCCTGGGACATATTTCATATTTTCTTCTATTTTTTTCATTTTTTTGGTTTTGTTTGACTGATTCTTGAAGTCTTATTGAGTCATTTACTTCTATTTGTTCAATTTTAATTTTTAGAGTATTATTTCCTTCAGTTATCTTTTTTAGCTCCTTTTGTAACTGGCCAATTGAATTTTTTGGTTCAATGCATTCTTTTTCTACTTTGCCAATTTTATTTTTCAATGAATTGTTGTCTTTTTCCAATTCACCATTTTTATTTTCCAGTGAATTGGTGATTTTTTCCAATTCACCAATTTTGTTTTTCAGTGAATTGTTTTCTTTTTCCAATTCACCAGTCCTGTTTTCCAGTTTTTGACATCTCTGTTGCACTGATCTCAATTTATTTCCCCATTCTTCTTCTAGCTCTCTTTT
Organism: Myrmecobius fasciatus; assembly: GCA_023553655.1. Classification (NCBI taxonomy): domain Eukaryota; kingdom Metazoa; phylum Chordata; class Mammalia; order Dasyuromorphia; family Myrmecobiidae; genus Myrmecobius; species Myrmecobius fasciatus. The sequence continues at coordinate 305,273 of JAJPUD010001044.1, read as the reverse complement.
GAGATTCTTTATGCAGTCTTCCAGGTAAGCCTTCTAAAAAGTAGACCAGCTTAAATCTGCCTTCGTGGCTTCATCTGGGATTGTTTTCAGAATCTCATGATCTGGGGACTGCCCTACTTTCTCTCTGTAGAGGCTGTCTATGGTGAGAGCTCTCTTCTGCTTCTTGCTCATGATTTTGAGCTGAGGTATCAGTCACCAGCAGGGAAATCTGCTGTAATTTCAGTTTGCCCTGGGGCAGTTTGCCGAGTTGACTTCCGGTCTGAGGCTGGCAGCTAGATCCACAGTAGGACCATGCTTTCAGCTGCTCTCAATCCACCCTTTACCAAAGGCAGAGCTGCCAAAGCACCTGCCCGCAAGCAGAGCATAGTGGCTCAGTTGTCTCCCAGGGACTTCTTGGGTGCCTAAACTCTGCCTCTGTAGTAGCTGACTTCTGCCCCAGGGGCGCTGGTGTCTGATCATGGCCAGTGGCCGATTCCCCTGAGGCTAACCTTCTCCAGAGTTTTTTCAAAGTAGATTGTTGATATAAGTGCATTGTAGACCAATTGTTTGGTGGAGCCCTCACTCCAAAATCAGTTCGGAGGCTCAATTTGTCTGGGTCTGAGGGAAGGTCTCAGGAGCTCACAGAGAACACTGTCTGCAGTTCGCCATCTTGGCTCCGCCCCCTATTTTTAAATTTTCAAATGATTTTGCATTTAATGCAGCCTTAGAAACTGAGATGCTGGGACAGCTAGATGGTGCAATGGATAGAGCACCTGCCCTGAAGTCAGGAAGACCTGAGTTCAAATCTAGTCTTAGACACTTGACACTTCCTAATTGTGTGACCCTGGGCAAGTCACTTAACCCCAATTGCCTCAGCAAAAACAAACCCCCCAAAAAAAAAATCTGAGATGCAACAAAATGTGGATTGATTCTCTGTTGCTTGTGCTAATTTTGGCCTAATAATTAACACTAAGAAAACACAAGTACTCCATCAGCCAGCACCACACTCTCCATATATGGAACTATTGACTAGAACAAATGAAGTTTTGAATGATGTAGATAAGTTTACTAACCTTCAGTATACTTTCCAGGGGATATCCACGTTGAGAATGAGATTGACACATAACGCTGCCAGAGCTAGCTCAGTGTTTGAGAGGCTCCGAAGGAAAGTGTGAGAGAGCAGAGATATTTCACTGACATTTGTACTTCAAATTTGACTTCATACTACCCAAGAACCTTATATGTAAGAGATAAGTTGCCTCCAGTTTGGGAAATAGTTTCTATAACCATTGTCCTTGATATACCATCTCAGTAAAAAAAATGCTTTTTAAAAAGCAAATTGATACCAACTAGATGGGAGGTTAGTGGCTTCTAGCAGCATTAGAAGTCATACTTCTTCACAGTGACTTTTAGAATTCTAAGGAGAGAAATAGTATTCTTCTCACTATCCTGCCAGTGAAGTTTGAGTCGGGGTATTGGCCTAGAGAGGGTACAACATTTATATAGCATTTTAATGTTTGCAAAGAATTTTAAATATTGCAGTTTACCTATTATCCAATTCTCATAATCCTCTAAGATAGGTTCCATTATTATTCCCATTTTACAGATAGGAAAACTGAAGGTCAGATAATTATTTACTTGTACAAGGCTACATCATTTATAGTCATAAAGATTTACTTATTTTAGAAAATAAAATCATGATGCAGAAAGAGAACATGTTTCAAATTACCATAAAATCATTATAAATGTATTTGTAATCATCTGTAATATCATCTATAATAATTTATTGAGCATTATTTTTTCAATTGCTGAAAAGAAATTCTATAGATTAGAAAATGATTTTTCATAATCTGTTACATATATTTAGGAAAGGTTTAGTAGATTTATAAAATTGCCACTTCAATTATTCATCTTAAAAATGTATACAAAGTAATGAGATTATTACATTTTACTTCTTTCAATGGAGGGAAATGTATAAACTAAATGATACTACTTCTCAAGACAGAGAGTTGCTTAATACTTCCTAGTTTTATTCTTAACATAAAATTTACACTTAATCCCTGTATTAGAGGCTCCTTCTTGAGATAAAGGGCATGGATTAAATTTTGGGACCTGTGATTTTCTGGTCCTTGCCAAAATCCAAGTGACCTGGCAATTTGGGGGGAACACTCTATAAGCATATAGGTTCTCAAGGCTCATAATTTGAGAGACTTGATTTTTAATTTAGTAATAATTGAAGGGGTTCACATCTAAGACCAAGAAAATTACAATACCATTATATCCAGTGAAACATATTTCAGTAAGAAAAATATTTCTTATGACTTGCAAGTTTGTTATGGTTATATAACTCCAGTTGGAGATATTTTCCTCTACATCAGTGCTCTCCTACAAATTTGTTTTGCCGATAGTATTTTTGACTCTTATCAGGCATTATTGGTCAATATTCCTTTTTGGTATTCTACTCATTATCCTCCATTTTACTATTGTAGTTAACTATCCTTTGTTTCTAACAGTTAACATTGTATTCCCATTACTGTCAACATCCTCTATAACTTCTGTTTCCATCTACAGTTATGCTTTCTACATTGTGGGACCCAGCAGCCCCATGGTCTGGAAAACCCAAGTAAAATTTTTGGCCTTTCCTTCATATAGTGGAAAGAATCTGAATTTTTTCTTTTTCTTTAGAGTATTATAGTGTCTTATTATAAAATTGGGAATGCATTTGGTCATAGGCTTTGTGTCATCTGGTAGTCTTCACATGTCATCTTTAACTTACACAAAATTGCCTCTGAAGTTTCTTATGTCAACCTGTGATATACGAAAACTGGAACAGGAAAAGATGTGATATAGAAGGGAGAACTGTACTTAATTCTTTCTATTCTGCTAATCACAGTTTGATTCTCTATACACTATCTGCTTTCTGACTTACTATTTTCCATTTCTCACTCCTCCTCCAAGAGATGATATACATTCTCTTTCCTAGGGAAGTACCTCACTAACATTTCATATGGGACTAGGTCTTGAGGGTTTTTTTTTTTTGTTTGTTTGTTTGTTTTTAATAGCTCAAAATACTACACATCTGTTCATAAGGTGTATCATGCATAATTACTGTAGTCTCAAGCTAGGCTTATTGGAAGTTATAAATATATTTTATATCTCTTAATGCAGTGGTGTCAAATGCAAAGAGAAATGAGATGTACATAGGGATCCCTGTGGGTCTCCCTTTTTTGTTTTTTTTTTGTTTTGTTTTGTTTTTTTGTTTTTGTTTTTTTGCTGAGGCAATTTGGGTTAAGGGTCAGTCATGGATCCCATATTGTTTTGGAAAACTACATGTTAACATTTTATATATGTAAAATAAATAATGAATATAAATTTATTTAATAATACATTATAAATCTATATATTATTTTATATATTTATTGTATATAATATTAGTGTGTATATTCTATTTTATTTGTACTTATTATTAAATATTTCCCAAATACATTTTAATTTGCCTTGAGCTATGGCTTAAGGAGAATGTTGCTACTGTAAAAACGCCTCTGTCCTGGTGGGTTTCCCCCCTAACCTTTGCATAGGCTGGTAATTATTGGCATGTGTCTTTTTTCCCCTCTCATTGTGTAGGTGTTGTATTTTCTCTTCATTCCAGCACTGTTTTCTAAAGTTACAGAGGCAATTTAGACTTGATATAAGAAAGACTTTCTATGGATTAGAGCTAGCCAAAATTATAGGGGAATGCTTCAAGAGGTAGTGATTTCCTTATCACTGGAGATCTTCAAAAGGAGGCTGGATTTATTGGGGATGTTATAGGAAGAATTCCTATTCAGTGTAAATTGAATAAACCTTTTGAGACATCTTACAGCTTTGAGATTCTGTGATAATATACTTATGCATTCAAAATACCAGAATATAGCCTCAAATACAACTATGTTTAATTTTGGAGGAAAATTGTGTCTGCTACTAAATACCTTTATGCATGTTGATTTCAGATGTTTCAACATTCATGCCTGTAGCAAGGCTTTTTTAATCCTTGATGATATCAACCTTCACTGGTCACGGTTATTAATTCATTTGATATTCATTAAGCACCTGCTATGCACAGTACATATTGTGCCATGAATTAGGTGAGATACAAAGTTTAGATCAAGTACAAATCTCTGTCTTTCTGGAATTTATAGTTTATTCAGTGTTTGGGGGAGGAGAATAAGCATTTATAAAGCACCCATTATGTGTCAGGTACTGTGCTAAGAATTTTACAAATATCTCAGTTAATCCTCACAACAACCCTCTGAAGTAGGTGATGTGGTTACCTCCTGCATATAGATTAGGAAATTGAAGCAGAGATTAAATGTTTTATCAGGTCCACACCCCTAGTAAGTGTCATATTTTAACTCGGATCTTTTTAACTCCAAGTCCAGTCCTCTTTAATAAACAAATTGTAATGTGCAGTATTGTGACAAATACATGAAAAAGATAAAGTATTTATTAAACATTTACTATGCAGAGGGAAGAAAGCTAAACTAAGAAAACACTATATAAAATGAAATTTATAGTGTAAAAGAAAACCACAAAAGAATTTAGATTATTATAATGACCAATCTTAATTCCAGAAGATTGATGATAAAACTGTTTCTTTATAGACATAGGGTACTAGATTATGAGTGTGGAATACTTCATGCTCTCTTAAATAAGACTAATGTTGTCTGCCTTATTTATCTTTTTTTGTTGTTATAAGAGAGAATTCTGTGTTGAATGAAAGTAATATTTTTTAAACTCCAATAAAACACTAAATTTTAAAATGACAGAATCATAGAGTTCCAAAACAGTATCTTCTAAGGAGGGAGGGAATTTTCATACTGACCAGGGTGTGTTATTGAAATAAAATTTGAATTCAGCCTTAAAAGATGGATAAGGATCCAAAAGTCAAAGAGTAGGTAGGACATTGTAGGCAAAGAAATAGTGTGAACAGAAGTTCAAGGCAGGAGAGTAAAAGAGAAGTTTGGAGCTTGAGTGGAGGGTGAGGGATGGAAAGGACTTAAGAAATGTTTATTATTGATTATTAAATACAAGAGTCTAAACCATTCAATAATCAGTAATAAACACTTCTTACTTTATTCAAGAATCCTAAACACTTGGTATATAAAGAAAAAGCAAAAAATTGTAAAAACAAAATAGATGACAGAAAGTCACTGAGTATTTTTTGAGCAAAAGAGTGATATGATCAGATGAATGTATTTGATTTATTATTGTGACAATTGGGCAAATGATGAATTAGGAGGAGGAAACAGGAATATATGTTATAATTGTATTAGTCAAAGAAATGAAGGCCTTTCTAGAGTAGAATGGAAGACTATATGTGTGTGTTTTTAACAGGATTTTTCTTAATTTCTCTATGGGAAGAGAGGAAGTAGTAGGGTAAGAAGGCTAAGTTTTTGTTTGAAAATATTCTAAATTTAATTTTAAAAAAGAAAGATGAAAGTGGAGGAATGGTCTGCAAGTGTTAGTAGGGAATAAAGAATATGCTAACATTTCCTTCTGGATTTGTGAATTAGGAAGTGAAAGAATGGGGTTGTTGTTCAGGTCTACAATAGAAAAGTTTTCAAGTACTGTGTTACTTCAGAGGAAAGTCAGGTTTTACTTAGGGAAAGGTGGAAGGGATGTTCATTAAAAATTAAAATATCTAGGCATTTGAAAGTAGAAATTTGTATATGAGAAAGAGGATGTATTGCAGTGATTCTGATGATCAAATGGATTGGTTTAAGAGATTGGAGAACCAAGGTTTTGATTGATCCAATTTTGTTTCTAAATCAATTAGCTTGGACATTTTCTATTAGTGCATCAACTAGAGCAGGTTTTTTTTTTTTTAACATAGAGGATTTTAGAGTAAGGTTTAGAATAGGGATGAAAATTTGGAGAGAGATGTAGGGATATAATATCTTGTAAGAGTAGCTCTTATCATCTTCATTTAACAGATAAGAAAACTGAGGCAGACAGATGTTAATTGGGTCACCTAGGTCAGATCTTCCTGACACCAAGTTCAACACTTTATCCATTGTATTACCTAGATAACTATATAACCAGAAATAAGAAACCAATACAATAGGGGAAAGATTGTTGTAGCACATTCCATTAGCAAAATTTGGCCAAAAGGGTACTTGCACAGTTAAATTATCTCATATTTTGTAATAAAATTTGGAATGTTGTTATTTTGAAGTGTTCACATGGCACTTTAGTAAATAGAGTGCTAGATTTGAAATTTGGAAAAAATTGTAGGATGTGACCCTGGGCAAGCCATTAACCTTTATCAGCTTCAATTTTCTTATCGTAAAAAGAGAAAGTTGGACTTGAAGACTAAGTTTGCTTTTAGCTTTGAAACTCCTTTGTTCTTACCACCTTGAGCTTTAATGGAAAACAAAGACTTGCAGTTGACCTGATACATCATTAAGTACTCTCATTGCTTGCATTGAGTTTAATGACATTTAGTAACTTACACACACACATACACACACACACAGAGGATATTGGAACTTTACTTTTTTTTGACACGATTGTACTATATGAGTGATTGATGGAAATCTGGCTTGAAATCCCACCTGCTGAAGATGAATGAGTTTTGTTTTGTTTTGTTTTTTGGTATATATATGAAAAGACCATAAGGGAGTAATTTTCAGGATCACTTTGTCTGTGATACAAAACAGTTATTAATGTTTTCCATGCTTGATTGACCTAGATTTTTATGAGGTACCATATGAACCCTCCACAACAACCTTCTCTAATTGTATTTCTATCTGCTTTAAGATAGTCTGAACAAATCTTGCCATTTCCTAGGCATTTTCCACTTTGCTGCCTGTTACATGATTACTATAGCTTCATTCCACATAGCATGTGGAATATCTTTGTCATTGACACAACGTTTGGGGTCTAATATGGATGCAAGAGATAGAAAGATCACAGTGTGATTTTTTTTTCAAAAAAAAAAAAAGACATCTTTTCATTGCTGATGATCTAGAGTATTTGTCTTTCTGCTTTAGCCCCAAAATCTTTTTCTGCCTTAACCAGGTTCAGCTCTGTTTCTTCTCAACTCTCACTTCTAGCTGAAATCTAGAAAACTCTCCATTGTCTCCATACAGACCAATCTTCATTTTCTAATCAGAATATTTGAATTCTCCTCTTCCAAGCTTTCTTTGGTATCCATCACTGTTCTTGTCAGTTTTTCCTTAACTTCATTGCTTAGTCTTTTTTTATCCTGTCCACATTATTTCAATAAATCTGATCATTTAAAATGCTTAATGAAGTTCTTAAAATCTCTCTCAACTGTTTCCAATTGCTTGAATAGTTATTAATACATCACCATTGCCATTGTATACAACATTATGGAGTAGTGGGAAGAGAATTAAATTGAGTCTGAGATGCCTGAGATTAATTCTAGCTCTGCCACATCCTAGATGTGTGATCCTGGAAAGTCACTTATATTCTTTAGTCCAAAATTTTCTTTTCTAAAATAAGGAGGTTCAGTTAGATGACTTCTAAGATCTCATCTAGCTTTAAAAATACCTGATTTTTGTTTGTCATTTCCTAAGATATAGGAAAATTGTAATGATTAAATAGAGTTCAGAACTAGAAAAGATCTTAGCTTCCACCGAGATCAACATGTCATTTTATAACTGAGGGGTCTGAGGCCCAAAGAGGTTAAATATCTGGCTCAGAGTCACAGAGTAAGTAGAAGAAACTCAATTAAAGCTCAAGTCTTTTGACCAAAAATTCTGATGTGCTTTGATTTTTTTTGAGAAGTAATTTGTGGGATCTTTTTGCAGTTGATTCTTTTTCTAATGACAAATATATCAGAAAAGAACTGTCTTATTTCTGAGAATAAAATCAATTTGATTGTCTTTCCATTGGGACCTCTACCTTCTAGAAATATTTGACATAGAGGCAGTTATTGGTGACAAAAGTAGTTAACAATAATTGTTCATCCTGGTTTCCCCATCTAAATGTGTTAAGGCAGGCTTCATCCTTCTGTAATTTTTTTTTCAAGTTGGACCCTCTTCTTTTCTCTATCCACATTCTCTCCTTGCTGATCTCATCATCTCCTATGGTTTCAGTAACCATCTCAATGCAGATAACTTCCTTAGCTATATATTCAGTCATTGTCTGTCTCCTGAATTTTAGCCTAACAGTACTAACCATTGGATGTTTTCATCCATCAGCTTTTCAAACCTAATATGTTCAAAATGAAATGCAAAAGAAAATAATAATAAACTTATCATTAAACCCCATGTTTCTTTTAAACTTTCATATTTGTTTATTTCCACCACCATTCTTCAAATCAGTTAGGTTTGTGACTCCAGAGTCATCCTTGAGCCTTCCCTTTATCTTACTATCCAAATTGAATCATTTAGTAAATCTTTTACTTCACATCAATTCTCACATCCATCCTTTTTCTTCAGTTCATACAGTGCTCATTATTTCTCCTTTGGAATATGGAAATAGCCTTCTAAAGACTAACACCTGGCCTTTCTCTGTTCCAATCCATCATCTACACAATTGATAAAACAATCTTCCTAAAACAAAGCAAAACAAAAATGACCACATCACTCCCTTGGTCAAGAATCTTAAATGATTCCTTGTTTTCTCTAGAATGAAAGAAATATATATTCCTCAGCTTGGCATTTAAGGATCTTCACAGTCTAACTTTCCAAACAAATTTCATGTTACTTTTTTTTTTCTTGTACTTCATATTTTAGCCAAACTAGCCTATTGTTGACTGTTGGCATGCAATCTCATGCCTCTATGTCTTTGCACAAGCTGCGCTCTATTCCTGGAATATATTCTATCCTTTATTCTGTTTCTTGGATTTCTTCTGTTTGTGCAAAGCTCAGGTCATGTGTCATCTTCTATGTGAAGCCTTTCCTTATTTTCTTAGTTGTTATTGCCCTATTTCTTCTTAAATTGCACCTATATGTTGAAATGTTTACATGTGTCACAATAGACAACAATATTTTTGATTCTAAGCCCAATATTGTAAAACACTATAAATGCTCAGGATACAAAATAAAAAATTAAACAATCTCAAATCTTTAGCAACTTTTACCTATCAGGAAAAGCAACAAAAAGCTATATATAGATGTAAAATATACACAAAATAATTCAAGGTAATTTAAGTAAATGGAGAAGGGAAGGGAGGGGATTAGGAAAAGCCTTAGGTTTCAAGTGGCATCTGAGCTAAGCCCCAAAATGAACTAAGGATTCTAAATGGCAGTTGTATAAAGAGAGCTCATTCTGGGTCTTACATTTTCAAAACATTCATTTTTTATTAAATATTTTTGTTATGATTTTTATCTCTGGAAGTTGAGCAAAAAATTTTTAACTAAGTCATTCTGTTAATCAGAAGAGTTTTGGAGTTCATCCTCAGAAAGTACATTCTATTAGCTTCTCAAAGTACACACATTGTCAGCATAAATGCTTTACCAAAAACAAACTAGCAAACAAACAAAAAAACCCCACTTTATGTCATGTTAATGAAATAGACTTCATTAAACATTTTTTAACTTGAATTTGAGTAAATATTATTATGATGATTATGCCTTTGCTAATATTGATATATGCATACAAGCTAGTATGCATCCTATACTTTCATTGAACTTAGGATAATGTCCAGGTATAACTCTTTTATCAAGTCCAGAAGTACCTTTACATTAATTGATGGGGTGACTTTTGGAAAATGGATATGAAGAAAACATTAAACATTTAATGGCCCCATGCTTATATTGCTAAAGAGAGTAGAGTCGGGATATTTCATAACCATCTGATTATAATGGCAGCCCCAAATAAAATATACTTAAGTGATTCTCCAGTTGGGTAGTTAAGACAAGAATTTTGTCTAAATTTTCTGGAAAATACTAATGGTGTAATCTTGGTACTGGTGTGAACTTAGCTTTAATTGATCAGTTGACTAGTCTCTCATCTCTTCCTTGACCAGAATCAGCTACTTTCAGATTCACACATTTGGTGTTGTTACTGTTGCTATTGTTACTTCTGACTCTTTGTGACCCTATTTGGGATTTTCTTAGCAAAGATACTGGAGTAGTTTGCCATTTCCTTTTCCAGTTCATTTTACAAATGAAGAAATTGAGGTAAGTGACTTTCACAGGTAAGTGTCTGCCATTGGATTTGAACTCAAATCTCCCAGATTCTAGGTCTGTGCCACCTAGCTGCCCATAGATTTAGCCTCTTATTTATACACACCTTTGGACTAGTTTCATCTCTGGCAGGAAGTACAAAAGCAAAGGGTAGTTGATAGATTGATTTAAAAATTAGGTTCATTGTTCAACATTTTGATTGCTTACAACTTTTCTGCATGCCTGTATTATGAAACTGTCCTAATCACTGATGCCAATTTGCTTCCTAAGTGGTGACTTTGCCTCTCCAGATTATTTTTACTTTTGTTGACAGTATTGCTTTCATCTTGTTCTGACTCCTTGGGTTCTTGATCTTCTAGGTGGACTGGCTTAACATTCTATATATTTCTCTAATATCTTGTATTCCTGATATATTCTGACCTTTGGTGCGAAAGTACTTCATAGATCTTATCTCTAGTCTATAGATTATTGACCTATTGCCTGTTCAGATATTTTTATTGTGTTTTTTAACCTAAATTCCACCTACTAGAATTCCTGACCTATTGCTTTTCTGAACTCTTCTTCCCTTTTATGTATTGTCCTCCTGCTTTAGAATGTAAGCTTTTTGATGACAGGATTGCCATTCCTTTTTTGCTTCTATTTATATTCTCAGTGCTTAGCACAGGGGCTGGCACCTAATAATCTCTTAATACATATTTTAATCTAACCTAATATGATCTGATCTGACCTGATCTAACCTGATCTGATCTAATCTGATCCAATTTGATCTAATCTGAATTCTGGTCCCTTCTTGTCCATGATCTAACTTTTCTGGCATAAGGTGTGTGTGGTTACCTTGGACCTGATGTTAACAACGCAGTGAGCAAACACAGCTGACCCTTGGGGAATGGAGAGATAGAGAAAACATGGTTCATGGCCCTAGGAAGCACACCTGTGCTTCTTCAATGGAAGAAATGTAATTAACCTGTTATTTAAAGAAAGGAGGAGCAATCAGGCACTGTTTGTATTTCCTAAACCAATGCCATAATTGTACCAAAGCAAAGGGAGCAGTAGGCAATAGAAAAGATGGAATTTAAGAGCAGTAGAGCCACAGCTGTAGAGAACCCTCAGGTTTTCCCTGCTGCATCTATTCTCTGCAGGTGTACTTCTCATAGGAGGAAGGTGACCAGCAGGGCTTGTTTCCTCTGTGTTCCCTCAGTTACATCTCCGTTGATGAGTTACTTGGGGGTCTGGGCACATGCAATACCAAGAGGGAATCAGTCAATGACAATTTGAATTCCTTCAGGCACAGCTGTGACTGTCTTCTTTATTTTACTATTTGAGACATTCCAATTCCCTTTCCTTGACTCTACTTCTGTTTCAGAGTTTAAAGACTTTGACATCTGATTTTGCCTTATTGACCCTATTCTATAGCAACTTGTAATCCCCAGGTAATAATATTTAACTTAGTGTGGTTGTGGCATTTAAAAATAAGAAAGAATTTTTTTTAACTCTAAAATTAAAATAAAATAGCTATAGAAATTATGTATGAATTAGTGGCCCCATTTCTAGTTTGACAACACTGTTTTAGACAAACCTCTAAGCTCTTTGACGGCAGGAACTATTCCTTATTCTTCTTTCTGTGTATAGTAGTATAGAATGTAGTATCTTCTTCATGGAAGCACTTAATTACTGCACTTCTTTACTTTTACATAAGATAGAATAGAGATTGGACCTGTTGTTTCTTTAATGTAGGGGGCTCCCAGTGAGGAACCTCTCCTACCAACATAGGGTGTCTTCTCTGCAATTTTGAGTCAAAAAGTCAGTGCAGTGAGAGGTTAAGTGATGATTTTAATAATTAACTTATATACAGTGCTTGAAGATTTGTAAAGTGCTTTATAGATATTATTTATTTCATTGTAAATACCAAAGGTTAAAGGGAGGAAGGTGCTATCATTATCTTCATTTTCCAGATGAAGAAACTGAGGCAGATAGAAGTAATAAGTATATTACCCATGATGAAACAGGTAATGAATGTCTGAGGCAGTATTTGAATTCAATTCTTCATTACTCCAGATCTTGTGTTTTATTCACTGCACCTCCTACCTGTCATTTGTATAGGGTCATAGAGCTAGTATGTGTCAGAGGTGACTTCCTGACTTTCATACTGGCTCTTTATCTACCATGCCACATTGCTTCTTTTTCTGTCTATATTTAATTTCAATTCTTTTCCTTCAAAGAACTTGAAACACATCATCAATAAAGTATATCTAATATCTGAACATAAAATCTAGAAGAAACTAGGAGAGTTCTTAGAAGATATTTTTCATTTATTGAGAAGTAAGCTATTATTTTATACCTATTTATTTTGTAGCAGAAAGCTATTAAGTATAGCAAGTACAATAGAAAAAAATTAATAAGTGCTTACTCATTAGTTATTTAAAAACATATACTTTGTTTATTGAGAACTTTGTAACTTTTCAGAAATCTACAGCAATATAATTGATGCTTTAAGGAAGTTTTCCAATATGACCCAGTGTCTAAGCATATATTTTTTCCTGCTGACTGCATAAAACATTAATTATTTTATTGAAAATGAATGAGGTGAGACTTAAAGTCAGTTTTTTATCTGAGGCCTCAGAGCAGTGAAATGTACTGGATAAAGAATTGGGCTCAGAATCAGAAAGACCTAGATTCAAGTCCCATCTTTCCCACATTTTGTGACAACCACCCAGTACACTAGAGGTATCAAACATAACACTTCTGAATGTGGCAAGAACCAGATTAAAATGTAGTTGTAAGATATTTTTAAAAATAAATTAAAATATATTAAAATAAATAACATTACATTTTTGAGGCAATTGGGGTTAAGTGACTTATCTAGAATCACACATCAAATAAGTATCTGAGGCTTAGATTTGAACTCAGATCTTCCTGACTCCAGGGCCAATTCTCTATCCACTGTATGCCACCCAGCTGTCCCAATGATATAACATTTTAAACTTGTCAATAGGCAGTCCAAAGGAACCTTTCTGTATGAAGTAGTGGCCCCATTTCTAGTTTGACAACACTGTTTTAGACAAACCTCTAAGACCTCTATCAGTTGCAGAGAAGACATCAATCTACATTGATAGATATCTCTATCGGTTCAGTCCCTCTTCCTTTTCACAGAGACATTATTGTTTGGCAGATAAGAAGTGCAAGATTATTTCTGACTCAATTAAGGAATATAATTCAGCACTCGGAAACACTAAAATAAAATAGAGGAAACCTGAAGGTAATTAAGTCCAAAAAGAAAGTGAGAATTCATATATATGTATGGAAAACAGTAGAGTGAGTTATATGATCAAAGTGAGATCGTCTCTGTTTTTTATTGTGCAGGGCACACTGTAGGCATCTAAAAAATGTATCAAAGCTGATTTGAGCTCAGCATTCAGGACTGATTGCAGAGCCTGGAGAAAAGAAGAGCATTGGGCTGAATTTTAAGAAGGATCTTGTGGACAAAGTTACATTCTGTATTAAAGATATTAGTGTGGCAATGAAGCTTAATAATTAGCTCACTTTCCTCTTTCCAGTTTGAGAGGAGGCAAAAATTGAAATCACCCCTTGAACCAAGGCCAATGAGGTTATTTTAATCTCTTGTAGCAGCCAAATTTTCATAATAGCAAACACATCAACACCCTTGAAGATAGCCAATTTGTAAATAAATGGAGTTTTCACAACACTTGAACAGAATTCCAGAGAACACAGTGGAAGCATTATGTGAGAACAAGGACTAAGGTTGGCAGAATATCATGTGCAAATCCAGTCAGGGTTCCAGATTGTACTTCTAAGAAAAAATTCTGTGAATGAAGACAGGAGAATAGACAATGACTCATAAGATCATAGACTTAGGAGTTAGATGGACCTTAGAGATAGGTCATATAGCTAAATGGTGTCAAACTCAAATAGAAATGGGCATCACTAAACTACAGTTAAGGATTCTGGCAGGCTACATTGCATTGGTTTTAAAATGTAATATTATCTATCTTTTATTGTATTTTTATTTATTTTGTTAAATATTTCCCAATTCACATGTTAATCTGATTTAGACTGCATTCAGGGAGTATTTCAGGTCTCGTGTGGTCCATAGACTATGTTTTTAATATCTCTGATCTAATCCAATCTTCACATTTCAGAGAAGAGAAAAGTGAACACAGAGGGGTCAAATGTCTTGCCTGGGATCAATCTAGTTGTAATGAATCAAAACCATGTATTTAAAATAAAAATCCAGCATTTTTTATATAGTATCATGCTTCCTAGGACAGTTTTTGAGATATATCAGAATCAGATCTTCTATATCAGTTCAAACATTTTTAATCTACCAAGTATTTTAATGCAGCAAACTAAGTCACAAGTCACCTTTCTCAAACACATCTGTTTCCTGTCCTTTAAAATTTCATCATAATTACTGGGAAAATCACATATACTGTCTTATGTAAAAAAAATTAATGGAATAATGGAAGGTGTTAGTAAATATGTATGTTTGGAGCAGGAAATCTGGATTTGAATTTCAGTTCCTCCAACTGAAATTCCTCCAAGTTGCATGATTATGGGCAAAGCTCAATCTCCAGGAATCTCAGTCTCTTCATTTGAAATATTTTAACTTTATGAGTTGTGTATCATTATTGCTTTGTCTGTTTTTGGCCATTTCTATTTTTCCCCCTTATACTGCTAAAAGTAATTTATCTCTGTCTTCCCTTCTAATGATAATACTCTTCCTCTTTCCTTTACTATGGTATCCTTTCTCCTGAGAGATCCCTGAGCAGGCTGCTATCCTTAGTGCCCACAAATTTCAAGGGAATGGGTCCCTACCTAGCTAAATTCCATGTAAATATAGGTTCCCACACTTCTTTTGCTTGGGCATGAAGTCTCTTTTCCTCTAGCCAGTTTTATACCACTGCTCCCCCCCTCCACTATCTTTCCTTTTATGGGTGAATAAAATTATTATCTTTCCCTTTTTGTCAAGTTTAGGAACATTTTACATGACTCACTGCCATACAAACAGACCTTGAAACATTAATTGTGAGTGAGTGTGTGAAATTGGCATCCAAGGATGAGTTAGATGAGTGAGGACTTTATGTATTTAAATCAGAGATCATAACCTGAAGTGTTATAACCATCTAGGACTGCTAACATTTCTTTTGAACAAATCTTATTTACAAAATTTTGATAAATATATTTTAATACAGTTTTTAGCAGGGAGTAAGATAATATGTATTTTATCATGTCCATTTTAAAAGGTTATTTTGAGAAGGGATCCATGACAAAATCCAGGTCAAGAACTTGTGGTTTCCATTTACACTGTTCCCTCATGAGTCTTTTGTAGATTGTTTTATCTCTTCCAGGATTTTCTTCATATCATACTCCTGGGCTCTAGAAACCACCTTTGACAAGGTACTACACAGATAAATATTTCTAGGAAAGAATGTAGAAAAAAAAAAACCAGAGCAAAAACAATACAAAAAAAAAAAAAAAGAAATATGAAAAAAGAAATAAGTACATGGGTAGAAAAACAATGAAAAAATCAAAGTGAAAAGAGGATGGGGATGGGGTATGAAAGTCCACAAATGTACTACCATCTAAATGAGATAGAGAATGCTATATAATTTTGGTACTTCAGAAGTTCCATTTCCTATACAAAATATGAAAATAAAGAGAGAACAAGTGAAAATGTAACTCATGAAATAGAACAATAAAATTCAAAATAGACTAGAAAGTGACAGAAATAGTATGAAAATAAAGTAAATTAAAATATTTGGTTGAAAGAATGCCACTAAAATTTTTACTTAGGTATTCAACTTGGAGGAGGAGGGAAAGGGGACTTTGAACTACATACTTCTCTTAGTATCAAAAGAGAAAAATCAAAAGAAGAGGAAACAAAAAAAATATAGGTTAAAATAAAAGGAAACATAGAATTTGAATAATTTTGCTGAATTTGAGCAAATTGGATTAGAGATTGAGTGAAGGAAAGAAGAATTTATAGGAATAAATTAACTTCAAATTTGAGTAAAAAATCTAATTTGCAAGGATGATATACTAACAATACAAAAGATAGGAAAAATTAATACAGAGATAATAAATTAAGAGGAAACCAAAATAAAAATTATAATTTTAAATTTAGATGTATAAAACTATTCAATAGAGGATGTAAATAGTTAAGAAGATAAAACAATAATTTGCTACATACAAGAAATTTATCTCAAAATAGACATATACAGAATAAATATGAGGTAGAAATGAAATTTATCAATGTATCAAGTGATCAGACAAAATGTGTTTCATATCCATATTTAACCAATGTCATTAGTAAATAAATATACAGAAAATTACAGCATTTAAATTAAGAAAGGAAAATTTAATTAAATTTTTAAAAGGCAGATAATGCAGTAATTATAATAGACTTTATTATTCCTATATCAGAAAAATTCACAGAAAGAAAGGTAATGAAAAATGAAAAAAATATAGAATTAAACTTATTCTTTCAAAAATGTTAGATTTCAGGCAATTAAATAACATTTTCTGAATGAGAAAATTAAAGAATAAATGTGTTTTCAGGAACATGATATCTTTGCAAAAATAAAACATGTATTAGGCCACATAGAACATATAGATAAGTATGAAAAGAAGAAATAATAAATACATGCTTAATTGATGATAGAACAATAAGCATAGCAACTAATGCAAAGAACAAAAACAAAAAGATACAGACTTAAAGGGAGTAATAATAGCATAATGAATAATGAGCAATTCAAATAATAAACCATAGAAGCATCCAATAATAAGTTCCTGTTGAATAATAAGCATGTGGTCATATTCCAAAATTTTAGAGATTCTGGTAACACAGTCACTGCTGCAAAAGCAAACAACCCCTTCCCCCCCCAAAAAAAAAATCTTTGCAAGTATACATTTTTTTTTAATGGATATAACTTGCATTAATAAAATTAGTGTGCGGGTTTTTATTTAAAAAATTACAACTGCTATTAACATTAAAGGAGAAGTTGATAAAATCAAAAATCAAAAATAATGTAGAAATAAGAAAACAAAAGGCTCTTCTAAAGCAGCACTTCTTATACTTTTTTCTGACCCCCTTTTCACCTAAGAAATTTTTTGTGACCCTAATCTATATATAAAATAAGAAAACAAATCAAACATTAATTGATAAGAAATCATAATTTCATCACTCCCACATTCAGTTATAAAATCTAGTCTGAGATGATGTACCACAGTTTAAGAAGGTAGATTCTGAAGAATCAAAAAAAAAAAAAAAAAAAAGGAATCATAAAACTTTAACTCACCCAATTGGGAAAAAAAAAAAAAAAAAGTACTTTAATACATAAAAAGACCAAGGCCAATTCAAAACAGAAAGAAATGGGATAACAATATATGGCATTATAAACCAATAGTAAAAGACATCAAAATCTAAAAATAGTCATATTACCTAAACTAATAAGAAAAGCCAAAAATACACTTGTCTCAGAAAGTGAAATAGAATAAGTTATAAAATAACTACTAGGGAATCAAAATTGTGATGGGGAAGACTTTGTCCGCTTGGATTTATAGGTGAATTTTAACATTTAAAGCACAATTTATAGGTGAATTTTAATATTTAAAGCACAATTAATTTTATTGCTATACAAATTATTTTCAATGACCAAGGAAAAATACCTTTCAAATTTATTCTTTGTGACAAATATTGTTTTTATACTTCAACCAGGAAGAGATGAAAGTGTATCATTAATGAAAATTGATTTGAACACTTTGTTCAAAGTAATTTTAGCAAATAATCAAAGAAACATCCAGATCCTTGTTTAATTTATTCTAGGTGTACAAGAATGGTTTAATATTAGTTTAAAAAGTAACAGTCAATCCACTTAAAATACAAAACTAATTCTTATATCAACAGATATAACTATAGGAATCACTTGAAATAAAACTTATCCAAAATATAGACATAGAAGAATCTTAAAAAAAAAAAAAAATGGCAAAAAGTATGTATCTAAACTCCAAAACTAATATGATAGGATATTTTTCATATGATATGGAAAAACTACAAAAATTTACCCAATAAAGACAATATGGTAAGCATACCCTCTCTTCTCATAATTATTTGATGTAATTCCATAAATATTAGTAATATCAATAAGATAAGAAAAAAATTCATTAAAGGAATTAACATAGCAAAGAAAATGCAAGGCTATTTTTGTGTGTAGAAATTATTTACTTAGCAAACCCCATAGAATCAGCAAAAGCATTAAATGAGATAATTATAAGTTTAATAAAATAGGAGGATACAAAATAAAAACACAAAAAATATTTTATCTTTTTTATTTAGGAAAAAAAAGATCAGGAAAAAGTGACAGCAAGAAAAATTCCATTTAAGGTCATTTAAAAATGTATAATATAACTGGGAATTGATCTATCAAAAGACATTCAAGATTTTCATAAATATAATTACAAAACATTCTTTAAAGAAATGATAATTAATCCTTAAGTAATTTTCTTAGCTAATTATATTTAAGAGGTGACAAAGATAGAAGGGTGAATAAGACCCTAGCAAAAGGTTATGGCCCTGATAAAAGCTCAATGCCTAAATGGGCCATAAGGAAGGAATTGACAAAATTACCTTTCCTGTTATGAGCCCTAGTTGAATTCTCAGTTATCTCTATGAGCCAGGAAGAGCACTGACAGGATTATCTTTCCTTAAGTGAACCTTTTGTTCTTGTAGGACTTTTGTTATCCTTAAGTAAATCTTTATTGCCGTAGTCTCTTACTGAATTCCATGACAAATTTCTTGTATTGACAAAATTATCATGGCCCAACAGTTACTGAGTCAAATGAGAAGGCTAAATTATGATGCCCACCCGTGAGATTATTTTTCTCTTATAGAAGAACTTAATGCTACCCCACTTCTTCTTTAGCTCCTTTAAGGGTTAGCCTGCTTACTTAGCATCACAAT
Source organism: Myrmecobius fasciatus (assembly GCA_023553655.1). Classification (NCBI taxonomy): domain Eukaryota; kingdom Metazoa; phylum Chordata; class Mammalia; order Dasyuromorphia; family Myrmecobiidae; genus Myrmecobius; species Myrmecobius fasciatus. The sequence goes on along the minus strand of JAJPUD010001044.1, from coordinate 286,178 downwards.
AGCTAAACTCTTTTTTTAGACCTTAGTCCACTAGTCAGTGGCATAATATTTGGACAGAATCCCCAACATATTGAGAGTACTGAAACCCCAATGTATTTTGGGTTCAGTGCTTCTGCACCACCATGCCCCATCAGAGGGATCATGATTGTTCATATAATATAATAAAATATAATATAAGTTCTGCTAAATTAATTTATAGACATAGTGCTAGACCAGTCAAATTACTAAGAGCTTACTTTATAGACACAGATAAAATGATATCAAAATTTATTTGGAGGAACATAAGATTTGGAATATTAATGTATTTGCTAATGATATATATTAAGAATGTTTATTCTAATATATCCTCTTCCCCAAAGTCTGGTACACACAATCCCACAGATATATTCAGAGTCTAAGGGAAAGTTGCCTCAAGCTTAGAGAAGACGTGGTAAATGAATAGTTTGTAGTTTCTGGTTGGATTGGAGTAATTTTGTCCTTTCTTTATGCAGTTTTTATATTCCCCTTTGATGTAATCCTCTGTGAGACTATGATAGATCATTTCTTCCTGAAGCTCATTTGCTTGATGTGTCTAGTGTGTCTTTGGCATGTCTTTCATTTCTCATTTCAGCTTTGATATGGGTCTCTCAGGCCAATGCATTTCTAAGAAGATTGCGCCGGATGTTGATGGGAAGTACACATTTCTCATCTTTCAAAGTTCTCAAGGTCATCCTCTGGTCAAATTAGGAAGGAGAAAAAGATCTAAATCTTTCCCCAACCCAAGGAAAATTCCCTTGATCTCTCCTAGAATGGTTGGTTGCTGTAATCTTTGCCTGGAAATTCCTGCTGGAATTTTCTTGCTATGATGCTAAATTCCAAACTTGCCCACTGTAATATTCATAGACCCAAAGGTATGTCTTATTCTTTCTTCAATCCAAAAATATTTTATGTCTGACTTAATCCAATAATCAAAATATTTTATTCATGCCAAATTAACTAAGGATCTATAAATAATTTCTACTTTTGATTGACAGTTAAAGTATCTAGGACTTGTTTGTAACTAGTTTATGCTTTTGATTGATTCAATAAAAGAAGGTTGTATGTGGAACACCTTGTCACCACTACCCTCCTTTACAACTGTATTTGATAAACCTAAGAGCATAAACTAATCAGAGTAGGTGTCTATTTGACAAGATCTTCTAAGGAAACTTGAAAACTGGCAAAAATTGCCTTTGATCTCTTATTTATAGTGCATAGAATAAAAATGTTTCAAATGAATATTTTATTTAAATATGTGATCCAATTATTAAATATATCTTCCCTATTGCTAAGATCAAAATTCTTAATTGAACTAACAAACATACCAGAAAAAATAAAATATATAATTTTGACTGCATTAAATAGGAAAACTTTTACATAAACAAAACATCTTTCTCTTCCTTTCCTTTCCCTTCCCTTCCCTTCCTTTCTTGCTTTTATTTCTTTTTTCAAAAGGAAATTTTATTTTCCAAGTGTTAATTTTTGTGATTTGTGATTAATCTTTCACAAATACTTTCAGAATTCTTGCATTACCTGTCACAGAAACTACCAGTTTTGAATTTTTAAAAATAAAATAAATCCTATGCTTGCATTAGAAAAAAAAAAAAACTTTTTGCTGTCTCTCCACTAAAAAAAAAAAAAAGGAAATGATGGCATATATGTAACATTAAATGATGGTGAAAAAAGGGAACTGTGGTGTTACAGATAGTCATAGAGATATTGGTAAGACTTTTGCTATACTAATCTTGAGACAGTAGGAAAATAATATGGTAGAGATGTCTGAAAATTCCTTGAGATATGACACTGAACATTAAAAATAATGAATATCATCTAGATCTGTAATAAAAAAAGTGAATTAGTGCATAGGTGAGTGAATGAATAATTAAATTCATCATATTCTTTATTTTTCTAAAATTGTTATTGAATAATTTTCTTACACGGACAAATTAAAATAATAGCACTTATCTTGCAAGATTGTTGTGAAGATAAAATGAGATAACACATGTAAAGCGCTTTGTAAACCTTCAAGCACTATGCAAAGGCTAAGTATTAATATTTAAAAGAAAACTATTCATTACTCACTCAAGATTCCTAATTATCAAGCTCTTTTTCCACAAAAATGCTCTTTCTTTAACATGTAGTTGTATTTAGTCTAGGCTAATAAGGATGTAGTGGGACTTGTTCATTCCCTCACCCTACTCATTAAGGAGACAGTCATACAGGTCTCAGACTATAATTACACACCTTGGGGGAATGAAGTGGTTGCCAGCCTAGGAGACAATCTGGCTATCCATGTGAAGAGGAACATTATTTCCCAGGAGTGATTCAATTCTGTTTGGAGATAATGATATTAATAACATTTACAACATGTTTTTTCAGTTTCAATATTTTCTACTGATGTTGGGCAGTTACTATTTATCAGCTAACTATCACTTGGTAAATTGGGCAACAAAATACTATCATGGTTTTAAAAGAAAGTAGTCTTATAGAAAACAAAAGTTTCCTATAATTATGTTGGAATTATAAATCAGTTAAGAATTAACTCTTGTTTTAGACTATAGTAAAATTATAGTCAATAGTCAAATTTCAAATGGGTTGTGAGCCTTTTTCTTTGCACCAACCTTGTTGATAGTTTGATAGATAATAGGTGAGTTGATAGTTTGACACCTATTACTGTAGTAATCTCTTAATGGGTCTCCTTGATTTCATTTATTCCTCTCTCCACACTACTCTTCAGGTAGCTGAAAATGGCCTCCTTATTTCACAGGAATTAATTTATCATTCTTTTAATCAAACATCTTCAGTGGCTCCTTATTAACCTTAAGACAATATTTAAACTCTTTGGCCTGATATTCAAAATATATCAGAATTTAGTCCCAAGTCTACTTTTCCTGACAGCTCAATTTATGCCCTTTAAGTGCAAACCCCACTGGCTATTCCCAGAATTCATCATTTAATTTGCTATCTCTTTGCTTTTGCATAGATTGTCACAGTACAGCTAGATTATCCTCTTATCTTCATCTGTGCTTAGAATCCTTAGTTACTTCAAGGTTCTACTTAATAGTCACCTTCTTGATCTAGATCTTCCTTTTAAAATTTCTTTATTTACTCACATCCCTCCACCAAAAGATTATAAACACATCAATGGAAGGGGCTACTTTGTATTCTCAGAGGCTACCACAGTGCCTAAATTTAGGAAAATAGTAACTGCTTTAAAAATGATTGCTGAATTGCATTTCAAAAGTTTGCTTTAAGTAGGTTGCTTATACAATATATATATATGCATGCAGAGTCCCAGAATGACCCATTACATAACTTATAATGTATCTAAAATATTAATTGAATACTATCGGTAACAATTCTTTATTTGCATAAAAATAAGATACATTTTCTCCAATGCAGAAAAGACATAAAACTTTAAGTTAATCATTGTACTCCACTTGTCTTCTCCATTTACTGTGAGAAAGATTCTGATCAGGGAAGCAAAGGGTAATTATATGGATATTGTGTTAGAGAGATGATTTTGGAATGAGAGGTATGGATTCACACTTTCCTAACAATGCTCATGAGACAAGAGATTTACAAGTTATTCTTGTTACTTTGGAGACGGTCCATGTATTTTTGGTTTTAAGATCTCATTTAAGATGAAGCTTCCTTGTCCTCTTATTCCAAGTTGAATTGGAGTCCTGATCTTTTTATAGAGCCTTGCAGTTTTTGCCAGCTTCCCAGAATCTATACTATCTGGGAACTCTTCATACAATTTCATTACTGCTAACATCAAAATTTAGCAGTGTCTGCCCCCTAGGCCTTTATCTTTCACTGCTCTTCTATCTTGTCTCCTATCATCTTAATTCTCTCTCTGGTTTCAATTTTGTTTTCCTGTTCCTGGTATGTTATTTAACTTTTCTGAAGTGTTTTGAGACACTCTGGATAAAGAGGAAAATGGTATGTGTGGTAAAGTTGTTCCATCCTGTTAAAACTGTAGGCAGGAGGGGATCCAGGTCAACACACATTTTACTGCCAATTCCATATGTGAAATTCATGGGATACTCAGAAAATAGTTTGTGCCTCAATCTACTCAGCTGGAAAGTTGGATTTTAAAAAATGGCGTGCAGAGAGAATATGGAGGGTATGGTGCCTGGCAATTGAAGTAGACTGTAGGAGATTCCCAACACATTACAAATCTCAAATGATGAGCACTCCAAGTAATACAGCAAGGAGAGAAAGGTTATTATCAAACACTGTCATAGTCAACAAGAGGGCTTCCTGCTGTCTGTGGACACAGAGGAATGAGAAAACATGAAGTCACAGTGAGTACTGTTTGCTCCAAGATGTTTAGAGGTAATTTCTTCGTAAAACTCGCTCTGTTCTGTAAGTTGTTAGAAATCCCCTAAAGGAAAGCATTGCTTTGGTTGAAGAAATACTAACCATCCAGTAAAGATGCTCCAATTATGTTATACTTTTCAGTCCATCAACAAGTAATTATTGAGCACAGAGTGGCCTTTTAGGGGAAAAAAAGTTAATGAAATATATTAATAGGAAAATAAGATGTATGTTACATTTCCAGGGAGTACTCTAATCCTATTTTGGAAATGATTTACATAAAATTGCTTTCTTGCCCCCAACAAAAGCAACAACAACAAAAAGACAGATAATGAAATGCAAAGGTTAAATGGATTAATTAAGGATAGAAGTTGTTACATTCTATAAGTATTCAGGTAAAATTATAGGGTTGACTTTTTGGCTTATTTTTCCCTCCTTTATTACATAGTTAACTGTTGTTATATAGATCTAAGTGCCACATAATGTTACACTTGTTCAAATTTTAATTTCAAGTAAAAGGAAGAGATCATGATTGTACTTGAATAGACAAAGGTAGGAAAAAGGCAGCCTGAGACACTGGATAAAGTTCTGGACTTGGATTAAGAAAGAACTAGGTTTTAATGCCATATGGGACATTTTACTATGTGATCTTGGTTAAGCCATTTAAATCTTTCTGTGCCTCATTTTCTTCATCTGTAGAATGCCATTGTCAGGTTAGATGGCCTTTAAAGTTTGTTTTAACTTTAAATTTATAAGCTTATGAAGGTGGGATGAAGTTTTAAAAAAAATCACACAATATGGGAGAGCAAGAACAGTGAGAGTTTTTGCAAAATTAATTAGATTTTCTTTTCTGATTTACTTAATTTTAGGTTATCTGGTTTTTCATAAAACAGTCGAGGTTAATATATTTTTATATAATTTTGGAATTATATAAAAATGGAGTCGTGATCTATACATAGTTAGGAATGTGGGAAACTTAGATGGTTGAACTAAATAAATAAAATATTTTTTGGTAATAGCTTTAATAAACCTATCATTCTATATTAATGTATGCACTTGTACATGAAATGCAATTGTCCTTTCCCTCCCCCACTTCCTACCCTAATCAATTGTAAATCACTTATTAAGGATGTGCTGTGTGTCAGGTACTAATTAGATTGTAACTTTAGTCTTGAGGCCTCTGGGAAATTCAGATCCTTTGAGGATAATTTTCTACATTTGCCAAAGAAAAGAATTATATGAAAACTTCTTCCCAACTCTTATGTCCTGTGGTTTTTATGGTTCTATGCAATATAACACTGTGTTTAATTTCATATCTTTCATGTTATTGTATGTTTCATGAAACAGAGATACAGAAAGAGAGAAAGAGATAGAGGCAGAGATAGAGAGATAAGAAAGAGGGCAGGATAACCTGCAAATGTGACAACTAGTTACCAAATAATTGAGATTCCTCCCCTTTCTTCACAGTATTATTGACTGGCTATGCAGGGCCAAGTTTGGAGACTGGGTGTAAAGCAACTATCCAGAGAGATCTTGTCACTCATATTCAAATCCAGAGAATAGATAAAGCCTTACAAAAAGAATATGAGCCAATCATAGCAATATTTAAATATCTCAAATACTCAAATGGATCTGATTTTATCAATGTAGTGATCTCCTCCAATTATGCAGACTAAAATTTATCCATGTGTACCCATTTTGTGGGACATTTGTTCATATCTTCCCATCCCCCCATAAATTCACCACAATGAGTTCATCTGTCATGCTAGAAATTTTTTTCACTTTTTCATGGTATCTCTTGGCTCATGGAATAATAAATTTATAGCTTACAGGGAACTCAGAGGTTTCTAGTCCAAAATAAAAATTTAAATAAATGTCATTTGATGACACCGTGCTGCCTCTCCATCTCAAGAATGGCAGTACATTATAAGGACTGTTCCATTTCAGTCAAAGGATGAAATCATGAAAGTTTGACCTGAGATTCTCGCCTCATCCTGATAGAATGGAGAAGGAAATAGATAAGTAGCTTCTGATAATGTAGTTTACCACCTGAAAATACTATATTTGATCTTCAAGAACTGAATTGAGCCTCTTAAAATTAATATATCCTTATTTAGGCAATCATCTTTCTACTAAGCTGTTGAATTGCAATATCTATGTGCTTTTATACATCTTTTAAACCCTATACTAAGAAAATATCTGTTATGTTTATACATTGTTGCTTTTTAAGTATCAACATTTGTTGATAAATGTGTAGATATAGGAGGCATATAAATGGGAAGTAACCACCTGAGACTATTATATGAAGTTGGAATTCAAAAAATCAATCCTTATGTGGTCTTACAAGAAAGCCAAGGTTGCAAGGCTCAAAAGTAAAAATAAGCTGCTAACCATTCTGATTTTGAGGAAATCATTGACCTAGTTTTGCGTGTGCCAATCCATCTGGAAAGCTAGATGAAAAAGTAAAATCTTATTGAAAATTATATACTTCCTCTGATCCTAGACAAATCAATCAGCATTCTCCATTTGAAGCCATCTCTATATCCAACACATACTCAATGTCAGGTCATACTCATTTGTGTTACTGAAAGAAGTGGGGAATTCTTTAGGAGTCTCTCAAAAACAAACAGATTTTTATTATAGAAGTTAAGGACTTCCAATCTTTTTTGATCCCTGTATTCTTTGGCTTTCAGTAAACTTTGCACTTCCTATTCAATATAAAAGTAGATAAATTTTAGAGATTGCCATGCAAATGTACATAAGAAATAAAATAGATTAATTTATTTCAATAAAATGGTAATATTTTACTAAATATTTCCCCTTGCCTTTTCATGAGTTTCTCAAATCCTTTGTTTATACTTATACCCCAGAATGGTAACCCCCGGTTCACATGAAAACCTGCTTCAAAATCTTTTCTGGTTTTACTATTCCAGAATAATTGTTTATTGTATTATTCCTTTAAATGAATACTAATTAACTCATGAACAAACTAAAGCATAGATATCAAGATCTATCTTCATTTGTCTCCTCCATTCCTTCAACTCCCTAATCATCTTTTATTTACTCAGTTGATTTATGCTTTCTGTGCCAGCAAGGCAAATCTATCAAATAGTTATTCTAGTCTATTTACCTGACTCTGCTTATTGACCTTTGTAATATTTTATCCTCAATTCTTCATTTTCCCTCTGTGTCTCCATTTGGTTTCAACTTTACAAACCTTGTTTTTCTCTTTAGGTAAATTTATTACCTGAATTCTCATCTTCATAGAAATTAATTCAGCTGGGATATTTAATTCTTCCTCAGTAAACTTACTTGCTTCTCTCCTGTGATTGAAGGGATATAGTTGAGATTGTCTATTATGCTAGATTGTCAAAAAAAAAGTCAGATCCTGATTCTTTTTTTTTATATTTTTTATTATTAATACTTTTTATTTGCAAAACATATGTATGGGTAATTCCTAAATATTAACCCTTACAAAGCTTTCTGTTACAAATTTTCCCCCCTACTCCCCACCACTCCCCTAAATGGCAGGATATCCACTACATAATAATTATGTTAGAATACTTAAGAAAGCGAATATATGTATAGTTATTGCCACATAACATTTTTTTGTGCAGGAGAAATCGTATCTACAAGAAATAATAATCCGATAAAGGAAATACAATGCAGGCAAACCTCAATAGAGAACATGAAAATGTTATGTTGTGGTCCACATTTCACATCCCTCTCTCTGGGTGTATATGGCTTTCTTCACTGAACAATTGGAATTGGTTTGAAGCATTTCATTGTTGAAGAGAGCCATGTCTATCAGAAGTGATCATCATATAGTCTTGTTGTTGCCATGTATAATGATCTCCTGGTTCTGCTCATTTCACTCAGCATCAGTTCATGCAAGTCTCTCCAGGCCTCTCTGAAATCGTCTTCCTGGTCATTTCTCACAGAGCAATAATATTCCATAACATTCATATACCATAATTTATTCAGCCACTCTCCAATTGATGGGCATCCACTCAGTTTCCAGTTTCTAGCCATTACAAAAAGAGCTGCCACAAATATTCTTGCACATGTGGGGCCCTTTCCTTCTTTTATGATTTCTTTGGGATATAAGCCCAATAGAAACACTGCTGGGTCAAAGGGTATGCATAGTTTGATAACTTTTTGAGCATAGCTCCAAATTGCTCTCCAGAATAGTTGGATCCGTTCACAGCTCCACCAACAATGCATCAATGTCCCAGTCAGATCCTGATTCTGTTTAATTTTGTATGTACCTTCCCATATTTGTAGCATCAGCCTGCAAATTTGATAAACATAACATTTATACTTTATTCCAAATCTTATAGAACTGACAAACTACTCAAAACCAATGAAAGACCCCTGAGATATTCCATTAAAGATCTAGAAAGACAAATACACCAGTCCATTAATGACTATTTTAAGGTCTAGCTAATCCGGCTCTTCTCAATCTACTTCAATATTATTGGTATCTAGTTATTCTCTATCTTGTCCCCAAAGGTAACATGAGATTCCGTTAAATATTTTTCTCAAATCCATGTATTCTATGTTTACAATTCTCCTCTGACTTATCAGTGTATTCCTTTATTCATCTTCAGATGATAGAGCTATCTTTTTCCTTGACAAGGCTATTCTTGTCACCTGTTTACTAGTTAGTAATGCATTTAAGCTTTTCTGGAATCTCAATCCTTTTTTGATCATTCCTTTATTTTCAGAAACCATTCATATCTTCCTCTATTTTCCTCTTTCAACTCTGCCTACAAATGTTCTCAAGTCTCTTCTGTCTAAAAACAACAACAAAAAAATAAATACCTCACTTGACTTGTTACTCTCTCAAGCCATATTTAAAAAAAAAATTCTGTCTTCACTCTTAAATATCCAAAAGGGCCATCTCTACTTTTTCATAAGTCAAATTTCATGAAATCTGGCCTTCCTTTCCACCACCATATCACCAATTTACAAGGTGTGTAAGGAATATTTAATTTTTAGGTATTATCCTCATCCTTTTTCCTTCTATAGCATTTGATACTGCTGACCATTCTCCTTTTTTTGTATATGTAACAAAGATTACTCTTGGCTAACAGGTGATAAATCATTTATATTGTACCTAGTTAATCTTTTCACTTCTTGCCCGGTAAATGTAGTGGTTCCCCAATGTTCAGCCATTGGTTGTTTTCTCTTTGCTCCTTTTGTTCTTTCCTATAATGATCTCATCTGCTCCCATAGTTTCAATTATGCAGATGATTCCTAAAACTATATATTTAACCTTGAAGTCCAGACCCATATTCATAAGGGGCATTTTCTTCTGGATGTCACACTATCACCTTGATTCAACATTTCTATAAATGAACTCAATATCTTCCCTCCAAATCCTGCTCCTTCTAATTAGCTCTTTTCTGTTGATGGCATCACTATCCTGCCAATCATCTAGATTCAAATCCTTGAGTCCATGTTTAGTTATTTTCTTTCTATTATCATTTGTGTCCCAAGGTGAGTTCCATGCAAGTTTACCTCTGAAATACATTTCATATTTGTTACCGCTTCCCCACTTCCACTGTCATTTTAATTCTGGCCTACATCAGTGATTGACTGGATTCCCCAGATTTCTTTCAAGGTGCTTTGCTGCCAGTTGGGTTCAAAATTTATAGAAAGCACTGAAATTTATTCCATTAACCTGTGTTGTTTGTCCTTTGTTCTTAAAAATAGCCATGACATCAGGGAGATGATGCCATGGCATGCAAGTGAATTGGATTTAAGTGAAAAAGGTCTGTGCAAGATCACCTGCCTCACTTTCCCCAGAATCATCTGGGTCCAGTGGCAAGATATAGATCAAGACAACTGGCCTTGGATGAAAGGGGAGACCTTCATCTTTTTAAGGTAAGATCTTCAACAGGTCTTAATATGATTGAAGCCTTACCCATTCAGTGTTTGTCAAGGTAGAAATTGAAGCAAAAAAATCTCCTCTTTTGCCAAACAAACAAAAGAAAACCCAACCTAAATAAATAAATAAATGAATTAATGAATGAATTGGGAAGAGGAAGACCCTCAGGGTTCTGACCAAAGCAGAAATGACTACAGTTCACATTCAATCTGAGTCAATCTGGATCCAAACAATGACCAAATGGAGTTTAACCTAGGACCTATTTGTGCCAATTTGGTTTAAGGCCTGGTCCTTAAAAAAGAAATCTATTCATTAATTCTAAAATAATTTCGAAGGGTTCAGAGGTACAAAAGAGGAAAAAATGCTTTTAAAAGCATGTGTAGGTAAAGGTATGATACTCTATGTGGATGGAAGGAAAGAAAGACGGAAAGAAGGAAGGAAGGAAGAAAGGAAGGAAGGAAGGAAAGAAGGAAGGAAGGAAGGAAAGAAGGAAGGAAGGAAGGAAGGAAGGAAGGAAGGAAGGAAGGAAGGAAGGAAGGAAGGAAGGAAGGAAGGAAGGAAGGAAGGAAGGAAGGAAGGAAAAGAGGGAGGAAAAAAGGAAGGGAAGAAAGGAAGAAGAGAGGGAGGGAGGAAGGAAGGAAGGAAGAAAGTGATGTTTCCCAGGCAAAGGAATCATTTAACATTAACAATATTATTGTAACTATGTGCACATTATCAACTACTTTCACAATCCTAGGAGATAGTTATCAGCCAACACTTCCCAATGAGGACTAGGCATTCTGAGTTTAATTCAACCTTAAAGTTCCCATGTCCTTTCCTTAACCATCCAAAAGCTTTTGGAGAGTGAAGCATCTTGGGGACCAGGAATATAAAATATTTACAGGTGATCTACAAATAAAGAATTAATCTGAGGATTTTGGGAGCAGTTAGGTGGCACAGTGGAAGGAAGAAATGAGGGCAGGAGTAGGGAAGGAAGGAAGAAAGGAAGAGAGAGAGAGGGAGGAAGGAAAGAAGGAGAGAAGCAGGGAACAAGAAGGAAGGAGGAAAAGAAGGAAAGAAGGTAAGTAGGAAGGAAGGAGGGAGGGAGAAAAGGAAGGAAGGAACAGAAAGAGGGAGGCAAGGAGGGTGGATAGAGGAAGAGAGGGAGAAAGGAAAAGATGGAAGGAGGGAGGAAGAAAGGAAAGAAGGAAGAGAGGGATGAAGAGAAAGAGAAAGGGAGGGAGGGAAGGAAGAAGGGGAAAAGGGAGAAAGGAAGTAAAGAAGGAAGGAAGGAAGAAGGGAGGAAGAAAAGAAGGGAAGGAAGGAGGAGTCTTGCAACTGACCAATCCAATTAACTTGCATGTCATGGTGTCACCTCCCTGATGTCATGGTCCTCTGAGAATGAAGAACATTATTAATCTGTGTTAAAACTTTGTAAATATTGATGAAAAATGTTCCTTTCTCGATGCAATTCCAGACAAAATGCAGAACTTAGTGGAAATATTTGCTTCCATTTATATCGCTAATCTTTTAAGTATGCGTCACTTCTGAGTTCTTTAAAGAATTGAAGAATGTGTTCAGCTCGATTTAACAAACATTTAAGTAATAACTATGTGCCAGAAAATGCAAAAATACTGAGGCTCTAAAGACAAAAAAGAAAGTCACTGTTTTCAAGGAGTTTACATTCTTCTGAGGTAAATAATATGCAAACTGATAAGTATGTACAAAGTGGTTTCAGCTTATGGAGAGCAATATCAATTAAGGAATGTAGGAGATACCCCTTCTAGGTGGTATCCCTTGAACAGAACTTTGCAAACAAAGAAGGTTTTACAAAAGATGAAGTTAAAGTGGGGAAGAGTATTTCACACAGGAAAAGCCTGTGTAAAAGTATGAAGGTAAGACTTATCATGTGTAAGAAACAGAAAATAGACCAATTTGGCTGGAATATAGCCTTAAGAGAGAATAATGTAAAACCAACATTTTTATATTTGTCATTATATATTTGACATCTAGATGGTAGAGTGAGCAAGAACAATGAACTTAGAATCACAAAAAATCTGAATTTGAATTTCCCCTTAGTTAATGAGTGTGTGACCCTGCCCAAATAATTTAACATCTCTAAATCTCAGTTTCCCCAAATGCACAATAATGATGATCCTAGCACCTACCTCCCAGAGATGTTGTGAGGATCAGATAAGATAAACCTTAAAACACTTTAAAAAATTCTAGTTATTATTTTGAATTCAACTTCATGATAAATCAGTAATCATATGCCTCAGGAACAGAATCTTTGTCTTTATTTCCTATTCATGTGCATTGCTTTAGTTCTTCTTGGTAGTCAGTGTGATGTTTGTTTTACCTGTTTTAATTAGACATATATATACTGATAGTCAAATTTCGTTTATACTTCAGGAATGATAAATGAAATCATTTTCACATGATCACAGTACCAACTTAAGAATTCCTAACTTCTCTTAAAATAGTATAAAGCTTAAACAATTAATAGATATTAGAACCACCTACTCTCATTAAGAATCCTAAAAATCATGCCTATATTAGCATATTCACACATAAATCAATTAACAACATAGAACTGTAGGCCCATACTTTTGTGTCTCCACAATTGTCAATTACTAATACAGGTAACAGGGTATAATTGGAACATTTCCTGGTGTGAAATGGTGATGTCTTCTTTTTTAGGCCCTTGTACCTGTAAATCATAGCAGATAACACATCTTAAAACTGAAGTGACAGGCCTGACGAATGAATTCACACACACTTAGTGTAAATCTTCACACTGTGCTCTATAGTGGGTTGCAATATATGTCAATTAATATTACTTCTTTAACTTAAATGCCTTGAAACATATTTCATTTCTTCAAAATTAATTTGGAACACTTTTGAATTACAGAAATCTAAAAGAAGCAGTTCGGAGGTCATCTCAGGCTCTTGAATTTGCTCTAGGATAGATCCAAAGTGATCTTATAAGGGCAAGAATCACTGAGTTTCTGTGCTCATACCCTTAGGATTAAAAATGTCTTAGGCCCCGACTAAAACCTCCTGAGGTGTTTCTCTCCTTCAGAAGCCTGAACCCAGGACCATATTTTATCCTCCAGATACATACCTAACAGCTAGTTTTACTGGTGAGCTCACAAATTAGTTATACCTCAGGATTAATCATTACTCATTCAAACAATCCACAAACATTTATTAAAAGCATTGTACTATGCTAGCTATTACTGTCCCCTAAGAAAAACAAGTCAGAAGTCTATCTAAATTACTTGTCCTCCATCTCCACATATATATTCATTTTGATGAGTATCTCATGTAGAGTAAGCATATATCATGTAGAGATAATTTTAAAATGAGAGTGAATGATATATATATATATATACATACGTATGTGTTATTTATATAGTGCTTTGAGGTTTGAACAATGTTTTACATATTTTAATACTTTTGATCCTCACAACCACCCTGGGGTGTAGGTATTGCTCTTACACCCATTTTGCATTTGAAGAAACTCAGGCAGACAAATTTGCTCAGAGCCCCACCATTAGCTAAGTGTCTAGGGTCAGATTTGCAATTAGATCTTTAATCCAAATGCCATGTTCTATCTATTGTACCAGCTAGCTGCACTCCATTCATAGAAAAGGAACCCTGGAAAATATATGGAGATAATGTATAAAGTTAAGTGACCTGCCCAGGTTCACATAGCAAGTCAATGTCAGAGGCCAAATGAACTCCTATCCTTCTGACTTCAGGGCTCTCCCTCTAACTGGCGAGTCACCTAGCTACTTATGATAATCAAAGGATTGTAGATTTAGAACTAGAAGACCAAAATCTTAGCTTAGAGATCACAGATTCCAAATCAAGAAAGTATAGAACAATTTTTGGCACACAGCAAACTCTTAATGAATGCCTTTTGCCTTGCTTTGCTCATTGTGACTAGATATGATCACATATCTAGTAAATGTTACAGGTGGGATTAGGACCCAAGTTTTCCTAATTCTAAATTCAATGTTTTGTCCACTATATTAACATGATGACAATGATAAGGATAATTGATTTGATTTGATCCTCATAAGTTTGTTTGGCAAGCAGAACCAGCATTATTATATTTTACATTATAAAAATAGCATCATTTTATAGTTTAACTAATTTATTTAAAGCCACATATTTAATAAATGGTTGGACCAGATTTTGAAGCCAGGTCTCCTGACAAATGCATTCCATTTTCTGCTCCATAACACTGTTCATCCTGAGTCACAATTATATCTAGGATGTTCTCAGAAGCAATCAAGTACAAAAGAGTTTATAATCATACAGAACAATAATATTCCATAACATTCATATACCATAATTTATTCAGCCACTCTCCAATTGATGGGCATCCATTCAGTTTCCAGTTTCTAGCCACTACAAAAAGGGCTGCCACAAACATTCTTGCACATGTGGGGCCCTTTCCCTCTTCTAAGATCTTTTTGGGATATAGGCCCAGTACAAACACTGCTGGGTCAAAGGGTATGCACAGTTTGATAACTTTTTGAGCATAGCTCCAAACTGCTCTCCAGAATGGTTGGATCCGTTCACAGTTCCACCAACAATGTATTAGTGTCCCAGTTTTCCCACATCCCCTCCAACATTCATCGTTATCTTTTCCTGTCATTTTAGCCAATCTGACAGGGGTGTAGTGGTACCTCAGGGTCGTCTTAATTTGTATTTCTCTGATCAATAGTGATTTGGAGCAACTTTTCATATGACTAGAGATGGTTTTAATTTCATCATCTGAAAATTGTTCATATCCCTTGACCACTTATCTATTGAAGAGTGGCTTGAATTCTTATATATATGAGACAATTCTCTATATATTTTAGAGATGAGACCTTTATCAGAACCATTAAATGTAAAGATGATTTCCCAATTTGATGCTTCCCTCCTAATCTTGTCTGCATTAGTTTTATTTGTACAGAAACTTTTTAACTTAATATAATCAAAATTATCTATCTGGCGTTCAATTAGGAGTTCCAGATCTTCTTTGGACATAAATTTATTCCTTCTCCACAGGTCTGAGAAGTAAACTATATTACGTTCCTCTAACTTGCTTACAAAGTCCCTCTTTATATCCAGATCATGAACCCATTTAGATCTTATTTTGGTATGTGGAGAATTTATAATCATTACATACCATTGCTGGGAAAGTTATAACTAAGAAAAGATAGGAAAGTGGAAAGACTGTATAGCTGAGGGTCGTGGAAGACAATGGCCTGTGGGAGAGACCTTGGCCATAAACTTACTCTTTCTTATACCTATGGATCGCTATGTCTTTTGGGAAGGCAATAGGCCAAGAAATGTGTGGATAACCCATAATATAGTATCAGATTCTCAGCTATTTCCTAGGCCCTCTGGATAAGTGAGTTGTGAATAAAACCTTCCCTCCAGTTTCATAAACCCTTTGCCTTTGATAACCAAGACAGTGAGTGTTCATGAGGAGATCCTACAGACAAAGCTGCTTTGGGTAAGGGCGAAGAAAAGTTCCAATTTGGATACATGATTGGATAGGTGACAGCGTGTTACCTGCTTTTGGATGGGATTTAAGATTTAAATTTTGAAGAGATAATAGAAACCAACTAGTCAGAAACTCACATTTTACAGTTTGGGAAACTAAGGCCCTGAGAAGCTTAAAAGTTCAAGAGGAGGTTGTTGGCAAAGATGCAGGAAATGGGAAGCGGAGCCAAGATAACTGGAATAAAGGCAGGATCTTGTTCAATTTCTCCCCCAAACCACTCCAAATTCCTTTAAATAATGACTAAACAAAGTTTAGAGCATCAGCACACCAAAAAAGATGGAGTAGAACATTTTCCAACCAAAAGCAACTTAGAAGCTCAACAGAAAAAGTCTGAGACATCAGGGTGGAAGTTCAGTATGCAGTTCTGGTGCAGAGTGTGCCAGTGCAGCCCTGGACTTAGCTCCAACCTAGTCCGGCCCAACCTCTGAATCAATAGCAGTACTGGAGTAGCAGCCTTGGAGTATGATATTCTGAAGAGCAATAGCTAGGATTGCAACCAAGAATCACATACCCAGCAAAACTGAGTATAATCTTTCAAGAAAAATTCAGTAAAACAGAACATTTTCAAACATTTGTGCTGAAAAGACCAGAACTGAAAGGAAAATTTGATTTTCAAATACAGGACTCTGGAGAAGCATAAGGAAGTAATCAGGAAAATGATATTATAAGGGATTTAATAAGGTTTATCTGTTTTCATTCCTACATGAGAGGATGATACTTGTAACTCATTAGAACGTTCTCATTATTATGGCAGTTAGAAGGAGTATATATAGACAGAGGGCACAGGTGTGAGTAGAATATAAGGGAATAATATCTTTTTTAAAAAAATGATGAAATTAAGAGGTGAGAGAGGAATGTACTGGGAGAAAGGGAAAGGAAGAAGTAGAATGGTGCAAATTATCTGCCATTAAAAAAAGAGGCAAGAAAAAGCTTTTACAGTGGAGGGGAAGAGGAAAGAAGAGGGTGAGTGTGAACTTTACTCTCATCAGAATTGGTTCAAATAAGAAATAACATAATACTCAATAGGGATATAGACATCTATCTTGCCATGTAGGAAAATAAGAGGGGAGCAGGATATGGGAAGGGGGGAGGGTGATAAAAGAGAGTCATTTGGGAGTGAGAGTGGTCATTAGCAAAACACTTTTGAGGAGGGACAGGGTGAAAGGAGAGAATAAATGGGGCAAATACAATTAGCAATTACAATTGTAAAAAAAATTTTTCTAAGCAAGTTTCTCTGATAAGACCTTATTTCTTATATATAAAAGGAACTGAGTCAAATTTATAAAAAAATAAGACCCATCCCCCAATTGATAAATGATCAAAAGATAGGATCTGTGCCCAAAGGGCTGCAAATTCATGTATGTTCTTTGATCTAACAATACTAATACTGGGCATGAGTACCAAAAGAGATTCTAAAAAAAAAAAAGGGGGGGGGAAGGAAAAATGACCTATATGTACAAAAAAATATTCATAACAACTCTCTTTTCAGGAAAAAAAATTAGAAATTGAGGGGGTATCTATCAATTGGGAAATGTTTATGATAGGATATTATTGTTCTCTGTAAAATGATGAGCAAGATGCTCTCAGAAAAAAAAATACCTAGAAAGTTCTCCATGAAAAAAGCAAAATATACTGTATATAAAGTAATAGCAATGTTCTGGGTTGACCAGCTGTAAATGACTTTGTTGTACAATCACCCACAACTACTCTGAAGGATTTATGATGAAAAATCCTATCCATACCCAGAGAAGGAACTGATTGTGTCTGAATAGAGATTGAAGCATTCTCTCTCTCTCTCTCTCTCTCTCTCTCTCTCTCTCTCTCTCTCTCTCTCTCTTTCTCTCTCTCTCTTCTCTCTTCTCTTTTTTTCTCTTTCTTTTTAATTTAATTTTTCTTGAAGATTTTTATTTTCACTAGGGTAGTAGATCTATGTTTTCTTTCACAACTTGAATTTTATTTATTTTTTTTTTTTAATTTTTATTTTATTTGCATAACATATGTGTGGGTAATTCTTCAACAATAACCCTTACATAGCTTTCCGTTACAAACTTTTCCCCCCAACTCCCCACCCCTCCCCTAGATGGCAGGATATCCACTACATGTTAATTATGTTAAAATATTGGCAAATCGAATATATGTATACATATTTCCAAACTTATCATTGGTGTGCAAGAAAAATCTTATCTACACAAACGACATATCAGATAAAGGAAACACAATGTAAGCAAACATCAATCAAGGAGTATGAGAATGTTATGTTGTGGTCCACATTTCGCATCCCTCTCTCTGGGTGTATATGGCTTTCTTCAGTGAACAATTGGAGGTGGTTTGAAACATTTCATTGTTGAAGAGAGCCATGTCCATCAGAATTGATCGTCATATAGTACTGTTGTTGCCGTGTATAATGATCTCCTGGTTCTGCTCATTTCACTCAGCATCAGTTCATGTAAGTCTCTCCAGACCTCTCTGAAATCATCTTGCTGGTCATTTCTTACAGAACAATAATATTCCATAATATTCATATACCATAATTTATTCAGCCATTCTCCAATTGAAGGGCATCTATTCAATTTCCAGTTTCTAGCCACTACAAAAAGGGCTGCCACAAACATTCTTGCACATGTGGGGCCTTTTCCTTCCTTTATGATTTCTTTGGGATATAAGCCCAATAGAAATGCTGCTGGGTCAAAGGGTATGCACAACAACTTGAATTTTATAAAAATGTTTTGCATAACTTCAAAAAAAATTATTCGGGAAATGACTCAACAACTAGTAGTTCTGAACTTCTAGGGTCACAAATGTCAACTTTTCTTAATCTAAAGTTCCCAACGACATTAGTTTATGAATAACCCTCCTATTCAATTGTATCTGATTCTTCATGACCTCATTTGGTGTTTTCTTGGCAAAAATAATGGACTTATTTGCCATTTCCTTCTCTGGCTCATTTTATAAATGAGGAAACTGAGGCAAATGGGGCTGTGATATGCCCAGGGTTACACAGTTAGAGTTTTAGACTGGATTTGAACTCAAATGTTTTTGACTTCAGATCCTGCACTCTTTCTACTGTCCTCTCTAGTTGGCCCATGAATGACCCAGTAATAAGTAAGTTTTTTGAGAGTTTCATTTATGTTTTATGTTCCCAATACCTAACACAGTCCTTTGCACATAGTTAATGATCAATAAATTATTATTGAAATAAGTTGGAAAAACTTAGAAATCATTCAATCAACATATATTTATTAAGCACTTATTTTGTGCCAGGCACTATGCTTCCTAAAAAATGTTTCTAGTGGATCAATTATACTTTTTAAATGTGAGCAACATATTTTCACTTGTTCCCTGAAGCATTTTTTCCCTCTCCTATCATGACTATTGCTCCTAGAAGGATGGCATTCTTGCCTTAGAGTTCAGCAGTCTCAGATGTTAATTGTAGGCATTCTGCTTATATGGTGCATTAAATGCTAAGTCACTAGCATTCCCTTTGAGTGCTCCATCACGTGCAACTGAGGAATGAAAAAGAAAGTTTAAAAAAGTATCCTGTCCTGCCTTTTTTCTCTGAGGCAGACAGGTCTACAATGGACAAGAAAGTCTATGGTTTAAATTGTAGCTGGACCCATGGAATGGTTTGAGACTGAAGCATTTCTAGGCCCCAAGCCAGCAATTAATAACAGATACAATAAAAATAAAAACTGCAACAACACAAATAAAAACTAGGGAGCAAAGAGTAGTGTAGATAGACTAATGAGAAGTACAGGGTTTAAGGGAGCATTATTTGGATGCAAGAGAAACAAAAGGAAAAACAAAGGTCAAAGCTAAAATTTAAATCAGAGGCTCTCTAATTAAGGGAAATATGAAATCAGGGGGAAAATTCAGTAAGAGAAGATTCTCAGGGATGTAAACCAAATTAAGATTGAGATCAAAGTAGTTTAGTTAATTTAAAGTATGAAGTACCTCTTCTGATATTCAGACTCTTTGTATATTGTATATTTCTTCAGCTTTGTTTTATTTTATTTTCTTTCACACACTCTATATTTGATAGAAAGTCAGACTGAATTTGGTTACTTAAAATTGTGCTAACTTTTATCCACATACATTCTTTTAGAGGAAGGGTCTTAGACACCCCCAAGGAGTCCATGGATATATTTTGGAAGACCAGTGAACTTTAGTTGGGGGAAAAAATTACATCTTTATTTTCACTAATCTCTAATTAAAATTTACTATTCTTTTCAAGTATTGAAAAATATATGTACTAAGAATTGGTCCATAGGCTTCACAGACTGCCAGATCCTAGGGGGTCAAAACAATTGCTCTGCTGGTTTTATCTGCAAGAACTTCATGCTTATTACTTCCCAGAATAATCTCATCACCAGAAATTTCATTATGCAGATAGCTTTGTTTTTGATACTCAATGTCTCCTCAGTTTCCTCAATTGCCTCTCTCCTCTGATTAGAGGACTGGAGGGCAAAAACAAAAATAAAAACAAAAAAACCCACCACCACCAACAAACCTCCTCCCAAAGTCTCCCTTTATAGAGGGCTCAGAATTTTTCACTCCATTTTTTGCCAGTTGTTCTGCCTAGTTTCAACTTGACAAAGATCATGCGTCTGTGCTGGTTACCCTCTGGTTTCCCTTTTCAGTTTTCTTCTCCTATTAAATTATAAGCTTCTTGAGGGCAAGAACTGTTTTTCCTTCCTTGTTTGTATCCCCAGCACTGGTACAGTGCCTGACACAAGTGTTTAATGACTATTGATTTCTATATTCATCTGGAGTCCTGCTGTATTTATTCCACAGTCCCCTGAAGACAGAGGCTGTTTTATTTTCATTCTTCCTAACAGATAATCAATGCTTCATGCTGAATTGAATAAATAATGTGCCAAACTCAGTATTTCCCTCATGGTAACATCTACTTATACTGGAAGTGTATGATAACTCTATACTTGCCTTCCATTTCTTGATTGACAGCATCCATCTATAAGCTGTGGTTCTGACATTTGGCAGTCATTTGTTTTCCACAGTTGTTGCTGTGGCTCATCTTGCTGAAAAGGATGATACAATTTGAGTTCCTTATTCTCTAACTCAAACTGGCAATACTGGTCAAATGACCAAAACATATCATCAAACAGCTTTCAAGCTCACTGATAAAGCCTGTTCCTTTGAAAGGACTTTACTAGGGGGATACTTAAAGTTTGGAGGTATAATTAACTAGATATTACTTTGATAATAAGAAAAAGAGAACTAGAGGGGAAAAGGTCATACTGGGGAAAAGAGGGAAAAAAGTGGTAAAATAAGATCTAAAAAAAACAAGGAGGTAAAAGCAAGGTAAAATCACTTGAAGAGGCAAAGAAAACCTAATATAATTGAGAGAAAGAGGAGAGGGAGATGAGCACTGTGTAAATCTTACTCTCATCAGGTTGGGCTCCAAAAGTGTATACCAGACATTTGATTTCACATAGAAACTTGTCTGTTGCTAGAGGGAAGTGGGAGGGAAAGGAGGAAAAGTAAGGGACAAACTAATAGAAGGGAAACTAGAAGAATCAGGGGAAAGGAGTAAAAACAGGGGGAGGAGATCTAAAGGGTGGAGTATTGTTTGGGGGAGGCAGTCATCAAAAGCAAAGTACTGAGGAGGGGGGAAGGGAGAAAGGGGAAAGGAAAGGGGAAAACATAACTTGGGTAAATAAGATGGCAGGAAATAAAGAATTAGTTATTCTAACTGTGAACGTGAATGGGATGAACTCTCCCATAAAGCGGAAGCAGATATCAGACTGGATTAAAAACCAGAATCCCACAATATGTTGTCTACAAGAAACACATTTAAAACATAGTGACACATATAGGATGAAGGTAAACGGCTGGAGCAGAAAATATTATGCTTCAGGTGAACAAAAAAAAGCAGGGGTAGCAATCCTTATCTCAGATCAAGTAAAAGCCAAGATAGATCTAATCAAGAGATAAGGAAGGAAACTATATTTTATTAAAGGGTACCATAGATAATGTAGCAATATCTATACTAAATATATATGCACCAAGTGCAATAGCACACAAATTCCTAGGAGAGAAATTAAGAGAGATGCAAGAAGAAATAGACATCCAAAAATACTAGTGGGGGAGCTCAACCTTGCCCTCTCAGAATTAGATAAATCAAACTACAAAATAAACAAGAAAGAAAATAGGGAGATAAACCAATTGTTAGAAAAGTTAGGTATGATAGATCTATGGAGAAAGTTGAATGGGGACAATAGTTTACTTTTTTCTCAGCAGTCCATGGAACCTATACAAAAATTGACCATGGATTAGGGCATAAAAACCTTAAAGTCAAATGCAGAAAGGCAGAAATAGTAAATGCATCCTTTTCAGATAATGATGCAATAAAAATCACATGCAATATAAAGCCAGGAGAACATAAACCAAAAGTTAATTGGAAATTAAATAATCTAATCCTGAAGAATGAATGAGTGAAAGAGCAAATCATAGACACAATCAATAATTTCATCCAGGAGAATGACAATAAGGAGACAACATACCAAAATTTGTGGGATACGGCCAAAGCGGTTATAAGGGGCAATTTTATATCTCTAGATGCTTACTTGCATAAAATAGAGAAAGAAAAGATCAATGAATTGGGCTTATTATTAAAAAAACTAGAAAAAGAACAAATTAAAAACCCTCAATTAAATACCGGATTGGAAATTCTAAAAGTAAAAGGAGAAATTAATAAAATTGAAAATAAGAAAACTATTGAGTTAATAAATAAAACTAAGAGTTGGTTCTATGAAAAAACCAACAAAATAGATAAGCCTTTAGTTAATTTGATAAGAAAAAGGAAAGAGGAAAATCAAATTGTTAGTCTCAAGAATGATAAGGGAGAACTTTCCTCCAATGAAGAGGAAATTAGAGCAATAATTAGGAGTTACTTTGCCCAACTTTATGCCAGTAAGTTTGATAATCTAAATGAAATGGAGGAATATCTACAAAAATATAGATTGCCCAGGTTAACAGAAGAGGATATAAATTATTTAAATAGTCCCATATTAGAAAAAGAAATAGAACAAGCCATTAACCAACTCCCTAAGAAAAAATCTCCAGGGCTAGATGGATTTACATGTGAATTCTACCAAACATTCAAAGAACAATTGATTCCAATACTACACAAACTATTTGAGAAAATAGGGACAGAAGGTATACTGCCAGAATCCTTCTGAGACTGATATGGTGCTGATAGCTAAACCAGGTAGGGTAAAAACAGAGAAAGAAAACTATAGACCAATTTCCCTAATGAATATTGATGCAAAAATTTTAAATAAGATATTAGCAATGAGATTACAGAAAGTCATCCCCAGGATAGTACACTATGACCAAGTAGGATTTATACCAGGGATGCAGGGCTGGTTCAATATTAGGAAAACTATCAGCATAATTAATTATATTAATAACCAAATTAACAAAAACCATATGATTATCTCAATAGATGCAGAAAAAGCCTTTGATAAAATCCAACACCCTTTCCTATTAAAAACACTAGAGAGTATAGGAATTAATGGGCTTTTCCTTAAAATGATCAGTAGCATCTATTTAAAACCATCAGCAAGCATCATATGTAATGGACACAAACTAAAACCATTCCCAATAAGATCAGGAGTGAAACAAGGCTGCCCACTGTCACCATTACTATTTAATATTGTATTAGCAATGTTAGCTTTAGCAATAAGAGAAGAAAAAGAGATAAAAGGAATCAGAGTAGGTAATGAAGAAACCAAATTATCACTCTTTGCAGATGACATGATGGTATACTTAGAGAACCCTAGAGACTCAACTAAAAAACTACGAGAAACAATTCACAACTTTAGCAAAGGGGCAGGATTCAAAATTAATCCACATAAATCATCAGCATTTTTATATATTACCAACAAAGTTCAGCAGCAGGAGATACAAAAAGAAATTCCATTCCAAATAGCAGATGATAGGATAAAATATTTGGGAATCTATCTGCCAAGGAAAAGTCAGAAACTATACGAACTAAATTACAAAACACTTTCCTCACAAATAAAATCAGACCTAATCAATTGGAAAAATATTAAGTGCTCATGGGTAGGCAGAGCGAACATAATAAAAATGACAATACTACCCAAACCAATCTACTTATTTAGTGCCATACCAATCAAACTCCCAAGAAATTATTTTACAGATCTAGAAAAAATAGTAGCAAAGTTCATTTGGAAGAGCAAAAGGTCAAGGATTTCAAGGGGATTAATGAAAAAAAAGGCAGATGAAGGTGGCCTTGCTATACCAGATCTAAAACTATATTATAAAGCAGCGGTCATCAAAACCGTTTGGTACTGGATAAGAAATAGAGCAGTCGATCAGTGGCACAGGATAGGTTATCAGGACAACCTAGGCATTAACCTTAACAATCTAGTGTTCCATAAACCCAAAGACCACAGCTTTTGGGATAAATACTCTCTATTTGGCAAAAACTGCTGGGAAAATTGGAAACTAGTGTGGAAGAAATTAGGGCTTGACCCATACCTAACACCACATACCAAGATAAGATCTAAATGGGTTCATGATCTAGATATAAAGAGGGACTTAGTAAGCAAGTTAGAGGAATGTAATATAGTTTATCTCTCAGACCTGTGGAGATGGAACAAATTTATGTCCAAAGAAGACCTGGAACTCCTAATTGAACACCAGATGGATAATTTTGATTATATTAAGTTAAAAAGTTTCTGTACAAACAAAACAAATGCAGACAAGATTAGGAGGGAAGCATCAAATTGGGAAATCATCTTTACATTTAGTGGTTCTGATAAAGGCCTCATTTCTAAAATATATAGAGAATTGTCTCATATATATAAGAATTCAAGCCACTCTTCAATAGATAAGTGGTCAAGGGATATGAACAGACAATTTTCAGATGATGAAATTAAAACCATCTCTAGTCATATGAAAAGTTGCTCCAAATCACTATTGATGAGAGAAATGCAGATTAAGACAACTCTGAGGTACCACTACACCCGTCAGATTGGCTAAAATGACAGGAAAAGATAAGGATGAATGTTGGAGGGGATGTGGGAGGGCTGGGACACTAATACATTGTTGGTGGAACTGTGAACGGATCCAACCATTCTGGAGAGCAATTTGGAGCTATGCTCAAAAAGTTGTCAAACTGTGCATACCCTTTGACCCAGCAGTGTTTCTACTGGGCCTATATCCCAAAGAGATCTTAGAGGAGGGAAAGGGACCCACCTGTGCAAGAATGTTTGTGGCAGCCCTTTTTGTAGTGGCTAGAAACTGGAAACTGAATGGATGCCCATCAATTGGAGAGTGGCTGAATAAATTATGGTATATGAATGTTATGGAATATTATTGCTCTGTAAGAAACGACCAGCAGGACGATTTCAGAGAGGCCTGGAGGGACTTGCATGAACTGATGCTGAGTGAAACGAGCAGAACCAGGAGATCATCATACACAGCAACAACAGTATTACATGATGATCAATTCTGATGGACATGGCTCTCTGCAATAAAGTATTGTCTCAAACCAGTTCCAATTGTTCACTGAAGAAAACCATATACACCCAGAAAGAGGGACATGAAATATGGACCACAACGTAACATTTTCATGATCTCTATTGACATTTGCTTGCATTGTGTTGCCTTTCTCTGATTCTTTTTTTTTTTTTTTCTTGTAGATAGGATTTTTCTTGCATAACTTCTCAAGCATTTCAACATTATTAACATGTAGTGGACTTCCTGCCATCTAGGGGAGGGGAGGGGACTGGGGGTAAAATTTGTATTGGAAAGCTTTGTAAAGATCAATGTTGGGGAACAACCCATACATATGTTATACAAATAAAAAGCATAAAAAAAAAATAAAGGACTTTGAGCTTCAAGTCAATATGACGGGTTCAAATCTCATTTCCAACACTAACTGTGTTACTCTGAGCAAGTCATTTAATCCCCCTGTAACTCAATTTGCTTATCTGTAAAATGAGGAGGTTGGAACTGGTGGCTTCTAAGGTTCCTTCCAGCTCTAAATCTGTGCTCCAGTGATCCTGTCCTCTTCGTATCTTTTTACTGTTGAAAGGTTTTTGGACCTGGACCCAAATTTTGCTAAAGCCCTTCTTAAATGTAGTTTTTAATCTCATGATTAACTTTTTCTGTCCTATAAAAGGAAAAAAAAAAAGCTTCTCTTCTAATCTCTCTACTCCAAAAACATTTATTTTTTTCTCCATGAGAAGACACATTAAAATGATCATTAACTGGCAGAAAAATGCACCTCCTACAATCAACCTATTTGTCTGTTAGAATGACCTCTAAAGGACTAATTGACTTCACTTTGACAGATGAAATGGAGAGCTAAGCCTGGATGTTTGCTTTGAGACATTTGCAGCCCAGGTTTGGAATCACAATGACATTTTATTTTAATGTTGTGTTAATTAATGCTAAGTTATGATGATAAAAGTACAAATAGCAATGAATAGCAAATGAACTAATACAATAAATAGCAAGGGAATCAGTCCTGACCGAAGGCTGATCAGGTTGATCAAGTTACAGCTCCTCTTTAGTTACTAGGGAGGAACCCTTTGAATTCTAAAACTGTATTGCAGACTCAGGTTTTTGAGGTAAATTTGCTGTATGTTAAGATTTCCTTGGAGGATCTTATATTTCTTAGTGTATTTCTGAATCCAACCCCAGACTTTCTTACTCTTTGATCTTTCAGTCGTCCATATACTCATTTCTTTTGCTGAACTATTCTGGCCTCTCCAGGTCTGTCTTTCAGATTTCAGTGTATACAGAATAAATGAAAGTTATTGTTGATCTCACATAGCTGGAATAGTGTTTTGTGTGACATTCACTTCAAGATTTGGTTCCATTTACCCCTCCCCATCCCCTACCCGTAACTTGATTGAACAGCACTGTGTGGTCTTATTTCAACCAGCACACAGGCCTTGTTATTATCTTCTTGCCTTATCTTCTGTACTAAACTACATAATCCTTTATCCTATTTCAGGATTTTTAATTTGCAGAGCATTTGTTTTATAGATATATAAATTGGAATTTATTTAATGATTGGAATTGTCTTTGGATGATAAAGTCTGATGATTAAAATTATGTCTGTTTGTGCTTTTCCATCTTTTAAGTTTTTAAGATCTCTCTTTTAATGGTCTCCTAAACCAGATATTTGACAGTGCTGCCTACTCAGGTATGTTACTACTAAGATCTACCATGGTTTTTGTGCTTTGAGGTAACTAACCTTTGTCTGGCTCATACTCCTAACATAGCATATATTTCATTGTTGTTGTCATTAGTTTCATTGTGATATAGGAGGGAGATGGGAGGAACAAAAGCTATTTTGTTAGCTCCTCACCCACAGAGGCTGTAGTAGTGATATTATGTGACTTTAGAAGAAGTTAATGATACCTTCATCCTCCATCAGCAGTGTGTGTTTGGTTCAGTTCAGTTCTCTGTATATCAGTCGATATTAAATAAGGAACTATTTCATTCTGTGAGACCACCACCCCACCATGACTGGTCTGAGCAGAGGATCTTAACTCTTTTGTGTGTCATGGAACCCTTTCCAGAATAATTATTTTAAATTAATAAAATAAAATGCATAAACTTCAAAAGAAATCAAATATATTGAAAATTCAGAGACCCTATGAAATCCATTCCAGGCCTAAAAACTTTAGAATTTCTAGTTTTCAGAACTACAATCTTCATGTGTTAACTTGGCCTTATTCTAAGGATCTAATCACATCTGTTAGACCTTCTCTGACTAGTATAGGGTCTGTACTAGAAAAAAAAAGGTAACTTCAGTAGTATTTTTAAAAAGAGGAATTTTTGTGGTGCAGGGAATATTGTGCTACACTTGGAATATCTAAATTCACTTATTAGCTTTAGGATTCTGAGAAAGGCAGACACTTAGAGGCAATCAATAGCATCATGGCTTCCTATAGGATTGGAATCAGGAAGACCTGAGTTTAAATTTAGCCTCAGATACTTACCATGTAACAACTCTGGATAAGCCTCTGGATCATTTCTTTATCGGTAAAATGGACATACTAATTATACCTACTTCTTAGGTAGTTTCAAGGATCAAATGTGATAATATTTTTAAAAGAGTTTAGCACAGTTCCTGGCATAGGTAGAGCTATATAAATGTGTATTCCTTTCCCACTTAGCCTTTTTCATTTTATTTCCTCATATGAAAAATGAGGGGATGAATGATGGCCTCTTAAATCCCTCCCAGAATTGAATCTATGAGCCTATGGAGGTATAGAGCTTTTTTTGAGGTTTTCTGCTGAAAGGGACCTGTCCTTTGGTCCATATTCCAGCTCTCTGAGCTCTAGTAAGCCTTCGCCATACTTGGTTTGGACACTGAACCCTGCACTATGGCCACATCTCAATTGGTGTCCTCTTCTTGTTTTGGGCTTGTGGGTGCTATCTCCTGCCGGCCTACTTGTCCCATCACCCTAGTTTGATCTGATTCTCCAAACCTTTGACTGTGATGAACTGGTCTAGCCTTCACAATACTCTACCTGTCCACTGGGTTTCTCTAATCCTTTTCCAAGAGGAAAAGGATCTTACCAAGTATACTTTTAGCAATAGGGAAGAGTGTACACTCTATGGTTTATGTATACTTGTGAACTTTTTATTTCATCTGCCATCTCTGTGTTTTTGAACTAGGTGTCTCCAGTACCTAATGAGAACTCCCTCCTTAGTTGTACATCTATGATTCCATAGTTTCCTTCAAGACTCAGTTCAATTGCTACCTTCTCTATGAAGCATTTTCTGTTCCCTCCATATACCAATGTTTGCCCACACAATTTCTTACATTAATTTTGTATGTGTTATGTCCATGTTTATCCTTGTACATATTGTCTCACCTCCTTAAAATATAAACACTTTGAGGGCAGGCACTCTTGTCATTTCTGTTTTTATTAATACCGATGCCAATAGAGAAGCTGGCACAGAATAGGCACTTAATAAATACTTTCTGATTGATTGATTTATTATTTGACCAATAGAAATCATCTAGACTAATTTCTTCATTTTATAGTTGAAGAAACTGGGGCCAAAGTCACACAACAAGATAGTGGGAGAATTGTGACAAGAACTTTGATGTCCTGAGTCCTACCATAGTCCTCTTGGCTCTATAGCAGGCTGCCTTTACCTGTTTTGGGGTTGGTTTTTTTTTAATGTGTATGACCAATCATTAACATATATAAAATATTAACTCAAGAACACTTAGTACAGTAGGAGCCATGATATCCCCAGAAATATAAGAGTATAAGGAGGCATTTTCAGCTTCTTTCCTTACCAAATGGATTTTTTTCTCTAGTTCAAGTTTCCCCTTTGAGAATTTGTATCTATTCCCTTATCATTCAAGTTGGTCAGGTAGTATAATGGAAAAGATGTTGGACTTGAGACTTAGGGAAAATTTACATTTGTGTGTCATCTTCAACATTTACTAGTTGTGTCTCATTTCATTACTTATATAAAGTGATTTACCAACCTCATAGTACCATATAAATATTAGCAATTAAACTTTAGGTCTATATTCTCCTGAGTAGATTTCAAGACTCCCAATGTGCTTTACTTTACCTACGTAATACACTATACCATAATCTTATGATTTCAATCAATATAACATACCAAATGGGCAGCTAGTGGGTGCAATGGATAGAGCACCAGCCCTGAAGTCATCAGGAGCACCTCACTTCAAATCTAACCTCAGATACTTAACACTTCCTAGCTGTGTGACCCTGGGCAAGTCACTTAACCCCAATTGCCTCAGCAAAAAAAAAAATCTATCTCATAGTAAAATATGCCTTCAGTTGTGATATTCCTCTCCTTTGAATTGTTTTCTCCTTTCTCCTCATGCAGACTCTAGTCATTCTTTTTTTTCAAATAATATTTTATTTTTCCCCAATTGTATATTTTTATACATTTTTAACATTGAAAAAAAAAAGAGTTTTGATCTCCAAGTTCTATCCCTTCTTCCCTTCTTCTCTTCCTTCCTCCCTGAGACACTAAGCAACGTGATCTAGGTTATATGTGTGCAATATATAAAACATTTACATATCAGTCATTTTGTACAAGAAGATGAACAAAAAAATAAAAGAATGGATGAAAGGAAGAGAAAAATAGCATGATTCAGTCTATATTCAGACAATCTCAGTTCTTTCTTTGGAAGCAGGTAACATGCCTCATCATGAGTCCTTTGGGATAGTCTTGGATAATTATATTGCTGAGAATAGCTAAGTTATTTACAATTCTTCATAATACAGTACTGCTGTTTTTGCATACCACATTCTCCTAGCTCTATTCACTTTACTTTGCATCAGTTCATGTAAGCCATTTCAGGTTTTTCTGAAATCATTCTGGTTGTCATTTCTTACATAGCACAGTAATATTCCATCAAAATCTAATACCACAAAATCAGCACCCATTAGCTGATACCAACTGAGGGTATCCCTTTGATGATTCTAGTCATTCTATAAAACTTATATAAGTCTCACTTGCTCCATGAAGATTTTCTAGACTGCCTCAGGTCTCATCTTCCTGTCCTCTGATCTCTTTTAGTACTTCAGAGTCAATTTATGCCCTTATTTATAATACATTTTATGATTTAACATATAATTTATGATCTAACTATAGGGTGAAAACTCTAGGATGAGAAAATACCTTCTACCAGTGTAACTTGATATTTTTCTCTTCAACTTACAG
Source organism: Myrmecobius fasciatus (assembly GCA_023553655.1). Lineage (NCBI taxonomy): Eukaryota > Metazoa > Chordata > Mammalia > Dasyuromorphia > Myrmecobiidae > Myrmecobius > Myrmecobius fasciatus. The sequence continues at coordinate 255,666 of JAJPUD010001044.1, read as the reverse complement.
TCTTAGAGACTTGCTTAGAAAACTGAGAGGTAATATGATTCCCTAGGGTCACAGTCAATGTGTATAATAAGCAGGATTTGAATCTATTTTCCTTGTTTTAAGGCTAGCTCTCTATCTGCCATGTTATAATTCTAGCCTAAGTACATTCTACCTTATATTTATTATTTGATTTATACCTCACTGTTATTTACAAAATATTCTACTAATAAATACCATTATCTGATATATTTCTTAGTCTAGTCTTTTCCAATTAGATCATAAGCTCTCTAAAGGAAGGAACCAAAGCTTTAAAATTCATATTTCTTTGTTTCTTTTCCCACTATTACAGTACTAAAAACACAAGATATGCTTAATAAATACATATAATTTTTTTTATAAACTTGGATAAAGTAAGCTCCATTCACTCTTCTATTTCATTTTCTCATTCTATATCTTGAGATTTGGGGAAATGAAATTTAGTAAAGGTCTTACCAGTAAAAGAAAATGCATTAATTTATTTAAAGTTGTTATCATATACTTTTGACATGCTTTCTATGCTCTAGAGAATCTTCTCCCCTCCTCCAGATACATGCGTAAGAAAAACAAAATCCTGGGGGCGGAGCCAAGATGGCGAACTGCGGACAGCTTTCTCTGTGAACTCCTGGGACATTCCCTCAAACCCAGACAAAGTAAGCCTTCCAACTGGTTTCTGAGTCAGGGCCCCGCCAAGCATTTGGACTACAACGCACTTCTATCAAAGATCTACCTTGAAAGAAAAACAAAATCCTGAAAAGCCAATGAATTGGCAAATGTCTTTTTATTTTTGGTAGGTTTTTTTGTTTTGCTTTTTTGCTGAGGAAACTAATATCCTCACCTTTCCTCAGCAATTATATTTATTTTAAGCATTAATATTTTGCTGCTCAAACAAAGCTTCATTCATAAAATTAGATTTGTGTAATAGCTTGGTGATATATGGCAACTGTGAAGCTACTTTTCATATGCATTAAAAGGAGTTAGCTAACTTCCCTTTCAAAATATATTCCTATATGTATAGAATATGTTGACATTAAATGAATTTGGAAAGGCATTTTTTAAATATGTAACATAGTAGTATCAGACAAAACAATGTTTTATCTAATTAGTGTTATATGTTAATAACTGCTCTTTATCATATGCCTTTTCATATTAGTGTCATTGCATGAGCCATTTAGACAAGGCTACAAATCTATGAGATGACATCAGTTAATATAGTGAAGACAGTCGAAAATGTAGAACATTCAGAGAGGAGACAATACATTGTAATGGAGATTTCACTTCAGTGAAATTTGCAGAGAGCAGAACTGTCTTTTGTGTGTGCAGATAGATGTCTGGATATCTGAAAAATTATAGAACGGCATGTAGGCCACAAGAATCTAATGAGTATTCTGACCAAATGTTCTGACCTTTGAAATTATTGGTCTATAACTACATGCTTGAAACTTATGAGTGACATTATCTATCATATCAGATAGAGCATTAAAAAAAGAATAAGTAAGAGAAGAAAAATTAAGAAAGGAATTTCTTCCCTTTAAGAAAAATCTTTTCAGAAATGGTGGAAATTTTTCCTCAAGCTACTTTAAAATTATAACAGAGTGGTCACAGTGGTAACTAAGGGTATCTTTAAAAATGCTTGCTATTTTAGGCTTGAGCTAAAATTAAAGCACTTGCAAAGAAAAATGATCAGAGAACTATTGAGTGCTTATAACTTTTGTCTTTTTATTTTTATTTATTTTGATATTTATATTTTATTTAATCAGTAAGTGATACTACTAATAATATCTGTATTTTTATACAAAGCTTTAAGATTTGAAAAGTAATTTGCTGATATTATCTCATTTGATCTGCACAACAACCCTGGAATTGTACATCTGCATTATGGATAAGGAAACTGGAGGCAGAGACAAACTCTCCGTGACTTGTCCAGCTCACAAAGCTAGTTAATGTTTGAGGTCAGATTTAAATTCAGGTGTTCTTGAATCAAGGTCATTGGAATCATTAATTTAAAAAAAAATGAGGTTTCTTATGAGGTTGATTAAATGAAAGCAATGAAAGTATATTATACACATACAATATATTCCTACTCTGAATATACTCTATATAACTATAAAGTTGATTAATTTATATGATAATTATAGCATTTATATGATAGTACTAGCATTCATAGTACTTACTATGTTCTAAGTGTTTTACAAATAACATCTCATTGTATCTTGACAATAATTCTAGGTGGTAGAACAATTATTATTCTCATTTTATAAATGGGGAAACTTAAAAGGATAAAATAATTTTCCCAGAAGTCACACAGCTAGGAAATGTTGGAAATTGTATTTGAACTTAGTACTTCCTGTCTCTATGACCAGGGCTTTCACTCTACCACCAAGCTACTTCTAGGTAGGATATGGATAATTCATAAGGAAGACCATAATAGATGACATCGTATCTTCTATTATATAGTTTGTTAACTTTTGTTATCATCCCCTTCTGACTTATAACATATTTATTTGTGTGTATACTACTGTCATTACATTGTAAGCTTTTAGAGGGCAAAAACTTTAGGATTACTTTGATCATTATATTCCTATTAGCCTGATAATACCTTGCACTTGTTGGAAACTATATAAGTATTTGTGGAATTTAACTAACTGTAGGTATTTCTTATAGGATAAAAGTTTATAAATTCAGAACTAAAAGGGACCTTGGAAGTAATTCAGTCCATCTCTGCCTCACCCTCATTTTATAAATTTTCAAACAGACCCAGAAAGGTTAAGCAATATCCAGAGTGACACAACTGACAATATCAGAGGCAAAATTTAAACCAATGTTTTTTTTTTTTTTTTAAATTTCAAATCTGGTTCTCTTTCCATTCTACCATGTGAGTAGATCACAAATCATCTCCATTCACCTCTTAAAAATCTGCATATACTTTCAAACCTGATTTGGGGAGAACAGCCAAATCATCCAAGAAACTGCCCTTCTACAGAACTATAAAATCTTCATGAGACTGAAGGGATCAGGAGCATCAAAGCTGACAAATATAAGTCTACATCAATTTCCAATGGACACAAACATTATGGGGGCTTCCAAGAATATAATTTATAGCAATAAAAACTATCTCAGAGGCTTGAAAAAACTAGTGTTTTGTTATTGTTGCTATTTTACTTCAATGAGTAATAAGGTGGGAATGGGTGTTTGAGAACAACTTGTTCCAATGGCTATTGCTGTGTCTCAGGGAATAAGGAGGCCCTAGGAGAGAAGAGATAGGAAAATAGTTGATGAGCAGAGCAGTCTGAATGCATATAACATTTATTGATGAAGTTTGTCATCTTATTTAGGCAGGGTTGTGGTACTCCAAAACAATTCCAGTAGACACATTAAAGGACACTGATCGCAGATCACCATTGCAGATATAATAATGGCAGTTTGAAATATTGTGGAAATTACCAAAATGTGACAAAGAGACATGATGTAAGGATATCCTGTTAGAAGAATGGTGCTGATATATTATTTGATGCAAAGATGCCGCAAACCTGCAGTTTGTATAAAAAAAAATTAATGCAGTATCCATGAAGTATAATTGTTAAGTGCAATAAAAAGAAATATGCATGTAGTAGAAAAGAACTGGAAATGAAGGGTGTACCCATCAATTGGGTAATGGCCCAACAAATTATATGAATAGAATGGAATGACATTGTACTATAAGATATGGGGAATGACTTAATTTCAGAATAATTTAAGAATAACTGTACAACCCAATGCAGATTGAGGTAAGCAAAGCTAGGAGAACAATTTATATAATAGCATTGTAAAGTGAAAGATTGAAGTTTGATAAGTAAAATGATCAAGTACAATTCCAGACACCATTGATGGAACATGCTTCCCAGCTGCTGACAGAAGGTATAGTAAATTAAAGATGAAAAATAAGACACACACATACATATATACATGAATATGATCATGAAAGAATTAAAAAATTAAATGGAGAGATGAGGGGGAAAAAAAAAACTGTTGGGGCAGCTAGGTGGTGCAGTGGTTAGAGCATAATCTCTGAAGTCAGGAGGACCTGAGTTTAAATCTGGTCTCAGACACTTAACACTTCCTAGCTATGTGACCCTGGTCAAGTCACTTAACCCCAATTGCCCCAGCAAAAACACAAAACAAAACAAAGAAACAAAAACAAAGAAAAAAAAAACCTTGTTAACTGAAACAAAATAAAACATTTAAAATAAGAATTATTACCTATACCACAGGATTGTCAAATGATATTATGAATTCAAAATGCCTAGCAAACCTTAAAGCTAAATAAGTTATGATTATCTAAACTTTATATCATCCCCACAACTTATCACTTTATATAATAGGTTTCAAAAATATTAATCAAATCAAATTTTTCAGGATGCTTATGCATTTGTAAATTTATGGTCACACACTTTTACATTTTCCATTGAATATGTCCAACCCAATTAAAAAATGGATACTCAGAGTATAAGTTTAAAAATAACACTATATTTACTATAAATTAAGGAAATAATATTGTTTTGCATTTACCTTCACTGATTCTCTGACTAGCCAATCAAGACTAAGATTGTATTCTTTTGTAGTACTTTGATTCATCATGGACCTGTGTAATAACAAAGAATATCTTCCCTCATACATTTTCTTTTTCTAACAAATTGACTTACTCCCTGTACCCAGTGAACAACATTCTGTTTCTCCTCTTCATTCCTTGAGAGATATTCTCACCAGTCCAGTGATTCACACTAAGGTTTAGAATGCAGTAAGATCTTCCTGGACCATAAAATGCAATAAAAACAATTTTACTTAAGATTCAAAAGGACACAATTCCTAGTCAAGTTCAAATAAAACATTACTTTCCTACACCTCTGCTTTAGTGACAACAGTCAGAAGCAAAAAGTAACACTAAAAGAGAAGGACATCCCTAAAGGGCAATTGGCAAGTTTCCTTAAATTCCTCTTTAATACCAGATTCCCTTTTATGCCTCAGATAGTAAGGAAATTAAACTAATAATGATTCCAAGAAGGTCCTATTCCCCCCTACCCACTCCTTCCTAGAGAAATCAAGTTAACCTGTGTGAAACGGGTGCTACTCCTATCACAATTGGCTTCTTCACCTGCCTGGAATGGACTCCTACTTCAGTATTATCTCTTGGATTCTCTACTTCCCTTCAAGACTCAGTTCAAATGCCTACGTAAATATGGGTCCAAAAATATCTGATCTGTAAGAAACTTACTGAGGCAGAGTTTCGACCCAATAACCATTTATTAAAGGAACCTGGCCTCCTTTAATGAATAGGAGGACTCCAGTTCTTCCTCATGATGTAAGATGCCCATTTCCCTTTAGGGACTTCCTTTTATAGCACTTGATACTTGTACAATACAGATGAAGCAAAGTAAAATACTCATTGGTTGATAGATCTTGACCTTCCAGGAGAGTCTACATAAAATATGAGATTCCTTTGGTTGATAAACCTTCCAGGAAAGCCTACTGAGCAGACAGACAGTCATGGACTGGGCTGGTGGTCATGATGTTAAAGCATCCATATGGATTGATGGGTTAGTAGAGAGGTAGCCAGAGTGAGTAAACAGGGTCTATTGTTGGCCAAATACTTATGGCAATTGGGCAATAGAATGATGATGAAGGACAGAGGGTATGTCCAAACAAATGATGTGGTTTAGGCACTAATTGTCAGAGCCAACAGTATTTGGAAGGCTCTGAAATTGTGTGAGGTAAGAGGTATCAGGCTGCCTACCAAAACGAAGGCAAATATGGTAAGCAATGACTAGGGCATGTAGTAAAAAGTCCCTTAGTTTTGAGTAGGGCAGGATAGGGAGGTCCTCACCTCTGCTAATCATTTGAATAATTTATTCCTATTTTAACTAGTGTTTTTTTTTTAAATTAAAAAGACCCTGTTGTTTCTAAGCAATAGAAAGATTACAAATATTGCATGATCCCTCTCAATTTAAGCATTGGAGGGCAAAGCCCAAGTCATCCTCACCTCAGGGCTCTCATCCTCGAAATTAATAATATCTGTCAAGGAATTTATGTATGTAGCCTATCCTGAACTCTGAGTTCTTATATTCTAGGCTCAATTTGCATTAAATTGACTCAATCCCCCCCCCTCTCTTTTCTCCTAAATTCTGACTTTCAGATCATCACTGGTATTAGTTTTTTTGATGTTACCATGTCATTTTAATTAAATTCATTCAAACATTTCTGAAGCAACTACAAAATACTGTGTAGAAGGAGATACAAAGGAAAAAATACCACCACCACCACCACCATGAAAGCTACATAGACTGGGGATTAAAGGTTTTACATTTCACCTTAGTTTAATTGATTGCAGTTTTGTATTATTCCAATTAGATTGTTGAATCAAGTTGGTATTCAGGTAAGAGGCCTGACACTACCACTTCCATCTCAGCCTTATCCCTATGAAATCTCTTCAAAGAAGATCAAAATGGAGAGTCAGGTTTAGATGTTCAGAAATGAAATTTTATTGTTTTTCAGTCAAGCAATTCAACTTTATTTTTAATTCATTATGGATCTACACAAGCCTTTTGTACAATTACAGAAGTTAATATTCTTGCTACACTTTGTCTCATAAAATTTCTATAGTAGTTATGTCTAAAAAGATCGATTTATCATATCAGTTTCATTGTCTTCATGCTTCCTTAGTGCTTTATATTATTTTCTGCTCTTGATAAATACATATTCAAATGTGAATATATTATATGCATGATAGAATGTAATGTAACCTTCTTGAGAACAGGGATGGTTTCATTTTTGTCTTTGTATTTCCAGGTTTTCCTACGGTGCTTGGAACATACTTGGCACCTAATAAATACCTCTTTATTAATTGACTGACTCCCCAACTAGAATGCAAACTCTTTGTGGGAATGTGTGGGCCATATTTTGCATTGTAGCCAGTGGTGAGCAATGCCTTGCACACAATGGACAATCATAGCAGACACTTCTGATCTTTTTGACTCATGTCTTGTAACACAGAGTAATTGAGATATGGAAAGCCTTAATATCATAATAGAAATTTCCATTTGGTGCCACCAAGGAATTTTTTTCCTGAAGAAAATGATAAATATGTGTGCATGTATGGGCAATGATGGTTCAAATTTGCATTTCTTTTTATAGTTTAAAGTGAATCCATAGTAACCGACTTCATGGAAACATTTCTGAAAGGATGTTATCTTACACAAATCTTACTTTAATTCACAGGATTTTCATGTGTTAAATCAGAAGAAGTAAATCCTCTCCTTATCCCCCTACCCTCATCTCCACCCCTCCTTAAACCTCTTTCAAATTCTTAGGTCTGATCAATTACTGGGCAAGAGAAGCACACCTATAATGCTCAAAGAATGCCCCAACACCTGCAGATTCTTTAGTTCCCATTTCAATGGTCAATAGCTTTTTTTTGTTGTTGTTTTTCCACATTTCTTTCTGGGAAAGAGGAAAAGGGAGGGGCAGGTCTTCTTTGTGTTCAAGAGTAATAGTCATTTCCTTCAATTGTCAGCCATTATTGACACAATGTTGCTCTTTTATGGAGTGCGACAAACCATTTTCCTGGACAGTATTTTAGTGAAACTTGATATAATATCATAGCATCATTGAATAGGGCAGCAAGGGGCCCCTATTAAGTCACCACCTCTCAGCAGCTCCTGCTGAATTTTGAAAGATTCTGATATGTATAGAATAGATCCAATTGGTGCTCTATGTCACAATTTGAACATTTCAGGCTATTTCCATTTCTTCACATACGTTTAAAGTCCCTCCCCCCCCCAATTCTTGTGTTGATCTTTCAGTTAAACCATTTTCTATTTTGTAAATAGATGCTTCTTTTTTTTTTTCAATTTACAACCATTATGTCTCTTCATCATTGCTAACTAATGAGAACAATCCCTCAACCTTGGTAGTATGATTTTTGCATATTTATATTAAATATTATATCCATTGCTTATTTCCCACCATGTCCAGTTTGTCTAGACTGAGTCATCAGTTCCCATTCACTCTCACATTCTATTTCCTTTCTCTCTTTATCTTTCCTCTTGTCTTACCAATGAGATTAAAGAATTAGAACCTATCAACACTCTGGGCTCCATTTTAAAGATTTTATTATTATTATTGTTATTATTATTATTATTTTTAAATTTTGTTTTGTTTTGCTTGCTTTTTGTTTTTTTTTAACTAATGTTAGTACTATAGCATTGCAGATTTGAAATCTGTAAGTAATAATATTGTTTCTCATGAGTGATTTTTCTTTAAAAGTTTTCTTTTTTTCAAGTACATTACACAGAACTCATTTTATGGAGAAAATGGATTGTCAAAGAACATTAAGTGATTTATAAAAATAAATCATCAAAGAAAAGATGATGCTGAAAGTGATAATGATTATGATATTGATAAAGCATCTTCTTATATGTGAAATAATTCTTGACCATCCATGCTCTTCCCCAGTTGTCAGTACCCTTTTGAATGGGACCTGGTGAAGTTTTCTCAAAGTCTATGAGACTAGGCCTAAGTCACATGATCCCTATTCCCACAGGTCTGTAGAGCCAGAAGATCAGGTCTTGGGCCCAGGTTGCAGGAAGTCATATGATCTCTGGGTCTAGAGGTCTCTAAAGGTCAGACTTTAAGTCAGCTACAGGAAATGATGTGACCCACAGGAAGCACACAACATTGGTGACCATTGGTCAGTGATGGTTGCTTCCTTTTAGTCTGTCCAGTGAAAAGACTTGGGTCTGCTTTTTAACCAGCTTTCCTCTATTTCTGGCTTGTCAGGTCAGGCACATATTGGGAGCTGAGATGCTTCCCAGGTGTGCTGGGCCTCTCCCTTCAGGGACTCAAATGCTTTCTCTTTGTACCTGAAGATGTCTCTGATTAATTAATTTGGGGAAGGGATTACAGTATGCATCCCACACACTTTGCCTCCAAATTTCCCTATGGTTATGTATTTAATTGATAAATATTTATATGTTGCTATCCTCCCCCATCCCCAGTAAAAGGTAAGCTCTTTGGAGTTAGAGACTATCTCACTTTTATCTTTGTATCTACACTACCTAATACAATACTTGGCACAGACAGTAGTAGATACTACTACACCCATAGTAAATGATTGATTGATTGATTCATGATGATGACAATCTGACATTTCTTCAGGTTTAAAAAAGGCAAGCCTCTTGGTACAAATAGCCTGACCTCTTGGCAAATGTTCTTTATACTCATATTTCCCTGTTCAATCATTTTGCTTTCAAGTACACCAGGCTTAAATAAATAAAATTATATTATATTGTCAAGTAGTGTCCCCCATATAGGTTTTTCTTTGTTTGTTTTGTTTTTTTTAAAAAGCCAAAGAAGATAATATATCCCACATAATATAATGGAGTGAGTGTTGGGAATGAAATCAGAGGATTTGGGTTTTAATTCCACAGCTGATCTTTATTTCTTATGTAGCATTTAGCAAGCCACTTAAAATTCCTGTTTCCTCATCTCTAAATTGAAATGGCTGGATATCATTATTGAAGACTCTCAGATGTTTTCCTCTCCTCATATAGAAGCACAACAAAAATAAGATAAGGGGGCAGCTAGATGGCATAGTGGATGGAACACTGACTCTGGAGTCAGAAGGACCTGAGTTCAAATGTGGTCTCAGATGCTTAATATTTCTTAGCAGTGTGACCCTGACCAAGTCATTTAACCCTAACTTCCTTGCAAAAAAAAAAAAAAAAAGGAGATTTGTTTTGACCCTCCATACATAATCCTTCTAATTCTGACTTGATTTTGGTGAACTCTTTCTTACATTGTGCATTCCTACTTTGGGTATTTGTTTCATCTAGGAAAAAGTACATGCCTTTGATTCTGGTCCTGAATGCTTGCTCCCTTTGCTTGAGAGTGTAGTACTTGAAACTCCAAGTAATTTTGGTAGTATGATGTAGCAGGCTGGGAGCTAATCTGAGAGTCTAAAAGACTCAAATTCAACAGCTAATGCTTAGAGATCATGTGACCCTGAACAAGTCAGTTACTTTCTAAGGGTCATAGTGATGTTTTTGAGGTTCTGCACCAAATGATGAGATTGATGTAGGCACCAAATATTGAGGTTTGGCCATGTGATGAATTTACAATAGCCATTCTCTTTGGCAAAAGGTAGTTTTATTTATAAGTGGTTAGAGACAAAAGAAAGAGATACAATAGACACTAGGAATGTTAAATATGAAATAGATTTAGGAGAGCAATAGGATTACCAAGGAAAGGAGTTTGGAAGAATCCATTAAAGTAGTTTGTCATCAGGTGTGAGTTTGCCATTGGTTAGCAGGCTAAATCCATTGAGGGATTTAACACTCTAAAAAGATGAGTTAGCTATAAGAAGGAGAAAGACAACATGAGGTATGGTGGGGGAATGAGAGGAAAGATACTGTAAAGCATAGGGGAAGAAGAGGAGAAAGACACCATGAGGCTGAACACTATGGTGAGACACAACACAAAAAAAGCTTGGGCCATAGACAGATTTATAGGAAAAATTTAACCTTGGGGATTTGACATAACTTGAATTTTTGAATGGACACAGCAAGGTGGGGCTCTCCTACACCGAGTGGGATTTTAAGGCTGAACTGATCCTTATCAGTGCCCTTCCCTGCTTGCCTCAGGGAGTAATCTTATCTGTACTTCAGGCTGTCTCTGCCAACTCTACCTAGTGACCCAGAACCTCATCAATAGTATATTCTCTAAAATGTATGTTGGGGAGCAGGAGTTGTCTATATTAATAAAATCACAGTTTTGGTTTCTTTAAAAGCCAAATCAAGATAAAATATTTGCTAATAAATACCTGAACTACTCTGACTAAAATTATTTTTTTCTTATAATTAAGTTGTGCCTAATTCTTTCTCTGTTGTAACAGCAAAATAGTAACTATAAAATCATACAGAAAAATCCATAAACTTTTCCCCTCACCTTTATAATGTATGTGGGAAAGTAAGGTCCCCTGTGCTTCATTCAAATATATTGTTGCCAAGAGCCACAAAAGAGTAGAGTGAAGGATGTACTGGTGAAGTCTGGAGTTCAAGAAGTTTGCATTTTTTTTACAATAATATAACTTGGTTATATTCTTTGTATGGGAAAAAGGGATACCAAAGCATTGGATAATGGAAGGAAATTTCTTTTTTGCTTTGAATCCTAAAGAATAGATAAAAAAAGAGAAGTATGAAATAGTCAATAGTCAGTAGAAAGGCATTGTAAGAACTAGGAAAATCTGTCTAGTAAATGGACTTCACTGAAAAACAATAAATTGAATGGCCAGCCAACAGTACAGCTTATAACATATTCAGTTGGGTTCCTACTATATTTCCCTTGGGACAGATAAGTGATACCATGGATAGAGTACTGGGCTGACTCATCTCCTAGAGTTCAAATCTGGTCTCTGTTATTTACTAGTTGTATGGTTCTGGGTAAGTCATTTAATACTGTTTACTTCAGTTTCCTCATTTGTAAAATGAGCCAGAGAAGGAAATCTCCAGTATCTTTGACAGGAAAACTCCATATGAGATCATGAAAAGTCAGACACAACTGAATAACATAATTCTGTTATGTAACTAAAAATCACATAAATAATTTGGCCTGTCATATCATATTGTTGACTCAAGGTTCAAATTCTGCCTCAGAAACATAAGGATTATGTTACTCTCAGGGAGTCATTTAATCTCTTATTACCCCAAGAAATACTAAGATTGTAAATTGCAGAGCAGTTGCTGATTTTTTTATTGGTAGAAGGAGTTTCCTCAGCACAAAGTTCCCCATCCTAATGAAGCTCCAGATCCACTATAAAAAAAAAAAGAGTTCAGATAAAAGTTTCTCCTTGTATTTCTGAAACAAGACAAAACAGAAAATCATGTGTCTTTCAAGACTTTTCTTTCTGCCAAACCAACAGAATCATTCTCTTTAAAACAGAATAGATCAACTTCACTGATATAGATTAAAAAAAAAAAATACTTTAAATAGAGTAACGCCTTCAGCACTTGCTGGAGACACTTATGAGTGTGGGATTTGCTTTTTGGTTCTTCCTGTTCTCACTTGCTATACTTTTTTTTTTTTTTTTTAAAGTAGAATTCACCTGAAGCCAGTTTTCACACTGCTGAACTAATTTCTATGCAAACGTGAATGATGCTTCACATTAAACATTCCTTGGAGCATAATGCTGACATGGAATGCATAATTTTAAACAACTCTGGCTGAATTCTCCAAAGAGTTGACACAAGAACAAGGATCACAGGAAGATGTAGGTGAGAAGGAAAATGATAAGCACATGAAGGTTTTTCCCATCACCTTAATTCAATCACACCCTAATATATCTTGTTCTTTGTAAATGACTTAGTTCTTATTTTTTTAAAAGTGGGCCAGATCCCTTAAGATAAACCCTTTCTTTGCTTGGAAGGTAGAAATATTGGGAAACTCCATCCCTCCATCAACTTCTTTTAACTCTTTCAGGAAATCAGGACAGTATTTTATGCAAAGAAATACTGTACTTATTTCCTAAGTTATACTCTTATTTTCAGAAACAGTTCTTAGGATCAAAGATATTGGATGGTATCTCAGAGGTCAACTAATGCAATCTTCTCATTCAACAGATGACAAAACTGAAGTTCTGGAAGTTTAAGTGACAACCCACAGTCACATAGGTAATAGGCAAAAGAAGTGGTACTTGAACTCAGAACTTCTGGCTATAGAGTCAATATTCTTTCCACTGTAACATTCTGATCATAAAGAATTTAAATAAAATGCAAGTTATCCTCTGCAGCAAGCTGAAAAGTTAAAATATGTAATTCCTAGACTGACACCCTAGTTAATAGAGAAACTTCACACTGAAATCGGGCATATGGGGTCCAAACTGTTTAGCAGTGAATCTAGGGAGAATCCCCACCCAAAGATATGAAGAAAAATCTATCGCCTGATTGTGTAAATCAGTTGGTCATGCATGAAACAGAACATTTACTCATTTAGCTCAGGCAAAAGCACACATTTATTTGCACAAAAACAATGTGAGTCTGCAGGCCTTTTTGGTGAACATACTCACTGAACAGAAGACTGAACATTTGGCTAATTCCACATCTTAAGCTTTATGTAAATGTTCAGTCAAATGCAAAGGACAACCATAAATACTTGTAAATTCATACATAACACCATATACATATAGATTGTCCTTTGCATTTGAAGGTGATGCTGTTGCTGCTGCTGCTCTTGATGCTATTTTCTGTCTTCAAACCTGGACATTTGATTGGCAATTCCTACTTTGTACAGTCTGCATATGTGTTGAGTAACAACTGCAGCCATTGCCTGGAGGGCTTGATTGCTGGATTGTTCAATATTTATTAAGCACCCACAAAGTGCTAGGTGCTGCACAAAATAGATGGTCTCTATCCTTTAAAATCCTTGATTCAAAGGTGAGAAGGGGGATAAATTCTTGTTGGAATGGATTAGACAGAATTTTTTGTATGAGGAAGTTTTAGAAATAAGGACAATATGAAAATATCCACTGTCCTCTAAAGCTTCTTTTCCAATGATGCCTCAGATCTAATCCCTCTTGCACCCACTTAATTGCCATGTACCTGATGGATGTATTGGAATCAGAAGACAACTTTGAGCAAAAGTGGCCCGTCACATACAAAGTGACAGATTGCTCTATGCCTAAGGATTTGTGTAAAAGAAGTGCTCATAATAGGAATAAAGTAAGGGAATAAAAGAAGACTAAGTATTCAAAATAAAGAGAAAAGGCTAGTTTTTGAAACTCAAGTGCATTCTGCTCTATTAGGATAATAGATTAAAGACCAAATGTCAACTGTTAGATGAATCTCATGGAAGGCATAAAACACCCCCCTGAAACTGCACATTAGCACTCCTGTTCAGCAGTTCCCTTTCCCCTCACCTTAAGATTCCAATAAACACATACATGTATAATGTCTTTCTTCTAAGGTTACCTTACATTTTACTCTTTACATTTCTTGTATGCACATAGTTATGTACAAGTTTTCACCCCCACTAGAAAATAAAAGGAACCATATTATTTGCCTTCATTTGTATTCCAGTGCTTAACACTGTGCCTGTCAAACACAAAATGCTTAATAAAAGTATATTTACTGACATATGAACAAACATACCTCTTTATCCAGAGCATTAAAAAACATTTTTTTTGTCTGATTCAACCAAACAGGCATACCCCTATCTGAGAGATGCCCTCTCCTATCATTAACAAAAGAAATACTTTTGTAAAATTTTTGATTACTTTGACAATATGCTGAGATATTTCAGAAAGGTCACTGTTCTATATCAGATAAGAAGGTTTGCCAAATCCATACAGGGGCCATCCCACCAATAAGGCTATGACTAAGAGACTGAAAAATCTCAAAGTGAAAATTGGGAAGCAGGGAAGTAAAAGACAACTTTTTCACTCACCAGTTAAATTATAGAAGGCCAAAGCATCTTGAGAGATAACATCCTCACAATGGAGAATATTACAAGTGAGATGTATTTTCTATGCTATGTTTCTTCATGGATGTGACACTATGACTCAGCATGAAATTACATGGACATGGGAAATGCCCTTTTCTCACTCTTCCACTCCTGGATCATCCAGGGAAATTGAAATGGAACATGCTGAGGAGGCAAAGACAATTAGGTAATATGTGTCTTTGTAAGTGTTATTAAATGAAAGAGGAACCAGAGACATAAAAACATGTAAAATGTTATTAAGGGGAAAATCTGTCCCATTAACTACAAAGCAGATCTGGAAGGTAGGAAGCACTGATCATCATATTTATTGTGGAAGATTTGATATAGGATTGCCCATATCCCAGGTCCTATGAATCAGATCCTAATTTCCACAAAAAATGTGGTCCCTTGGCTAAAACTTTGAGCTATTCCATCTTTGTCAGCTGCCCACTAGCTGAGTCTGATATTGTTTCCTCCCACATGAATCACAGTTATAGGCATTGTAATTACACTGTTCAAAATGACAATGAAAATGAATGAATCCAGATGGTGATATTTGTAAATAAGGCATGGCTATGCTAAATTGATGTATTTCTTGAAGGATTGACACCAACCACTCAGGTGTAGGGTTCTCTGTGGTGCCAACAGGTGTTTAAAGTCCTTGAAAGCCATGTACACATTAGAAAAAGAATGGATTTGAGAAAATGGTCAAAATTTCACACAATATAATCTATAGTCAATGTAAAAACAGATTGCTTCCAGAAAAAATAGGCAACAGAATTTTGCATTTTCAATACTCAATTTATAAATAAAATTATTTTGCTATTAAAACCACTTTTTTGTGTTGAGAATGGGAAGTTTTTTTAATTTACTAAATTATTTATTAGAAAAACCCAGTATATTAGATTATAAAGTAATTGAATAGGAAATATGACAAGAGAATGCCAGGGTTTGTTGGGAAAAAAATAAAAATAATATAATAATATGTTTCACTTCCATTGCCATTGAATAGAAGACATATTTAAGTTGAAAGTTTAAGAATTTTCTGTTTTGATACTTTGCAGATGACAAAGATGTCACTGATATAATCAAAATAAGTCTTATTTTTACATTCAGACAATTTTAAGGCATTTAGTTCCAAGTATCCTTAAAGATCTGATAAAAATGGATGCTAATGCAAAGTTTTTTCTTTAGTGATAATTACACCAAAATGAACATTGCACAAAGAAAGTTGGCCAGGACATCAGTAATGCAGTATTGACAGCCCAACTACTATTTCTTTTGATGGTTTTTAACTTTCTGGAATCTAAGTAGAGAAGTGTAGGAATGCCAACACCCACTTTGCTTCTACTCATCTAATAGCTTCTTATCTAATGGGATATGCATTAATTCTCTTAACTGCTTTAAATATACTCAACATTTTAGTGTAATGATATGACTAGAAGTTATATTTTTACAATATAGGCAAATTTAAGCAAGTGTCAACTTTCAATGTTCTGTATAGTCATGAACAAATTTACTTTTGACATGGGTGCTAGAAAATCTCAGTGGGAAATTGTGGGAAGGAGGGCAGAGATGGGGGGCAGAGAAAAAATAGTTATAGAGCATGCCTAAATCCATCAAATTTGAGGCATAATAGAATCCTTGAACTTCCTATGGAATCCATTAACATTGTTTTCAGATCATTTCAATTTTTAAAAATTCAATTTGAAAAGTATAACAAAGGCCCCTTATTTTTCAATAAATAAACCTGAAAATCTAGTGATCAATTTTAGCTCATGGTGATGCTAAAAGAATCTTTTCTAGAAAACTGATAGGAAAAAGATTTGTATAGAATTGTAATTACAAGAATTCCCCACTCCCTTTCTCCATTCCTATGTTGAACTAAAACCTTGGTCTTTATTGATACTACTAAATCCCCAGTGGATCTACACACTAGCAGTTAACTTCAAATAGTTAAAATTTTAAAATCATGTTTCTTGGATATGATTAGCACTTAGCTTATGCACATTTAGCATTTCTTACTGGAGGACAAATGTTCATTTGCAGAATTGTCTGATTAATAAAGTTATATAATATAGCATAAAGTCTGCAATAATTGTAGCAATTTTCCTCCTATTTGTAATAGGTTTAGGCACAGTATAGGCTGCCCTGTATGTATTTGTGCAGGGAGGAGGAAGGTGACATCAGCAATGGAAAGGAAGAGTTAGAGGTATATAGAGTGAAGAAGTATAAATGAGAGATATAGGTAGAAATATCCAGTTTGATAGAAATTCAGGTTTAAAACTCAGGAGAAAGGTTCTATCTATAAATAAAGATTTGGTATTAATTCATATTGAGAAAATTGAATGTATAGGAACACATGAGGTCACCAGTAGGGAAAGAATAGATAAGAAATATTAGGCTATAGTAGAGTAATTAGTGTAACAATGTAATAGGTTTTAACTAATGTAAAGCTTATGCTAAGATGGCAGCAGGTTAAAAGGACAAAATGAGAAATAGAGGACCTAGAGAACATAGTGTCATAGACCTCAATAGAAAAGAATGTATTCAAGTAGCAAAGAGGTCAAGACAATTTTGGACTCAAAAAGATCTTTAGATTGGGAGATTCAGTCTCTAGTGACTTTGTAGCTAACTTTAATGCAATGATTAAGACTAAACTGTGAGCCTTAATCATTGAATTAAAGTTAGCCATAGTGGAAATCTCAATTCCAATGTGACTACATTATCCAAACTGAGACCTGTTGAAGACTTTAGCTTAAAAAGGCCAAGGTCTCCCATTTCATCCAGGGCCATTTCCAATTGTTCTAATCTAAATCTGGCCACTGGACCCAAGATGGCTCTGGAAGGAAAAGTGAAACAGGTGACCTTGCACAGCCTTCCTTCATTTAAATCCAATTTACTTGCATGTCATAACATAGCCTCCCCAATGTTATGGCCCTCTTTGAGAACAAAAGACAAACAATAACAATAATGACTTTGTGAGTGATGGTAGAAGGAGGCAATCCAGATTACAATGTTTTGAGAAGTGAGGCCTAAGAAAATAGAATTAGTCATCTTGGGCTACTCTCTCAAAGAGTTTAACAATGTCAAAATGGAATCAAGGTTAGAACAAGCTAACAGATCTTTCAGTGGATGGTTTGTTTGGTCCTTCCCGGACAACCTCTCTAACTGTGGGGTCTTAACTTTCAATGTCTGGTTTCATTGGAGAAAAAATTAAGTAAAAATGAATTAGAATTCTGGCAACATCAATAATTAATGCCATTTAATGTCCTTTAAATATTTGACTTCACTAAAGGTATTGTCTACAAAGTGAACAATTTGCTTAATCATCTGGAATTTCCCACTATCTCAAATTTTTGTGTAATTAGAAAAAAAGCATCTAGATTGTAATTGTATATTTCAATTCATATGGACATATTCCCTGACATTTTCATACAACATCCCAAAGAATTAGGCGTAAAGATATTTCCTCCATTTCACAAACTGAGGTGTCACTGAAAAGTGAAAAGATTTCTCCAAAATCATATAAGGAATTGATACTTCAGCAAATTAGTCAGTCCAGATTTGGGGGTTCAAAATTCAAAGCCCTCTCCACTAGATATCAGTACTATTTTCCTTTCACAGTTGTCTTTTGAATTAATACTTGTCATTAGTGCTTCCTAAATGATTGAAATATAGTTCACAAAACCTGAATTGTTACAGACATTGTTACCTTTGTCTTTATTAGTAAAACAATCTTTTTTCTTGTTTACTCTGTTAAGTGCTAATGTAAATAACAGCTTTTATTTAGCATATTTTTTGCTGACTGTTTTTACACTTTTTTGCTACCTCTAGCCTAACCATATTTGTCTCATTCTCTTATAAATCTAAGTCTAAATTAAATGAAACCACGGTCTCTGCTAAAAGGGCTTCTCCTTCAGTCTTCTTATTTCTCAGGTTTAATGAAAACATTCAGTTTTTTTTTTCCCTTTGCTCTTCAGATTTACTGAATTTTATTCCTGCTGTAGAAATGTTGTTACATTTTATCCAGGATTAAATTTAATACAATTAATATAACTTAATATTGTTTGCTCTCAATCTCCCTACATTTTCCTCAGCCACTCATCTGTTCTATCTTCTAGATAATATAAAAGAAAAATAATATTGAGCTCTTTTGTCATTATTCTAATTTTATGGTTGATATAATTCATTTTTGTCCACATATTCATTTCAATATTTTTTTTTTCTACAGCAGGTGATGATTTCTAGTTGCTAATCATAAATATGCTGCCTTATAGCTGTATGAGTCAGGGCATGTCACAATTTCTCTAGGTCTCAGTTTCTCTTGTAACACATAATGAGAAAAATGCCACCTGGTTTCATTGAGTATTGTGAGGATGATTGAAAGAAAAAGGTAGAGAGGGGAATAATCATTTATATTACACCTACTACATGCCAGGTACTATGCTAAGCATTTTACAAATATTATCCTTATTTAATATTCACAACAACCTAGCAAAGTAGTTGTTATCACCCCCATTTTAGAGCTGAGGAAATTGAACCTGGCACAGATTAAGCAGTTTGCTTAGGATCAACACAACTGGTCGGTGGCTAATGCTATATTTGAATTCTGGTCTTCCTGACTCCAGACTCAGTGTTCTATTCACTGAGCTACATACATACCTAATATATATAGAAATTTCTGATTTCCTTTTATGTATTCATATGAGGGGAAGAATGGAAGGGATGTAGAAACAAGTAATGAAGATTAAAACTAATTTCTTTATTCTAGTTCCTTAGGAAAATCAATTTAATTGAATCCAATTAACATTTATTAAGCACCTCCTATGAAAAAGGAATCTGACTAGATTCTAAGGGCAAAAATGATAAAAAAGAAAACACTGCCCGAAAGAAGCTTATATTCTATGATGATGATACAAATGCCCAAATAAATATAACTAGAATTCCAAAAGGAGATAACATTAACAGTTGGTAGTGGAGGAATAGGAAAGACTTTCTAAAAGAGATATCTCCTAGGCTGAAGGAAGAAGACTAAAACAGGTGAAGATGTGAAGTTATGCCAGGCACAAGAATGATTTATGCAATGATTTACATAGATTTACATAGAAGCAGAAGAAGGAACGGAAAAGTTACAAAGTCCAACTTGAGAAGAACATAAAATTCATGAATAGAAGTAGTATTAAATGATGCTGGAAATGTTGGTGGGAAATAGATTGTGGAGAGCCTTAAATAACAAACTGAAAAAATTGTATTTTTTCCTATAGACAATAGGCAATTGGAAGCCACTGAAAATTTTTGAGCAAAGGTGGTTCATAGTCAAAAATTAAGTCTTAAAAATTATTTTGGTTGTTGTGTTGAGGACAGGTTAGTGTAGGGGATGGGGAAGCATCTAGACCCAGTGAAACTAATTAAGGAGAAAACACTGATTATGTGTTTGAATGAGAATATTGAAAAGGGCAAAAGCATAAACTTTTTTGAGTAGGTAGAATCGATAAGACAGACATGAGGGGCAAGGAGATGGAAGAGTAATAATAACTCCAAGATTACAAAGAATTTTGATAGGGAGGATGATAACACTATTTAGTAGAAGGGCAGGTTAAGGAGGGAAGAAAATTACTTATGTTTTGCATATTTTGAGTTTGAGATTATTGTAGAATATACAGAGAGAGATATGTAATAGGTATTTGACAACACTGAAGTTCTAAAGAAAGATTAAGGCTGGTCATGAGACTTTGAGTTATCTGCATAGTAATGGTACTTGATTCTGTAGTAGCTGATAAGGTCTACAAGGAATGATACCATAGTATAAAAGAAGAGAACTTTTAAAAGAGTTATTAGGGATTATCTAGACTATGGGAACAGGAGATGATTCTCACCATCATCCCAAGGAATTCATGTATATAAGAAGTAAATCAGGAGATAGGGCAGCTTGGGTAGAGTAATGAGCCTGGAATTAGGAAGATTCATCTTCTCAGATTGAAATCTGGCATCAGACATTTACCAGCTATGCAACCCTGGGCAAATCACCTAATCCCAATTGCCTCAGTTTCTTCATCTGTAAAATGAGCTGAAGAAGGAAATAGCAAACCACTCCAGTTTCTTAGCCAAGAAAATCCTAAATGGGATCATGATAATTGAACATGATAACATGACTGAACAACAAAAAACAGGGGAGATCAATGTCATCAAAGAAGTCAAGGAATTAGAAAGTATCTAGGAAGTGGGTATGGTAAACTATATCAAAAACTTCAGCAAGATTATAAAGGATGAACAAAGGCAAAAATCTATTTGTTTCAGTAATGAAAAGACTGACAATCATCTTGGAGGCAGTAGTTTCAATCAAACAGTGAAGTTAGAAGCCTGTCTGGAAGGGATTGAAAAGGGGATAGGTAGTGAGTACAGCCAACCTAAGTAATTTGTACTTCATTCAATGACTGTATTTCATAAAATGTGTTCTATAGACACTATTGTTCCATATGAAGCATATAGGAGTTCTGTGAGATAGTATTACCACTGGTGATTATTTTCCCTTTAAAATATGAAATATAATATTGAGTATCTTTTTTTTAAAGACTATTGGAGTTAAATGACTTGTCTATCAATTGGCTAGCAAGCATCAGAGGTCACATTTGGACTCAACTCCAAGGCTGGTGCTCTATCCATTGTATCACTTTAGTCTCTAAAAATAGTCAGGTGAAACTTTTTTTTTTTCCATATGAAAATAGATCTAATTTTTTCTCTCTCATTTTAAAATTTGGTCAAATAATATTTCAATGTTTTATTTTCAATGTTTATTTTGTTGTATAAACCAAATCAATTCTCTCAAAAAGACAGGTACTTTAAAAAAGCTGCTCTTTAGAAACTCTAGAGTCAATCACCTGGAATCACCTAAATAGGTTATGACCAGGAGGGAAATCAGCCTGTGTCTAATATTTACAACTGACATCCATTCACATATCATTGACTTCTGGGAAAAGTGGTGCAAAATTTCAGGAAACTATTTGCTGTTTTTAACACCTGCTTTTTTGCATAGAAATGAAAAAAAAAAGTTCTGAAAATATATTCATTTTGTTGAATATTGAAAAAAATGCTTCTACTTTATTATAGATATATTAGATATTGTCAGATTCTCCAAAAGCAATATTTATAAATTCTACTAATATCTTTTTTACTTAATTTGATAAATAATTAGGGGCTTGGATAATTGTGGTTATTTTACTTTAGGTGGCCAAATGGTTACTCCTGAAGAATATTCTTTGGTAAGTAGTGATTGTTTTAAAAGTTTGAGACTCATTGGTTGTTTAGATTCTCCAAACACCATTTACATTAAGATGTACTTATTGTGACTTTATTTTCTGAACTTTTCTGGCATTCTCCCTTTCCTTCCATATTTGCCATTTACTCATCAAAACAGCTAAAGGCCAGAGGAACATCTGTTCAGATCTTCATGTGGTGCATTTTTTTTTCCCAGTTGAATCTCACTTAGCTTCAGTTGTGAGCAAGATGTTGTTTCTATGATGGTTGTTCTGTTAGGGATGATTTATATTTGTTATTTTCCCAGGTATCACTGAGCAGGAATTCTTGACAAAATCATTGGCAAATTCATGTCTTCTATACACAATTCTCTTTCAGGAAGGAGATCACTAAGTGATGGTTTCTTAACAGTAGATCCAGTTACCCCTCTCCAGTAAGATGAAATTGCAGAGATTTGGAAGTCTTTAGAGATGGTAGATTTGGGAAGGAAAGGAACTTTGGAGTCCATTTTATAAAGGAGGAAACTAAGGCCCAGGAATTTTGAGTGACTTGCCCATGATCTAATACATTTTTTTTTTAAAGTATAAGTATGGAAGCTGTTTAGAAAAGCTAACATGATTAGTCCAATTACATACATAATGCCAAAGCTAGGATTAGAATCTAGCTTTTTGACTCCCAAACTGGGAAAACATAATTTGAATCGATCTGTTCAAACTGGGAGGTGGGATTGAGGTCTCCGAGTTGATATTGATGATATATTGATGAGAGCTATAAAAAGGAGAATCATGGAACTTTTTACATATGGGCTAATGGTATCAATAGATATGACAAATGTCACAATCTGACAGCCAGTCTTTAAAGTCCTAAAGAAGAAAATGAGGTAAGAAGCTAGGCAAAAAGTAACCTCAAGAAGTAGAAAGCACATTGTACTTGTAGAAAGCACATTGTATAGTATACATTTCTGGTCCTAGTTCTGCTAAAACTATGGTCATGCTATTTGACATCTCTGGATTTCAGGCTCTCAATCTGTTTAATGAAGAGATTGGACTAGACAGTTTTTTAGAATCTAAAATTCTACGATTTTAGTGAAAAAAGCCTAGAACAAGCAAAGGTAGAAATTCATGAAATACTCATGAAATTATTTTAGAAAAGAACTACAAGCATGAAGGCAGCATAGTATAATGAATAGAGCACTGCCTTTAAGAGTTAGGAAAACTTGGTTTTAAATATAGTCTCAGTTACTTACTAGTGTGAATTTAGGAAAGTCATCTAGTCTGTGTGGTTCTCAGTTTCCTAAACTTGGGGGTTGGACTTGATGACCACTGAGATCCTTTACAGATCAAAATAAGATTCTATTAAAAGCATTTATTAAATTTACATTATGTTCTAGGTATTGTAGTAGAAATACATAGATAAAAGTGAAAAGCTCCCTGACCTCAAGGATCTTATTAGGAGAGATAAGATAGTCTAACAATTAGAGTCATTGAGCCTAGTACACTGTATCCTCCTCTATAAGAGTTCTTCTTTTCTAAATCTATGAACATAGTTTGGACCAGATCCAATCATGAAGGAGGCTAATGACCTTTAAAAAAAAAATAGATCAGATTCCTGTTCTTGCACTATTTGGATTATTATATCCTCTCCCCCAGTGCAATGGGAAAAAACACAGAAAGCTTAAGCTTAGCTCATTTCCAGAGCATTCCCAAAGCATATGTGTGGAAAGTATAAACTATACAAAGCACTGTACAAAACAAATCAGATATGGGACAGGTACTTCTTTCCTACAAATAACAGAAATGTTTAACACAAAAGTCTGTCACAAATACATCTGAACAGTAAGAGAAGACAGAATTCAATGTTTTGCAACTATTTCATTCTCCCATGAGAGTGAGATTTAAACATTGGATCATGAAATATTTTGTGAGTCTGTTAAGGTGTTGTTATATTTGGTCTCCCTCTGTTATGTATCCTTCAAAATTAATTTCTTTTGGCAAGTTAGGTTACAATACATCCATTGGTGATCACTTTCTCTAATTCAGGAACTTCTCTGGTTGTTAGTCATCTCTAACCAAGGAATTTAGTTTCCCAATTCCTCTGACTCACAAAATTTTATCCAAGATCATCCATGTTGATCACTTTTTGGTCACCTATAGTCAAGAAAGGAAATGCAATAAAGGGAAAAGGCAGCCAATGGCACCAAGGTCCAGCTTTAGTTCACTCAAACAAAAGACCTCTTTGATAAACTTCTTCCTTTTCTCTTTCCCCCCTTCATCCAGGGAAGGAAACCTGAATGGTTTTGACATGATCTGCTGCTAGGGAAGAATAAAAACAACTAATGTCATTTTTTTTTTTTTTTTTTTTTGGTAATGATCACCTGATTCATTGGCTGCCTCGCTCAGTGTCCAATAAAAGACTTGTTTTCTCATCCCCAAAATTCATAAGTTCTTCAATGCTCAGTTATCATGCCTAACCAAAGGCAACTAGGGATTTCATCATCCCCAAATCATCCAAATACTGACAGCACACATATTCATTCACAAGTAGGCATAGTAGTTCTTATTGCAAAAATTTATACCAACATGGTCAAAATAAATGCAAGATAGTTGGAGGAAAGAAGCTGCTAGCAGCTGCATATTTTAATCCTGATTCTTTTGAATCATAATCTCAGATACTAAGTCAAAAATCTGGAAAATTAACTACTTGATTCTCTGCAATTTGCTCCTTTCCTTGCTCCTCAAAAATAGTATACATTTCATAGATGTAATAAAAATGGTTTACTACAAAACATGAAAAGAACAATAATAAGAAATCAAGTTGGCATAGTGCCTTCAGCTTTGCAAAGTACTTTGCATATATTTTCTTTGTTAATCCTCAAAATGATTCTTGAAGGTAGAGGCTATTATTATCCTCATTTTATGAATGAGCAAAGTGAGGCAAATAGAAGCTAAGTGACATACCCAAGATCACACAGGTAGTGTGTTTGAATTCAGGTCTTTTTCACTCCAGACCCAACCTACTATTTGCACCACCCAGCTGCCAGAAAACTATGAATTCCAGAAAAAAAAATGGCAATGAGTAAAGAGTAAAGGGGGGGGGGGAGTGTAAGAGAAACAGAGAGACAGAGACAGAGACAGAGGCAAAGACAGAGACAGAGAGAAAGAGAGACAAAGAGACAGAGACAGTGAGGAGAGAAACAGAGAGACAGAGGGAGAAGATGGAGAATTATTTCAGAATTCTACTCAACTGCTTTTTGATACAGCTTTGAAGAATATCTTAGTCTATTTTTAAAATGGGAAAAAATTAAATGAGAACAATAAATATTGTTAGGGGTTTTCTACAAAGTTATCAAAGTCAAAAGAGGCAATAGAAATAGAAGCCAAGACTCTGAATTCTCAGTTTCTTGTTTAACCACCAGAGAACACTCCTTCCTTTCTCTCAGTTCATGTTTGTGAGGCACTTTTTAGAGGAAAAGTGCTATTATTACCTTAAGGCTTTTTTTTATATAAGACAAAAACATTTCTAAAACAATTATAATTGATTATGTCATCCCTCTACTTTCAGCTGCTAAAGTTCACCAAATTATAGTGCACTAATAAATGAAGATAGTACTTCATTAAAGACTTTAGACATTTTCTGAAATGAATTAAAATTAACAAAAGGGTGAAATGCAAATCTGTAAAATTCTTTTCGGCAGACATGCTCAAGAGCCCCAATGATTAATATAGCAAGAAATTTGGGCAAAGTAAAAACTCATAATGCAACTTGAAATTATAGAAATGAAGAAACATTTTTCAATCTTCAGTTATCAGTCTTGCTCAGTGATAATGGCTTCCCTAGGCTAGCTCAATACTGTTGATAAAAAAATCTGGGCTATTCTAGAAGCATAGGTTAAGTAGATTGCTACAACCCCATGAAACAAGGAGTAAACTCTTCTTCTGGAAGTGTTATTGGACCTTATATTTCTTTTGTATTTCAAATAGAAAATAAATTGCCCCTTGATGGTGAGGCCTGAGTCAGGATCAGAACACTATTTGCTATTTAGATGAGGTTTGGCCAGAATAGAGATTTGATGTGACCAACTATACCTTATCTCCTGTCTGAATCTGGGAGAGAGGTAGCATAAAATGATGGAAAAAGGGCTGACAATGTAGTTTGAGAGACCTAGTTTCAAATGCT
The DNA here is from genome assembly GCA_023553655.1 of Myrmecobius fasciatus. NCBI lineage: Eukaryota > Metazoa > Chordata > Mammalia > Dasyuromorphia > Myrmecobiidae > Myrmecobius > Myrmecobius fasciatus. The sequence goes on along the minus strand of JAJPUD010001044.1, from coordinate 229,713 downwards.
ATGTCTGATACCTTGTCTCTTTGGTTGTCACTTAACTCTCTGAGTCTCAATATCCTCATCTGTGAAATAAGAATAATAATATCTGTGGTTTCCTCTGAAGTTGTTGGACTGACAAATTAAGAGAATACCTATAAAGTAATTTGCAAAATCATAGAATGTTAGTTGTTATTATTCCTCTACTCATATTCCCAGAAAAAAATCTAACTCTCCTCTACAAATGCTCTCAGTCTGCTGTCATGACCTTTATTTAATTCAATTCAATTAAAGTAAATTTAATTGGCATTTATTAAGTATCTACAACATGGAAAACTTGGTGCTAAGAAAGCACCAATTTAAATAATCCAGCAATCAACAAAAATTTATCAACTGATTACTGTGTGCCTAAATTGTTTTCCAGGTGTCAGGGATATAGAGACAAAGCAGAAATAGTCCTTACCCTCAAGGAGTTTACACTCTATTTGAATTAGGGATTTTAAGAGTGATTATATTCCAGGCATGAGCTTATGTAAAAGCTTGGGGTTAAAGATGGGATGTCACAAGAGAGTTGTAGTGGTGAATAATATTGGTGAGTGTGCATCTCTATGTTTTATGTCTTACTTATTGTATATTATCAGGTCATTGAACAGGGTTGTTTCTGTTGTTATATTTTACAAGGAATCTTCAACGACCTTAATGTAGTGATGAGAGACAGCTTGCAATAAATGAACCTACAAGGCAGTATTTTGTCTTGTTGAATCAAAACACTTTTTTTTTTCTTTTAATCAACAAACAATAAGAACAGTTGGATCCTATATCCTCTACATTGTGAAGTGGCAAAGATGTGGTGCATTGTGAAATATTGCTTGCAAAAACCTGCTTGAGTGAAATGAGTCTATTAAGATGGGTGATGGAATTTAAATGCCAGAGATTTTTGTACTGAATGCCAGGGAGTACCAGTACTTCAGAATAGGGCAGTGATATAACAGCAAATCTGTATTTGAAATCTGTAGGGAGTAACTGAAATTTTTTCTGAGGGAGAATGACAAAAAAAGAGATATGCAAAGGGAAAATCAATCTGACAATTTTATGAAATATGGATCGGCCAGACAGAAAATGAAGGCAGGAAGATCCATACATAGCTTCTCACAACTTCCCCTTTTATTCCTCTGAACTTTTTTCTTTGTCAGAAACTGGATTTTTCTCTTCCTATTTGCAATTGTACTGACATTGAAACATTCATCCTTTAGAAAGCAGAGCTTTAGGAAAATCATTCAATTTAGAAAGGGACTAAGTACATGAGTAAAAATGCTAGATAAATGTACACCTTATCAATAATAAAAACTGTTCATGTTAAAATTATTAAAATTCAATTTAAAATATTTTCATTTATATAATCAATTTTTCAGAAATATTTACTTTGTAAGATGACATATACAAGTCCTATATTAGAAGAGAGTAAAAACATGAAGGGTAGGGAAGCTTGACTGAAGTAGCTGAAACATGTGGTGACAGATGGCACCAATCTGTAAAGTCTTGACAAGGTCCCTTCCAACTCTAAGATTCTCTGATTCTTTAATCATAAACTTAATTTTGATCCTTAGTACCACCATATCCATAATTAAAACAGTGTGATGATGAGAACAAGAAGGTTAAGACAAAGTGAAGATCTTTCTCATTCTTGATTAACTTCATGGGGTCTAAGGATCTGATAGTTCTCCATTCACAATAACAAACTCAACATAGGTGGAAACCGTCATTATATGCTTCTTATTTTGGATGGCAGAGAACTGATTCCTGTCTCTTCGTTTGAAAAATATAGGTTGAATGCAATTTTTTTTAAAGAAACTGTCAAAGTTACTGCCACCATCACAAATTGGAATAACTTGAACCTAAAAAAAAAGATTTATAAGGTACTAGATGCTTCTATAAATAATGGATCTTTTAAAAAATAACTGGACTAAATAGATCCTTAATGAAAGCCTTACTGTGGAAGACAGGAAAAAAAAAAAACCCTTGGGGAATATGATGTTTTTGTTTTTGTCTTTAAAAACTTTAAAAAAAAATTAACTAGCAATTATTTTTTCTCCCAACCAAAGCCTTGTAACAAATAGGCATTTATGCAAAATCAGTTTCCCATTTGGGGAATGACTGGATAAGTTATGATGCATAGATGGAATGCAATATTATTGTTCTATAAGAAATGATGAGCAGACTGATTTCAGAAAAGCAAAGCCTGGAAAGATTTACATGAACTGATGCTGAGTGATGTGAGCAGAACCAGAAGATTAATAGTAATAATAATTACAGTAATAATAAGATTAATATGACGATCAACTGTGATAGACAGCTGTTCTCAGCAATGCAGATCCAAGACAATTTCAATAGACATGGGATAGAAAATGCCATTTACATCCAGAGGAGAACTGTAGAGACTGAATGTGGATCAAATCATTAGGTTTTCAACCTTTTATTTGATTGCTACTTCCTTTTGTTCTGTTTTTTCCTTTCACAAAATGATTAATATAGAAATGTTTAAAATAACAGTACATGTATAACCCATATCAGATTGCTTGTTGTCTTGGGGAGTAAGGAGGAAAGGGAGGGAGGGAGAAAAACTGCAGAATTCAAAGTTTAAAAAGAATAAATGTTGAAAACTATCATTATATGTAATTGGAAAAAATAAAATACTATAGAGAAAAAAAGAGAGAGAGAGAAACTTCATTGTGATATCTTAGGCAAATTGCTTTCTAGAATGAGGCTATCAGGCTTTTAAGTAATCTCTTGGCCATTGAGTTCTTATTTCTTAAACCTGACCCATATTTTCAAACATCATTTTAGCCAATTAGTAAGGTAGAAAATGGCAAAGGTAAAGAAAATGACACAATCTTCAGGATTGCAGAACCAAGTCACCTAATTGCACCTTTGAATGAAATTTTGATGGTATCTATATTTTCTAAACTCCAGGCGTATTCCTATTTAGAAGCCTACAATTTAACTTATTTTTAAATTATTAATTATATGATTAATTGCATGAAATTGATTAAAAAAAAAAAACAGAAGTAGATCTTTTGCATTAGAGCAATTTAGAATGGAACCTGAATGGAGGCAATAATTTTATCAAGGGGCAGCTAGATGGTGCAGTGGATAGAACATCAGCCCTGAAGTCAGGAGACCTGAGTTCAAATCTGGCCTCAGACACTTAACACTTCCTACCTGTGTGACACTGAGCAAGTCACTTAACCCCAATTGCCTCACCCCCCAAAAAAATAAAAATAATTTTTACTAAAGTCTTTATATTTGTCAATGACATAGGTACTGTTCTTATGAACTTGGTATCCACTCATCATTCATTCATAAATATGTTTAATTTTATTTATTGAACTAAATATAAAATAAGAAAAAAGCAGAATAGGAAAAAAGAAAGACAAGAAAAGGAAAATTAAAAAAAAAACACAAACCAAAACAAAACATTGCCATGAACATCAAAGAAAATTCAAAATATCTAGCAATAAATTTCCATTTCAAGAAAGCATATATACTAATAGAAGAAATTATATTCATCTACATTCATCTTTTCTTTGTTTCCTTGTAGGTTATTTTTTCTTCTCTGCTGAACACTTTTTAATTTAATATTTTTTTCCACTTTCATTCTCCCTACCTCCCCCAAGCAGCTTGTAGTTAAGCACCGTTATCTATATCTATATCTATCACTGGGGTATGAATGTATATATACATACATATAGATATATTCATACCCTTTTACAGTCTTACACACATATATATGTCTATATACACACATACATAGACCTATATACCTACCTATTCACATATACTCAGACACATATATAGATTTGCATTTACTCATGTGTAAGAATGCATCTAATACAATAATAATACAGCTGATATATAATATAGATTTCTCTCTTTAATGGAACCTTTAAGTTTGACTTTGTCTGAGATCAGTGATTATTAGCCCTACTTTTTTTTCCCTAGTAAATTCTACTCCTTCTCTTTGTTGTGGTGTTTCTATATATTTCTTATTTCCTATTTCTAATAACTCTTCTACTTTAATTCTACTCCTTAATTTGTCTTGCTATATTATTTAACCTTCCCCCACCCATGGATCTCTCCCTTATCTTCTCCCCTCACCCCTTCTTTCCCTCTTTATCTCATTCCCATTAATCTATATGCCTTATCCCATTCTGATTAATCTAAACACCTTTCTGCAACCCCACCTTATTTTATGCTACTTCCCCCCCCTTTATCCATTTCCCATTAATCTTCACACTTTGTCCCACTACCATAAATCTACACATTCTTCTATATCCTACCATATCTTATCCCCTCACTCCATTCTTTGCCCCTTATTTCTTTATAGCTTTTGAAGTGTGCTACACTCTTCATGGTATATATGTAGTGTTGCCTATTTAGTCCATTCCCCATGTGAGGTTTTCAGTACTGCAAGCCCTCCTTCTCCTTTAATGACTCTGTGTCTATTCTTTCTCTGTATCTCATTTGTATGAGAGAATTACTAGTTTTGTCTTTTCCTAGACAGTTTTGCTTTATAAAGTCAGATCATACTCAATTCTGCCCCTATATTTCTTTTGAGAGATTTAATTACTGATGTCAATCTTAAACATATGGTATACATTTCCATGTAAAAAACATAAACAATTTGCCCATGTTAAGTTCCTTAAAATAAATATTTGATGTTGGCTTTTATATGTTAAATTTTCTATTAAGTCCCGGTTTGATTGAGAGTAAGTCCTGAAAATCTGCAACTTCATTGAATATCCATTCATTTTTTCATTCAATATTATGGATAATTTTGCTTAATATGAGATTTTTGCCTGCAGGCCTACTTATTTTGATTGCCAGTATATATTATTCCAGGACCTGTGGTCTTTTATTGTGTCTGTTAATAAATCCTGTAAAATTCTAATTGTAGCTCAAGTATATTTAATTTTTTTTCTTGTTTCTTGCAAAATTTTCTCTTTGATCTGGGGATTTCCAAATTTGGCAATAATATTCCTATGTGTTTTCCACAAAGAATTTTTTTGAGTTGGTAATAGTTGATTTTTTTCTATTTCTACTTACCTTTCTTGTTCTATCACTCCAGGACAATTTTCTTCAGTTATTATTTACATTATTGTGTCAAGGGTTTTTTTTTTTTTTTTTGGTCACAAATTTCAGATAGTCCAATTATTTTTATATTTTCTCTTCTTGATTTGTTTCTCCAGATTTGTTTTTTTTTTCTAACAAGAAGTTTCACATTTTATTTTTTTATTCTTTATATTTTGTTTTGTTATTTCTTGGTCTCTTGTAACTTCAATGGCTTCCCCTTCCCCAAATCTAACATGTCTCTGTAGCACAGCTGGGCCAGGCATTCCTAATTAGCAGAGATTTCCTCAGTCTTCTTGGACTCAGACCCCTGACTCCACATGCAGTCCAGGAGGTAAAAGTTTCTGTGGTTCTGCTGAGGCTTCAGCCAAATCCAGATAGTCCCAGGGATTGTCACTTGCTATTTCTGTGGAGCTAGCCTGGAGATGTTTGATCTTTCTTCAGGTTTTCTTGGGTTGTCTCAGGAGGGTCCCTATTCTGAGCCAACTCTTTTTTTTTTTAAATTCCACCAGTCTATGTTCGCCCTGAGGCACAAACTTATTCTTTTTATGGGGGGAAATCTGGAGAGTTTGAAATTTACTGACCTACTCCATCTTCCTAAAATTTTCCCCCATCCAATTTTTTTTAAAGGGAAATATTTTATTATTGCCAAGTTACAGGCAGATTGATATATTGAACATACTTTCCCCCCTCCCCTTCAACAGATTTTGGCCTAGGTAAACAAATTCTTGTATGAAGAAGAAAGTCTAAGGCACAATCATTTGTCTACTGATCTCTGTTATGCCTTGTCCTATCTTATTAAGAAAATGGTTGAAAAGAACTTAAAACTATTTATATAATTAATCTATTATATACCATCTATTGACCAAACTATATAATGTCATTGCTAAAACTTCTTCAGAGTCTATATGACAGTTTTGCTACTCAAATCAAAACCAATAATTTGTTTAATTAGATCAAGTTGAAATTGTAATTACACAATGTCTTTTTCTCACCCTTATTTTTTTTTCAAATTTGATATAATTTTGACTTTTGCTTTACCTAGTCAAAAATCTAGTACAAACAGAAAAGTGATTCTCAAATAATCCACATTTCAGTAATAGTGATTTCTTTTTTTTTTTAGATATGATTTAAATTTTTTTTTTTGTGGGGCAGGGTGATATTGATTGGTGCTTACCATGACATTTACTTTCTGAATTTATAAGAGGCATTCATTACATGTAAGGTTTCTAAGTAATCTTCTAGTCATTGGGCTCTTATTTCTTAAACCTTATCTATATTTTCCAACATCATTCTTCCCAAATCCACTTTCAGATTTAAGTCAATGTACCAAAGTATGTGGTAACTTGATTTAGAGTATCATATCTTGTTCTCTATAGAATTTCTTGAATACATCCTCTTTGTCTAGCAGGTTTTGATACAAAAACTATCATGCTCTTCATGGTGGCTCTCTTATGCTCATCGTAGTCACTTCAGGATGATTTGATGAAGTATCTCATGAAATGATGTTTCTTTTTGCTACTGGACATATGAGATGAACTTCAATAATTATTTTGTTAATCTCTTTAAAGGGATCTAGCTGCAATTTCTTTATGTATTTTGACTTTATTTATAGCAAAAATGTTGTGACGGATGTAATTCAGTTCTTCTAGTAGTCTATAAGTACATATGACATTGGGCAATGATTTTACATTAAAAAATGTAATGTTTCTAGGCTATCTGAAATGATTCTTCACTCCCTTTCCTGTTATTTTATCATCCCCACTTAAGAAGTAGAAGGAAGTCATACTCCTGTATGGCAGAATGAGGGCATTTTATTTTTTACCTACTTCTGAAATGGCCAAGACTAAAAAATTAATTATCTAATAACTAATTTGTTTATTGAGCCTCTTCTCTCAGCTAGGCTTGTTCTCAGACAATATACAAAAGTCAGTTTAATAGCTACTGACATTTTGTATATATATATATATATATGCGTATATATATATATATCTTCTTTAAACTTTCTGAACTAGCAATCTTGAAAACAATACAATTCTTCAAATATTAATAAACATAAATATTTTAAATCTCTTTATCATATAGCACATAGCTTCTTAAGAGAAGGAAGCACTGCCATTTGTATCCCTACTAATTAATAAAGATCCTGGAACATTATGGGAACTTAATGCTTATTGAATTGAATCAAATTAAATAATAGCTAATAATCATTATCATTTATGTAGTGCTTTAAAGCTTTGAAAAAGCATTATTATGTATTATCTCACTTGATAAAGTAGCCATGTGATGAATTCCTTTGCAAATTAAACAAACAAATATACACAGATAAAATTTATTTATTTATTTATGTTTCTCATGTGAAATTTTCTTAATGTAAAGACAGACATTTGAAATATAAAATATATCATAATATAATTTCTTTTATCTCTTTGTCTACATACCATACTTGTCAAATACCTAAAAACAAGTGTGTCCTATTTAAGGTTTATTTTTCCTACTAGACAATTATAAATGTACTATGAATTGAATTCAACTGGACAATTTTAAATATATGCACATAAAAGGTTAATTCATTATTATTTGAATGCCCATTTTTCATCTTGCTCTTCCTGATAGTTGTTAAAATTACAGTTATTTCAGAAGGACTTCACTGAAGTCCTTTTACAAATAAATTACTGAGCTGATAACACTTGTCCTAAATTTTTTTAGACTATATTATTTTTTTCTTAAACATTGTTAAAAAAGCAGATATGGGGTCTTAGCTGCTGAAGATCTGTATGGGAAACCTACCACTTCTCAAAGCAGTTCACTTGGTTTTCTATAGCTTATTTAAAGAAACTTTTTCCTGACAGATCTAAATCTGCCTTTGAATTTTCATGTATTGGTGCTAGTCTATTATTTTTATTTCAGGAAAACAGAATAAAATAGGATTCTTTTTTTTAATGAAAACTATTGAAATAGATAGACTGATTTTGTGTTAGTCTTAATTCTTTAATTTAAATATGTCCTTCTACTGATCCACTTATTCCATGATTTAAAGGCAATCCACCATTCTAGTTACTCAAGATGCAACTACAGAATGATCATGTCTTTCCCCAGGATATTTTCCTTTAGGGGGCATTGGGAAACATGCAGTCCTTTAACAGTATTGAGAAAAAACGAGTTTAGGATTTAGCAAGAATAATTCATTTAAGTAGGAAGCTAATATATATCTTACTTCTTCATTATGACTACACCCCAACTCTCCTCTTCACTAATAAGTAGTAACTTCCCAATAGTTGCTTTGAGGTATTCTGGGAATCTTAGTTTTTCTTTCATTGATCAGTAACCCTAAGTCTTTCCTATCTGTTTCAACTGTCAAGGTTCAGTGAAATGAGCACTACAGTTGGCCTCAGAAGCTTTGAGTTCAATTTTTAGTTTTGCCTTTTACTACTTATGTGATTTCAGGTAATCTCTTAACCTCTGGAATGTTATAGCTAGAATTTGTCAATGTAGCTATTTATTTAAAAAGTACTAACATATATAAAATGAGACAATTAGAGAACATGACCTCTAAGATCACTTACTTTTTAAAATTGTTTTTAAAAGTTGAATTGAAGGGGTATTTTGTGTAGCTTCCTGTAGGTGCAAAAATCGCTAATTATGTCTCTTCCTGCTACTGTCCTCTGGATACTTTCTAGTTTATTAACATCCCTAATAAAATGTGGTGCCCAACAATGAGGGCAATTCATGCATTTCTTTAATGACATTTATTAGATAATTATTTCACATACTTTTCCTTTAAAGAAATCATCTCAAGTCTATAATATATGTGTGTGAGAGTATGTGATACATTATGCATGTATATATATTAAAAACTTATGCTTTCTCCTATTTTTATGACTCACTAATAAAAAATTATTAAAGCTCAGATAACAAAAACCAAAATATATTTTCCCTTGTTTTTGTTCAGTGAAAATGATTATATTATGATGGGTAATGTCAGCAGTGAAAACCATTTTAAGCAAATTATTACAAAGCCCCTTTCATTAAAGATTCATAACAAAAATTTTACAAAGAAAAATCACGCTTAAAATATTTGCTTAGGACAAAATGATGCCTTATGCATCTCTACTAAGAATCAACCTTGTAAAATTCTTTTCTCTGTGTGTAGAATTCTGATTTTTGAACTCCTAGAAATATTAATTAATGGTGCCAAGGATACCAAAAGAAGTAATTTACTTTTATAAATATTTATCTAGTGTCTACCTGAATGCAGGTATGTCCCCGCATTATGAATTATGCATTCATATGCACAATTATGCACTGAATTATGGTTGTCACTGGAGATAATAAAAAGTTTATAGCCCAACAATTTATAATTCAGGAAGAGGATAAAGGGGGCAGCTAGGTGGCACAGTGGAAGAAAGACCTGAAGTCAGGAAGACTCATCTTCTCAAATCCAATCTGGCTTCAGACACTTAACTTTGTTTGCCTTAGTTTCTTCATCTGCAAAATGAGTTAGAGAAGGAAAAAGCAAACTACTCCATTATCTTTGCCAGAAAAAACCCAAATGGGGTCACAAAGAACCAGATATGACTGAAATGACTCAACAACAATAAAAGAGAATAAGACACTAATACTAATACAGAATTCTCTAATGTACACTATTGAATAATAAAACTATTAGGAATGTTACCCATAGTTCAGAGCTCCTCTAGGAACTCTGGTATCACATTCTGGGTTTAAGACTGGATTTGATCCTGGGACCCGACGCCTTCATCCTCTACCTCTTGCCTCTCAGAGGGTGAGTATTTCTTGATATTTGCTTCTATTCTTTAGTGAAACTCCAGGGAAAGCTCCTGAATAAAGTTTAGCCATGTTTCTGTTTATTTCTTCCCATGTGGGCAATAGAATCTTCTTTCATAAAGGCACTCTATATATTACATAATTATCAGCTGTGATACTGGTACCACTTATTTCCTCCACCACAAGAAATGCATGAGACACAAAACACTCAAAGACACTTATGAGCAATGTAAGAAACATAAAATGCTAAAATAATCCATGACTTTTATTATTTTCTTTTTTGTGAGAATATATATTTTCTATATATCTCAGGATATGAATCTACTGAGTAACTCACTACTATAGCATAAAGAGTTGGCAAGGTCCAGTCAGTCAGTCAAAAGTCAATAAACTTTTAGTTTGAATTTATTTTATTCTAGATATTATTCAGATATTCTTGCCACTCATGATACAACTTTAGTTTTTCAATTGCAGAATCCTTTTCTATGCAATCAAGTGGTAGCAGTGAAAATAAAAGAGATGCAAGGGATGATATCAGGGAAAGGGATAAGTCAAAGGTAGCATGAAGGTTTTGAACATGGAAGATGAGGCAAATGATGGTTGGTTCTATTGAAAGTAATGGTGAAGGCAGAGAAAGGAGAAAAATTGATGGAATGATAAAGTAGTCACATAAGGCATGTAATAATAAGCATAGTTTTTAGCACGTAAAGGAACATCCAAGTATAAATGTTATCTAGGTGTTTCCAGATGCAGGTGTGGAATTATGGAATATTAGGGCTAGAAATAAATTAAGATCTAATGTTTAGTGAAGCTATATAAATGAATGAATTTGACAAGGGAGAGAAAGAGTTCTTTAGGAGAAAACCTTTTTAAGGAATTGGGGAAAGAATGAGAAGTCAGTGAAGAAAAATTAGGAAAATCAAAAATTGTAGGATAATCAAGTGAGTGTTGTGTTTCTGACTTTCAGGAAGGATGAAATACCTAAGAGAAAGAGTGACTAAACAATGTCTTAGAATACACAAGGAAGATGTGAGTATGGGTGTGTGGGGGGTAGTGATGGTAATGGAGGGTACTTTATTGTTATGCTCATAATAATACAAGGCACAATGGATGAAATGTGGGACTTGGAGTGGAAAAGACTGAGATTCAAATCTTACCCTGACATATATAGTGTGACTGTAATAAATCACTTAACTTGTTAAGGGAAGAGGCAGCTTGCAAACAGCAAATTGTTTCCATATTGATGGATATACAGCTATACAAAAGGATTTACATATATTCTCATTTGAGGTATTATTATTATAATTACCATTTTGCAGATGAGAAAACTGAGGCTCAGAAAAGTTAAGTAATTTGCCCATAGTTATATAAATATTAAATGTCAGAGGTAGAATTTAACGCTAGGTCTTCCTTACTCCAAGTCAGACTAATGCAGAAAATTAGTGTATATGTAATTCAGGCCCCAAATTGGATCTTTTGCCTTATGCTGTCTTATTGGGTCATCTGCCACTTGTGTATTAACCACATTGTGCTTTATAGAGCCAGTTTTAAAGTTTCATGCTTGTAAGGCTAAATTGTTATAGTTTACTGTACTTAAAGTATGACAAAAATCATTTCAGGTGTCATAGCAAGAGCAAAAACCCCAGGGAAGCTATTAACAATTTAGCATTTTCAGTTCATGTAGGAATATGAATTCCACTTTCTGAAGAGAATATTGTAGATGTGCTTAGTATAACATGCAAATATCTCAGCAGAGCTGGTGAGCATCTCTGCTGGACTTCCTTTGAAACGATTACCTTACAAAGTTAAACATGGGTATGTCTTTCATTATTAAGGTCATATGTAACTAAAGCACTGTCTTAAATAGCCTTATTAGAGTGAGGATGGCTACCTCCAGGGACTAATAGCATGGGGAACTGACAAAATAGAAGGCAGAGAAAAAATATTAATAGAAGTGGTGGAATATGGGGAAGAAAAGGCAACTATTGGAATCAACAGCCTTATTTTTCTGAAAACAAAAATTATAATATTTGCAAAGTGCTAAGCATAGTGTATGGCACTTAGTTGGTACTTAATAAGTGCTTGATTTCTTTCCTTGGCTTCCTTTCCTCTCAGTGATTATTACCAGTTATTACAGGGTTCCCAGAATTAACTGGGGGAAAAAACAAAGCAAAACAAAAAAAACAAACAAAAAAAACCTGGTTTCTAGCTGATTTAAATTTTGCATACTGGTGGAAGTTCATTTTGAAAAGACATTTGGCCCTGGAGGCAAGGATGGGGGTGTGGGGTGGGATGCTTCTATAAAGCTCTCACCTGGGAGACTGGGATTGACATGAAGAAAAATTTTCAGGTTGATTAATTTAAGGAATTGTTTAGTTGTCTCTTTCCTTCCCCCAAGCATTGTAAAAGTTCTGATCCAGAGGGTCTAAAATGATAGGCTGCTTATAGCAACTTTTGCTCAACTTTTAAAGTGATGTGTCAAAGGATTAAGTGGACAGAAACAGAGCCAGATTTAGGTCTTCTGACAATCATACAGAAAAGGTCAAAATAAAGAAAAGACATTTCAGCTCTCATGGACAGTTCTTTAAGTTTTCATTCTTTTGCAGATTTTCATTTAAAAGCCTGAAATTATGGATAATTTTCACTTTCAAATATCAGTGCTTTCATTCCCTTATTACCTTAGAAATATGACAAAGTTAATATTTTGCCTTTTTTAAATTCATTCTCTGCCTTCCAAATATTTTCACCTCTAGATTTGAGGTTGGGTTATAAGATATAAAAATGACAAGTAACAAAATTTTTGGTGGGGGAGCGAGGAATGTGGGATCTTAGAGCTTGATATTAAATGAGAAAAAACAAGTTTTTCATTTTCATAATGTTGTCTGTTTTATGATAAACAAATTGAGGATTGTATATTGATGTTATAAATATACATATAATTACTGTTTTAATTATACATGTGATTGCTGCTTAACTTTATAATGCATTGTTACCATGGAAGTGGGAGATCTTAATTTTTAAAGAATTTTCTACAATATTAATCTCTCTTCATTTTCTGGTGTGACATTCCCTCCCCCCTTTTTTATTTTTTAGAAATATATTTAAGAATAAATGTCACTCAGGTCATGGCATTTATATATTTAAATATACAGTGATCATGTTGGTTCTATTTAATGTTCTTGTGAGTGATAGTAGTTTTTAGCTGTTTAAAGAATGTTGATGTAATTTCCAAACTCTATTTAATATTCACCTTGCCTTTTCCTCTGTAAACATAGAGAAAGGTTCAGCAAGGTCATTCTGATTTCTTTTACACCATAATGAAAAGGTTGAATGCTCATAAATGTGTTTCTATACAGACAAGTATATATATGGCAGGAAATCTTACCCATAGGATGATTTTGTTTATGAAAGATAAACTGTCATTGGATGGCTTTTCCCATTAAAGAAAAAAAAACATTTATGAATAATATAGATTTCTCCTAATTTTAAAGGAGCATTTCATCTTTAGTACTTGTTTCAGTATAATTTTCATTCATTAGTATCATAAAATCATAGGTCAAGAACTAGAGGAGATTTTAGTAATCATTTAGTTAAATCCCCTTCTTTTATAGGTGAGAAATTGAGAAACTTAAGTGGCCTGCACTTAATAGTCACATAGGAAACAGGCAGCAGAGCCAGTATTTGTACCTGTTCCCTTCTGTACTCTTTATTTTTTTTAAGACCATTTTTTAAACAACACAGTTATTTCTTAATATAACTCAGCCCCTGCCCAATAAACCCACTTGTAACAAAACTGTTAAGCAAAAATAAGACAACAAAAACTGACTGTATACGTTATTGTCCATACTCATAATCACCCAGTTCCCCACCAATAGTTACAGAAGTGTGTTTGATTATCTGTTTTATGAGAACAAAATTGGCCATTGTGTTGAATCTAAATTAGATGCCTTTTAATATTTTTTCCCTTGACATTATTGTAGTCATTTGTTTACCTCTTCTGTTTTCTTCACTTTGCACCACTCACCCTCATCATTTCAAACATCCTTTGGTTTAATTCGCATTTTTGAGGTAGGTTAGATTAAATTTAAGTTTTTACAGTGGAAGCAAAGGAAAAATTTAGAATAATATTTGTAGTGTCTCCCACATAGTAGAAACTTAACAAATGTCTGTTTAATTATTCCAAATAGATTGTAGGATCACAGACACAGAGCTGAAAGAGACCTCAGAGGTTTTAATTGGGCAAATGAGTCCTGGACAGGTTGCCCAAGCTCAGATAGCAAGCATTAAAAAGTGAGACCCTTACATAAGGTCTGCAATATTATTTCACATTTAAATAAGGTGTTATAGTTTATAACATACATAAATCTACATATATTAATTCCTTTGATTCTCATTGCAATCCTGTGAGTAAGCAAGCAAGTATTATAATTCCCATTTTCTTTGTAAATGAGAATCTCAGAGATGTGAAGTAGTTTGTTAAAGGACACACAAGCTTAGCCAAAGATTGAGCTAGGTCTTGAATTGAGGTCTTATAAATCTCCTTTAACACCCTTTTCTAAAACCCCATCTTACACTTCTCTCAAAGAGAAACAGTACGGTTAAACCAGGCCAAAAAATTCCTTTTTAAGGCCTCAGAATGGCCATAAGGCCTCAGTTAGACACTAAAGTCTTTAGATAGTATTCCCTAGTTTCCTTTTTGCTATGGGAGTCAAGCATAAAGCCAGAGTTGGATGATAATATTTTTTGCCAACCATGGAAGGCAAATTTCAACATTCCATTGTCATGGGCTAATTCAAATCTTAATTTACAGTTTCTGTTATTCTTACTGGAGTAAATGCACATTTTCCTCCATTTCTGACTGGTAGTACCTCAGTCTCTCTAGGAACTATAAAACTGTCCTTCCTGCTTTTTGCCTTTGGCTGCTTTCCCACTAGGAGAGGGTAGAATTATCCCACACTCCCTAAGGAGGATGGGAGGGGACACAGTAGGGGTGCTTCCTTAGTCCCTTCAACACTGGCAGGGAGCATTCACAAAGGCACCCCTGGAACCAGCTAACAATGTACTTTGTGATGAGTAGTACCCATGCCTCTACATTCATGTATAGAAAGCCATGGGAAATAATATGCAAATATTAATTATTTGGAGATAATAATATGTGTACAGCCTTTGATCTGTGTGTACAACTCCCATTGATGTTCCATTAGGAAAACAAAAACACATTCACATTCAGGGTTTGCCCAACTTATTTTTAAGGAAGTGTGGGTGTATTTTCAAGGGGAAAGGTACAAAAAACATTACTTTATAAAGGAGGACTACCCATCTGGTATATGTGCAGTTTTTAAGAGTAAACAGAGAAATGAAGAGAAGTTTTAGGAATTACACTTTTTTATGCTTTATTTCTGGGAAAGAAAACTGGACTGTATAATGCTAATCGTGATAGTTTTATGGGTCAAGACTGGCTTAGAGGAGTCAGAAAAAGTTTGACCATTTGATTTAAGTTTTTCCAGGGCAGGCAAAGCAAAGAACTGAGGGAATTTTTCATGTGATTCATGTATACACACACACACACACACACACACACACACACACTAATTTCTTGTGGATGAAAACTTTAGCAATTTTTGTTTGATTTCCATCTGAGCTGTCTATATACTTTGGATAATAGCTTAATGTCCCTAATTTTAATCACTGGAAGACATCAGCAATGGGATTCCAAAATCATTTAACTTGCTCCTACTCTCCAAATATAGTTTGGTAGTTTCAGCTCCAGTTCCTCCATACTCTACAAGACATATAAGGGTTCCATTTCACAGTGTTTCCTTAGCAGTTTTAAGTTGACACGTTTTTCTCTCTAGAGAGAAAAGTGTGGCCTGGTGGTAGCAGCACACATGTGAAAGCCAGAAATCTCTGAGTTCTAATCTCAACATTAAGTTCTTCAGTGTCTCTAGGAAAGTCATTTCATCATCCCCTAGGTTCCAAATCTGTAAAAAAAGAGATGACAATGTAATGAGAGTGTGAGTATTAATTAATGCTGGTAAAATGTTACCTTAATTCTAAATATTATTATTGTTATTTCAACACAATTGGTTCATTTGAGCAATTTCCCAGGAATTCAAACATGTGAGTTGAATTAAAAACAGACACACTGTATCTTCTCCTTGCATAAGTACATATACATATACATGCATATATACATGTATATACAAGTAGTGACAGGCATATACAGACATATTATGTTAGAGAGTTTGCTTGTAAGTTGGTTGTTTGAAGTTTGAGACATATTTCCCCATAGATGGAGAAATATATGATGGTAAATTTTTCTGTGATGGTCCCCTCTGCCTAACTGGCTATTTCTTGAATATGAAAGGTGTTTGGGATTTCTTCAGCATGGGGAACTGTTGACATAGGAACTCCTTTCATAGGAACAAGGTGCACATGGGCACCTTGTTCACAGATCAGTAAATAAATCTTAGAAAATTGATTAAACCAAATAAAGGTAAAGTGGCCTAAACTCATGCAGCTACTTAGGGGCAGAGGTAGCATTTGAAGCCAGGTCTTCCTGGCTCTAAGCCTAACTATGAATTTACTATGGCAAATTGTTTCTAGAGTAACACAATAATATAGCTTAAATGACAATATCTGTAATCTCTGAAAATGGCAGATGATTAAAAAAGTGATTCTTGAAGTCTTGAATGATGGTATTTGGCAAAGAAAATTTAATTAGAAGAAGTTGAGATACTAAACACATTTAAGATTCTGAAAGCAACCACTGAATATTTTCAAGTTTGAGAGATAAGACTGCATACATTTTATGCATATATAAATGTATAAGTTCATTTTAAAATGCATAGTTTTTTTCATTGAAAGAGATGTCTCACTAGAACTTTCCTCCCACTCCTCCCAAATCAGGAAGAAAGATTAATTCGTTAGCTTAATCCTTGATCCTGACTGACTCTATGGGGTCATGGTTTCTCTACTATCTTCCGGTAATCACATAAATGCATAGTTTTAAATTAGAAAGGACCTTAGAGTATATCTAGTTCAACTTCTTCGAGGCCCAGGGACACTTGAATTATTTTCCCAGTGTCACATAGATAGTAAATATCAGAGGTCCCTGGAGTGAAGCCTTTTGATTTCAGAGTTCTTTTTCTTCATCCTTGCAATTTCATTTGTACATGTTGATCTACCACCTTCCTTTATGGTATTAGCATTTAATGAAAATTAAATCATCAAATATATGAATGCCTGGATGAGGAGGTGGCTTTATCATAAAAGAAGCCTCCTGCCTCCCCCTCAAAAAAACAAAAAACATGGACAGTCAAGTTCAACCTTGATACTCACCAAAATATTAAAAGCATCTAAGGAGAGTTTCCAGAATGTTGAGTGGATATTCTTTAAGCAAAAAAATTATTTGATTAAGATGAAGGTAATTAACACTGTTGAAAGGAATCATACCAAGTTGAGACCTTGCCAATAATGGTCAATACATTATCACTGAAATAGTGACATTCTCAAATTGCAAAAGCACATCATTTCACAAAGGAGACAGAGTTTACCATGACATACCACAGCCTTGAGGTGAGAGCAGACAGTATTAAAAAAGCAAATAGCCAAAGATAAGAATCATATATTAGTGTAGAATATATTTGACTTCTCATAGGCTTTTATCTTTCAACTCTATATTTCTTCATGAACTAGGTTCCTTTTAAGATAAGGCTAGCAAGTTGGTTCCTTTTAAAAGTTATCAGGGACTAATTTTTTCAAAGACAGTTCCATTTCAACTTAAAAAGAAAAACTCTTGCACATTATCTAAGATGATGAAAGATGCTATGTACAGAATATTTCCCCTTAGTTTTGACATATTTGTACCACTTCATCTCTGTTATCTGACCCTAACTTTCAGTGATTACTTCATGTACGTTTAGAATTGGAAAGCAATCAAATTAGCAAAAGTGCTCCTTCTCCACTACCTAAGGGAAAAAAAAATTCCTAATCTTTAGAGATAGCCCCAAAAGAATGAAATTCCTTATTATTGCTCTGTAAGAAATGACCAGGAAGACGATTTCAGAGAGGCCTGGAGAGACTTGCATGAACTGATGCTGAGTGAAATGAACAGAACCAGGAGATCATTATACATGGCAACAACAATACTATATGACAATCAATTCTGATGGACATGGCTCTCTTCAACAATGAAATGTTTCAAACCACTTCCAATTGTTCCCTGAAGAAAACCATATACACCCAGAGAGGGATGTGAAATGTGGACCACAATATAACATTCTCATACTCTTGATTGATGTTTTCTTACATTGTGTTTCCTTTATCTGATATGTCTTTTTATGTAGACACGATTTTTCTTGCACAGCAATGATAGGTTTGGAGATGTGTGTGCATGTATTCGATTTGCCAAGTATTTTGACATGATTGACATGTGGTGGATATCCTGCCATCTGGGGGAGGGGTGGGGAGCTGGGGGGAAAGATCTGTAATGGAAAGTTGTGTAGGGGTTAATGTTGGGGAATTACCCATGCATATGTTTTGCAAATAAAATAAAATTTAAAAAAAAGAATGAAATCCCTCAAGAATTTTTAGGCTCAATCTCACTAGGAGTTTTCATTTAAATACTGGATGCTCATATATGAGGTATTTAATAGGGTGATTTTCTGTCCACGGCTGATTTGGGTTAGATGACATCTGTAGTCTCTTTAAGGTATGACATTTTAGGAATCTGCAATATTAAGAAATAGATTTGAAAGTCACTTCAGGAAGGGGGTGATTTTCTGTGTGAGTGAGTGGCCTTAGCAAAGGTAATAAAACAGTAGAAACCTGAACACCACCAATATTGAGTGGATGGAACAAGGAAGAGGCTCAAATAGAGAACAGGGTTTAGTGGGAAAAGTGCTACTCTTAGAGTCAGAAGACACTTCAGTTCCCTATCTGCCTCAAAAACTTAAGAGTTATTCGACCAAGGAGAAGCCACTAAACCTCAATTGTTTCATCTTAAAATGATACTATATGATTGTCTTGTCTTCAGCTACTTGCTTCTTTTAATACCATCTGATTTCAACTCAAGGCTGTGGTATGTCATGGTAAACTCTGTCCCTTTTGTGAAATGATGTGCTTTTGCAATTTGAGAATGTTACTACTTCAGTGAATAATGTATTGACCATTATTAGCAAGGTCTCAACTTGGTATAATTCCTTTCACCAGTGTTGATCACCTTCACTTTAATCGCATAATTTTTTTTTTTTTTTGCTTAAAGAATACTCACTCAGCATTCTGGGAACTCTCCTTAAGTTTTTAATATTTTGGTGAGTATCAAGGTTGAACTTGATTGTTTTATAATAATATATATAATATTATATATATATTATATATATATAATATATATAATTATATGATATAATTATATATATATATATAATATATATATAATAATAATGTTTTCTTTGTCTTCTTTTATGTTAAAACCATCTCTTCATCCAAGCATTCATATATTTGATGATTTAATTTGCAGTACTTGTCATCATAAGTAATTGTAGCCTATAGACAGTCACCATAAGTCTTTTTGTTAACCTTTGAGTTGCTTACAATTTTGCTTTTTCTGAGATCATATGTGTTTATTATCTACTTAGTTTTTTCATGGTTAACGATGAAACTTTTTTATATTGCTATAGATTTCACTAAGGAGACTGTAACATGAAAAGGCTTAATGAAATTGGTTTAATGTTATCTTACAACATTTATATACCTTTGGGCAATGTACTCACAGGCAAGGGTTTTAAACTCCATGTGGACAGACGGAGATTAAAGGAAAGGAAAAGGAAAGAAGGAGATGTGTTGCCCAATTGGAAATGACCGATTATGTCCCAATGAGACAGCTTGTCCTATTCACAAGTTGTTGTTTGTTCTTCCTTCTTTAAAGAAGACTATGACATCAGGAAAGTGATGCTATGACTTGCAAGTGAATTGGATTTAAATAGGAGAGGGCTGTTCAAAGTCAGCAGTTTCACTTTCTCCTCAGGAACTATGTGGGCTCAATGACAAGTTCTTTCCTAAGTACAGTGCCTTAAACCCAAGTCATTCTGACTCTCATTAATTAGCCAACAATAGGTCCAAGCCCCAGTTCCAAAAGGTTATTGTTTGGGCCCTGATTTCTCTAAATGAATGTAAATAGCTACTGTTTCTGGTTTGGGCCAGAAACCCAGAAGATCTTAAACTCCAAGATTGATTTTTTTTTAAATTTTACTAAGTAGAAGAAACCATTCTCTGCTTCTTTTCTTACCTAGCATTCATCATTGAATAGGCATTGCCTCAGTCAAAATTGAGACCTGGAAAAGACCATAGCTAAGATCTCCTTCTGAATCCAGGGCCATCTCCACTATTCCTGTTCTATATTTTCCCACTGAACCTAGATGATTACTGAGGAAAAAATGAAGCTAGTGACTTTGCACAGCCTTCCCTCACTTAAATCCAATAACTTGCAAGTCATGGCATCACTTTTCAGATGCGAATTTAGGGTATCGCTCTCTTCAAGAATGAAAGACAATAACAACATTTTTTCTAAATTAGAACACTTGGACACCTCATCATTGATATCAAATTTTCGGTTACAGCTTCCTCTTTTTAAAAATGAGATAGTTTATAGATAATCTCCGATGTCCCTTCCATTTGTAACATTCCATAGTTCTTTGACTTTCTGTACTATTTTATTATTTAATTTTTACACCTTGTATTTATTTCATTAAATCTTTCTCAATTACATAGAAAAGTTTTAATATTCAGTTTTAAAATTTTGAGTCCCAAGTTCTCTCCTTCCCCTCTGACTCTCCCATACCCTTTAATCAAACAAGCAATAAGATATAAATTATGCATATGAAGTCATGGTAAACTATTTCCATGTTATAAAAGAAAGCACACACAAACAATAAAAGTTAAGAAAGTAAAAAAAAGCATATATCAATCTGCACTCAGAGCTCATTAGTTCTTTCTCTGGAGGTAGATAGAGCATTTTTCATCATAGTCTTGGATCATTGACCTGATCAAAATAGTCAAATTCTTCACAGTTGATCATTCTTATAATATTGCTGTCACTATGCACAATGTTTTCTTAGTTTTGCTCATTTTGCCTTATATCAGATGATATTTCTGAAACTATCCTGCTTGTGATTTCTTATAGCATAAGAGTATTCCATCACAAACATAATATGGTACATTCTCTCTTATAGATTACAAATTGTAGCATTAAAATGTTTTCAAAACTAGCACTTTTTTTGACTAACCCCCTACTTTAACTTATAGATTGGGTCCTATAGAGAATTGCTATCATAGATGCAAGATACTTTGTGGGTGTGCCTACTGACCTGCACGAACATGCTTTCTTTTAGTAGTAGGCTAGAAGACATAATTAAAAAAAGAAAAGCTTTAATAGAAAAGCAAAGTGTTAAAAAGAGAGAGAGACAGAGAGAGAGAGAAAAACAGGTGGATAGTGCTACATATTCAATGCTACAAGGTGTCTATCCTCTCACAGTGATATTATGTTGTTCCATATTGGTCAGGGTGTCTTGACTGGGTTTATTTATCTACTGAGTTCACTGGGTCAGACAAATGCAGGGAGCTTTCATTGCTCTGCTGATTGACTTTAGTCTGGTTAAATTGAAATTCTTGGCTATGGCATTGGAAGACTTTCATAAGGACCCAAAGCTCTAAGCCTGGAACCAATAGGAACCTGTCCTTGTTTTATTCTCTTATAGCCTTGACTATGTGATTTCCTAACTCCTAACTTTAAAACCCTTGCCTGTGAGTACATTGCCCAAAGGTATATAAATGTTGTAAGATAACATTAAACCAATTTCATTAAGCCTTGTCATGTTACAGTCTCCTTAGTGAAATCTATAGCAATATAAAAAAGTTTCATCGTTAACCATGAAAAAACTAAGTAGATAATAAACACATATGATCTCAGAAAAAGCAAAATTGTAACACATGTGCATGTGTTCTTTCTCTTGTCTCTCTGCCTCTGTTTCTGTCTCTCTCTGTCTCTTTCCCTTCCCCTTCTATTTCTTCCCTCCTTTTTCTTTTCTTCCACTTCCCTCCAACCTGTCTCTTTATATATAGAAGACTGGGATATTGGAAGCAATGACCTTGAATTTTGCTCACAGACAAAATGCAAACATATTTCCTGTGAACAGAATGTCTGTTGCTGCAAGAAAGTATTGTCAATGTGGGGAGGAGAGAGAAAAATCTCATCTTTCCCTCACTACCCCATTTTAGATATGTTCTTAAAAAATTACTATTTTGGGATAGCTAGATGGTGTAGTGGCTAGAGTACTAGCCCTTAAGCCAGGAAAACCTGAGTTCAAATCTGGCCTCAGACACTAAATAGCTCTTAGCTGTGTGACTCTAGGCCAGTCCCTTAACCCCAATTGCCTCAGCAAAATAAATAAATAAAATTTTTAAAATGATTATCTTAACCCAGCTGCTAATTGTGGGATTAGTTTTCCATTTTTAAACTCTTATTCAACCAATTCTTCCATCTACCAATATTTGTTAAGCATCTATATATTCAGACAGCATGGCAGTTGATAGAGATAGAGAAAAAGAAAGAAGGAAAAAAAGAAAGAATAGAAAAGAAAAAAAGAAGGAAGGAAGAAAAAGCAAAGCAAGAAACAATCACTATTATAAAGTAGCTTACTTGATATCAGAAGAGGGAACATGTACATATATATATATATATTAATATATATATATATAATCAGTCAGTAAATGTTAAACACTCACTATGTGGTAAGAACTATGATATATATGAAAAAATATGAAATAAATACATAGTTTGGAATTGAGATAAGTAGAAGTGGTGTTATTGGAAAAGCTTTATGTATAAGATGATGTTGAGCTGTATTTTGAAGAAAGTCATAGATTTATTGAGATGAAAGATAGGATGAAGTACATTCTAGACATGGCAACAGCTGAGGTAAAAGCTTAGAAATAGGAGGAGAAAGTGCCATGTGTGAATAATAGAGAGAAGACTAGTTTGACTGGACAGTATAATGTGGGAATACGAATAAAATAAAAAAGAGGCTAAAAATTAAGGGTGGGACCAATTCAGGGATTTAAAAAAAAAGCCAATTGGAGGAATTTATATTTTATCCTAGGGAAAAAAGGGGAGTCATTGCATTTTTTTAAGCAGTGGAATGATATGTTAAGATCTGCACTTAAGTAAAAACACTGATATCTATGTGGAGGAAAAATTGGAAGAGATTGTTAGAAGTTAAGGCAGAGATAGCAATTAGAAAGTCTCTTAATAATCTAAGCAAGAGATGATGAAGACTGAACTAAGATGATGGTCTTGGTAGATAATGGAGTAGATAGAAAAAATATTGTGGATGTAGAAATGGCAATATTTGACAACTGATTTGATGTGTGGGGTTAGGAAAGTAAGGTGTCATGAATAACACTGAATATACAAATCTGTTGACTTAAAGATTAGTGTTAGAATAGAATAGTTTATAGAAATAGTAAAGTTTTATGGAAAGGAGAACAAGATAACACATTCAGTTTGAGTTTGAGATGATTTTTGGAATATCCAGTTTGAAATGTCCAGTGAACAGATGGTGATACAGGACTAAGGGTCAGGAGGGAGACTGGAATTAATTATATATACATATACATATATATATATACACACACACACACCCATACATACATACATACATACATACATACACGTGGATTATCTAGTGAGAGATAGTAATTAAACTTATAGAAGCTCATGAAGTTACCAAGACAGCAAGTAAAAAATGAGAAGGGAACAGAGCCCCAGATAGAGACAAACCCACAATTAGGGCATGTGATGTGGATGAACTAACAAAGAAGACTGAGGATTGGCTAGCCAGGTCAGGATATGCTAGAGGCAATTCAGATTTCATTATATGTTGGAAATTAACAAACAGTAAAAATTGGAGCTTATTTTATTGTTTTGCTGGTTATCTGGACTTTTTAAAATGATAGAGAAAATGTTAATAATACAAGTTAAACATAGCAGTATGTCTTTTTTTTTTTTTTTGGAAAGTTAGTGGTTAAACATTTAACAGCACACCTCTGCAGATAACTGGGAGGAAAATTGAGGATGCGGAGTAAGATGAAAACTCAGAGCAGAGAATATCAAGGAAGAAAGGATACTCAACAGTATCAAAAATATGAGGTTAGGAAGGAGAAGAATTAATTTATAGGGAGAAAAAACATTTAATTTGTCTATCTGGAGATTGTTAGAGAAAGCAGTTTCAATTGAGTGATGTTTTGAACATAATATGCTATTGTTCAACACTGGATTCCTTTATTTTTAGTTTCCCTTGTTAAAGCATACAAATTGAAGCAAGGAAACAACTGTACTGATTTCTCTAATATGTTTCATCCAAGTACCTGCTAGGGCCTGAAATCTTAGATGTTTGGTACATTAAAAGCAAAATAAATAGTGAAAAGTAGCCAACTAGTTTCAGGAATGGCTTTGATTAAATTGTTTATCACACTGAAGTAGCTGCTAGAGGACTGCTGAGGTATTTGAGAGAAGTAACCTAAGAAGCTGAAATGATCTTTGAAACAGACCTTTAAAAAATAGAGATTAGATCAAACTTGCCTCAGCATTTATCCACTCACTGCATTGTAAGTATATTTTGTAAACTGTATTTACTTAGATAATGTTGTAGGAAAGACACAGTTTAAGTTGCTGTTTTATTAGCAACAACACAGTAGTTTAAGGCTAAAATTAAATGAAAGAATTTGGAGCTGCTTTTCAAAGTCAAAGGAAGAGAAAACATGTGAAGCTACTGAAATGCAATTATCTGAACACAAGCTCTCATTTAAAAAAAGAGGATTTTTTTTAAAGGAAAGTCTAATCGTTTCATCTAGGGTTTTGGGTTTTTTTTGGTTTTTTGGGTTTTTTTTCAGATTCCTTTTTATGTGACACCACTGCTGGCCTTCATCATTATTTGCAACAATTCTTTCTATTCGTGTATGCATTTTAGGATGGTTTAAAAATTTTTCTTGCAGTATTTCCACAATTACAGAGAGGAAAATGGTCCCTTCATTTGAGATTAATGCTCAAGGAAGACAGCAACAGAATTGCTTTTGGTATCACTAGATAAATTTGGTCCCCAGCCCCAAAAAAAAAATCAAGTGACCTTCTAGGTTCCTTTATTGAGAACTACTGTATGTAAACACAGGAGCTACATATAGACAGTTAATTACCAGACCACCATCTTTGCAAATTTTATAAGGCCCAATATTGTCTCAGACACTGAGGAAGACCCTAAATACCTGATCTCCCAGCCATGTTACAGGCCATCTCTGTAAAGTAGTTTAGCTACTTCAATTATTTTTTTTTACACCTGGATGTCACATTGATGGAAAAAGTGGGCACTGACACAAAGATTTCTGACTTACAATTCAAGTAAGACACCCAACTGCATATTAAATTCACATATGAACAATAGAAACTTGAAAGCCATAATTTCAAGTTTTATTTCTGTAGGTATTGGTATATGACACCAAATTACTAAATCAAACACAAATTGAATTCATGAGGGATTTATGAAGGAATGAGAATATTCAAGAGCTCTAGAATAATTTTAGTTTGTCATGTTTTGTGAAATAAGACCTGAGAAATAATTTTCTAATTCTCCATCTTCTTGCCTCATAAGTGAATCTTTGTATAGTATACAGAAACCTGAATTTTAAATAGCAACCACTCAAGAAAGTGGACAATGACTAGTCCAGTAAAATAAGACCTTGTGAATAGCAAGAAATCTACTAGAGAATTAATGCTTATAAAGTTTTATCTAATTCTTAGATATATCAGAGTCTACTCATAGATTATCCAATTTATTCATTTCACCTACTGATCCCTATTTCTTTGTCATTCCCAGATTGACCATATAAATACATGTGAAGCTCTTAGACTCAAAATCAGGATGTACTAGAACGCATGTTATTTAAAGCCCTCATTTTATTTTTGAGAAAACTGAAACCAGAAAAAGATTAAATGATTTACTCAGTCACACAGTTAGTTATAAATCAGTGAGTAGAAGTAATTTTCAGTCAAATGATGTTTTCTAAATGGATGCAAATAATAAAAGATAAAATATGGAGGCTTAGCAGTTGTCTGATATTATCTTTCATATGAGAAGTAACTTCTTTATGTTTTAAAAATGCTTGAGAAATTATATGAGAACATCTCGAAATACTGTGGGTTGTTTGCTGTGGATAAGGTTCTAATACCCTTATTGGGCCTTGGTTATAAGAGTATTACTTTGTTTTCTGGAGCTTAGCATCTCCCCATACTCATCCTGAATCTCCATCAACTGAGAACCTAGACTCTACCCACCCTAGCATTCCTATACCTATGTCAATCCTCTCAGGGCTAATCATACTTGTCTCTAACTAGAATATCCTGTGCTGATTTCAACCCCTACTAGACTACTACATTACTGAAATTTTCTCTTGTTCCTTCATTTCCTGCCTGAATCTAATAATCAATTTTATTTTTTCTCAATTATGATTCCATCTTTCCCTTTTAAAACAATAACTAATTGGTCAGACAAATTACGTTAATTTGTTGATGAGAATTTGAGAGCATCTTGTCACTTCTGTGTAACATATAATCCATTTTAACAGTAGCCTTCGAATGACAATGTTCCTGACTTTTTTCTATTATCCCAAAGGAATGACTTCAATGATAATAATCTCAGAAGGCAGGCTAATGCCATGGTGGGTTGGTGAAGGAAGTACTTGAGAGAATTTGAGGCCCTAAGGTAGTTAACATTTGAATCATAACATTTTAAGTATCTATCTACTTTCTCATTTTAGGAGGACATTATATAATATAAGAAAAATCCAGACACACTGTCAGTTATACAGTATAAACTTATAAAATATACAATATAAACAATATAAACTTATCAATGATAATTGAAAAACTACATAAAATACTTTTTCTCTTCCCATCCTTCCCTTTTCCTGGGAAACAACAATCTCATAACAACTACACATAGTCACATAATGATCATATCTAAAAATCAGTTTTTCTGTGTCTCATTCTATACCAAGGGTGTACATAAATAGTTTCATCCAACCTCTTCAAAATCAAAAAGGTTATATGTTGAAAGAGTCAACTGTGGCCATTTGAAATATGGATAGGATCTGAGGCAAACACTTGGTATCATGCCTGAGTTGCTTTAATCAAAATATTCTTTGTCAACATCTAGTTGACCTCAAATAGATTTCTAAAGGACAGTGTTTAAATGAAGGGAAATTGACCTGAAAAGGTTTATTATAGCTGCCTCAAACTGATTAGTAATGATGCATACCTCTTCAATTTTCACTGCTCAGACAATGTTATTCATGTATTATTTTTTTCTTTCCCTAAGATGCTTTAATACAGATAGGGTTGAATTCTGAATATAAGTAATATCCTATATTATTTTTATGATAATTGAACTTGTTGATTCCAATATTAAAAGTCACTAGACATAATTGATAGTAAACACTTAATATATCAATGATTCAGATATAAAATTTTGTTGAAACTATAAGAGGCTACTCCTAAATAAAGCAAGGCAAAAAATGAATCTTCATTGCCACCATAAGTGAAACAACACCATATGCTTTTTAAAAATTTTTTATTAAAACTTTTTATTTGTATAACATATGTATGGGTAGTTCCCCAGCATTGATCTTTACAAAGCTCTCCATTACAACTTTTACCCCCTCCCCTCCCTAGATGGCAGGAAGTCCACTACATGTCAATAATATTGAAATACTTGACAAGATGTGCAAGAAAAATCCTATCTACAAGAAAAAAAAGAAAATCAGAGAAAGGCAACACAATGCAAGCAAACATCAATAGAGATCATGAAAATGTTACGTTGTGGTCCATATTTCATATCCCTCTCTCTGGTGTATACGGTTTTCTTCAGTGAACAATTGGAACTGGTTTGAGACAATTCTTTGTTGCAGAGAGCCATGTCCATCAGAATTGATCATCATGTAATATTTTTGTTGCTGTGTATAATGATCTCCTGGTTCTGCTCATTTCACTCAGCATCTCCAGGCCTATCTGAAATCGTCCTGCTGGTCGTTTCTTACAGAGCAATAATATTCCATAACATTCATATACCATAATTTATTCAGCCACTCTCCAATTGATGGGCATCCATTCAGTTTCCAGTTTCTAGCCACTACAAAAAGGGCTGCCACAAACATTCTTGCACATGTTGGGTCCCTTTCCCTCCTCTAAGATCTCTTTGGGATATAGGCCCAGTAGAAACACTGTTGGGTCAACTTTTTGAGCATAGCTCCAAATTGCTCTCCAGAATGGTTGGATCCGTTCACAGTTCCACCAACAATGTATTAGTGTCCCAGCCCTCCCACATCCCCTCCAACATTCATCCTTATCTTTTCCTGTCATTTTAGCCAATCTGACAGGTGTGTAGTGGTACCTCAGAGTTGTCTTAATTTGCATTTCTCTGATCAATAGTGATTTGGAGCAACTTTCCATATGACTAGAGATGGTTTTAATTTCATCATCTGAAAATTGTCTGTTCATATCCCTTGACCACTTATCTATTGAAGAGTGGCTTGAATTCTTATATATATGAGACAATTCTCTATATATTTTAGAAATGAGGCCTTTATCAGAACCATTAAATGTTAAGATGATTTCCCAATTTGATTTCCCTCCTAATCTTGTCTGCATTTGTTTTGTTTGTACAGAAACTTTTTAACTTAATATAATCAAAATTATCCATCTGGTGTTCAATTAGGAGTTCCAGGTCTTCTTTGGACATAAATTTATTCCATCTCCACAGGTCTGAGAGATAAACTATATTACGTTCCTCTAACTTGCTTACAAAGTCCCTCTTTATATCTAGATCATGAACCCATTTAGATCTTATCTTGGTATGTGGTGTTAGGTATGGGTCCAGCCCTAATTTCTTCCACACTACTTTCCAATTTTCCCAGCAGTTTTTGCTGAATAGTGAGTACTTATCCCAAAAGCTGGGGTGTTTGGGTTTATCAAACACTAAATTGTTAAGGTTATTGCCTAGATTGTCCTGATAACCTATCCTGTGCCACTGATCGACTGCTCTATTTCTTAGCCAGTACCAAATGGTTTTGATGACCACTGCTTCATAATATAATTTTTAGATCTGGTACAGCAAGGCCACCTTCATCTGCCTTTTTTTTCATTAATCCCCTTGAAATCCTTGACCTTTTGTTCTTCCAAATGAACTTTGCTACTATTTTTTCTAGATCTGTAAAATAATTTCTTGGGAGTTTGATTGGTATGGCACTAAATAAGTAGATTAGTTTGGGTAGTATTGTCATTTTTATTATAATAGCTCTGCCTACCCACGAGCACTTAATGTTTTTCCAATTGATTAGGTCTGATTTTATTTGTGTGGAAAGGGTTTTGTAGTTTAGTTCGTATACTTTATGACTTTTCCTTGGCAGAGAGATTTAACATCATATGCTTTTTAATAAGACCTTCCTGATTTTATACATTGTCTTTTTAATTAATTTTAAAAATTACATTTATTTTCTCTTCTCACCTGTAACTTTCCTTGAGAAACAACAACCTTTTAACAAATATATATGGTCAAGCAAATAAATTTCTATATTGACCATATCTAAAGGTGTGTCTCTGTGCCTCATTCTACATATTAAGTCATTCACATCTGTTTAAAGAATTTGGTAGTACCTTTCATCATAGACTTCTGGAATAATAGTTGGCCACTATGCTGATTATGTTCTTAAGTCTTTCAAAATGGTTTGTATTTTACAATGTTGTTGGTTTAGTGTCTACATCAGTTAATTTTCCCCAGATTTCTCGGAGCTTATCCATTTCATCATTTCTTATAAAATTCTCTAATTGGTGGGGAATAGCTGTTTACATTTTTTTTTGCTATGAATAAAAGCTATATAAATATTTCATTACTTAATGGTCCTTTCCCCCCTTCTTTGGTTTCTTTGAAGTATAAGCCGAATAATGGTATTGGGGAATCAAAAGACATAGATAGTTTAATAACATCTACAGCAAAGTTCCAAATTGTTTTCCAGAAGAGCTGTACCAATTTACATTTATCCCAGTAATTTATTTTCACATATCTATTGAAGGCTTAGATTTCTTCCCTTGAAAATTCTCTTTTTACATCTTCACCATTTATCAATTAGAGAATGGTCACATGGTGAGTGAAAGATGAAATGACTGAAGAAACAAAGGTTTGATCTTTTGAGTTAATTACTCTATTAAGTAAGGCATGTCAATTGATTGACAAATCAGGACTAAACCTCCTCAGCTTAGGCTTGGTACTTAAATTCAAGGAGAGACAATCTTCTACATATTAAAAACAATCAAATAAGGCCAATTAATTAAAAAGAAATGATATAGCATTAAGTAATATAATTTCTAATTAGATGAAACATTAGGGACTTTTCCAGGTTGGGAAGTGAGAGTGAACAAGTACAATTTCCTGAATTCAAAAAAGGTTTTCAATTCCCTAAGTATCTGTAAACAATCAAGGAAGATGGCAATAATAACTGATTGATCAGTATGGGGCCATTTTCAAAAACGAAAAATTGGTTGCTTGAGCTGTACAATTCTGAGAAAAGCTCCTTGGATCTGACTGGGTTTCTGATCAGCATAATTTAAGTCCTTAGTTAAAGGTCTCCAAGAAGCAAATAGGCATAGTTCAGCTTCCCAGTTATGCAGGGCAAGGTTCAAACAAGGAAATAAGTTTTCTTCCAGTTCCCACAATTGAATCATCTTCTCCCAAAACACCCATCATTGAATAAAAACTAAGCTACCTTATTGAGTCCCAGATAGAGTCAATGTGGTTCATTCAATCCCCTCAATTTTTTCAGTCACTGTAATAAAAATGTATTGCTTAAATTAACTTACTTATTCAGTGCCTTAATAACCAAACTACCAAATGATAATTTTATGAACATAGAGAGAATAGTAACAAAAAATTCTAAAAAAGTTCAACATTCTAGAATCTCAAGAGAAATAATGAGAAAAAGTAGTTATGAAAGGTTACTAGTATAAGCCCTTAAATTACTATCATGTAGTCTCCCCTTGTTTCTTTTATTATTCCATGGGTAATCCTAGTACAAGGTTTATTCCTTTTGTTATATGAATGGGTCACCAGAATTAAGATTATTTTGAAATCACATTTTTCCTATGATTTATTTGCAAATGGCATAAATGAAGAATATAGTGAAGTTAATGTGATGGGGCTTTTGTAGAAGTGAGCAGTTTGGTAGTCATGGAAAGACATTGTGACATTTTTCTAAATGTGATATGGCCTAATCTCTTACTCCTTTTTAATTTTGAACATACTCAATGCTCATCTGCCATGCCTGCTTTAGGTATAGATACTGAGGGACTAATTCAATGAAGTATATGTTGTGATCTATGAAATACACTATCTATTTGTATATGTTGTTTGAGGAGAGCATTTTGCTTAATTGAATCAAAAATTCTTTAAACCCACAAATAATACATTAGGATTCTATATGCTTTATACTTCATAGTTAGTTGCTCAATAGTGAGCATGTAAACTGTTGTAGAAAATTATCCATTAAAAACCTGTTTCCTTCTCATGTATTCTTGAGGGATAACCTCAAGTATGCCTAAAATATTCTAGAATAATAGTGATGAAGTATAGTATCGTTGGAGTGTTAAATAAATATTCAATGACTGGCTTTCTAAAAGGAAAAAAAGGAAATGCTGAGATCACACACTTTTAGGTTGAGTCTCTATCATTAACATTTCTTGATCACTTTCTTATGTCTAGATAATCAAGGAAACAATAACTTAAATCCTGATTTGTAGTGAGTGTTTGCTGATTTCCAAGATACAAATGCTTGCCCTACACATGTAACAATTAGCTCTCTATGTCAAGTAGGATCTGTCTGCATATAGCAATATTACTTGTATGCTAGAAGACCTTATCATACAATGTATTTTCTTAACATGGAACTCTTTAGTCTGGACTCAATGGCAATCAACTAATAAGGCTCAAGTGTCTTACTTCATATATGTATTGACACTCCCATTTTTGTTCAACTCTTTGTGACTCCATTTAGGGTTTTCTTGATAAAGATGCCCAGAGAGTTTGCCATTTCCTGCTTTAGCTCATTTTACTGATGAGGAAAATGAGGCAAAAAGGGTTAAATGACTTGCCATGAGTCATACAGCTACTAAGTGTCTGTGACTGGATTTGAACTCATAAAGATGAATCTTCCTGTCTCCAGACCTGGCACTTAGAGTCCTTCTCCTCCCCCTGAGTTTTTTTTTTTTTATGATATCCTCTTTAATGTTTTTATTCAATTCTTCTACCCCTTCTCTTTTGAGGAATAAAAGGAATTTTATTTCTTTACCATTTGGCCATGAATTTGCTAAAAGTACATCACCAGCTTTTTAACCTCCTATCCCATTTATATAACTTTTCAACTTTATTACCTTCCACAAAAACAAACAAAAAACAATTTTAAGATGTCAGCCAGTTCAGTGGTAGAATATTAAATCAATACTTCCTTCACTTTTCCTTGTTCTTTAAACTTTCTTTAAATCTTGAGCATGTAAATTTTTTTTAGTAAAAAAAGGTTTTTTTGTACTTCCGTTTACTCTATCTTTTTAAAAACAGTAGTCAGAGAGAATTAAATTCAGTATTTTGTTTAGTCTTAATAATTTGTTCCTTTTTACCTTTTTTCTGGTTCTCTTATGTGAGAGCAGATTTGCAAGTCAAACAATATACTAAGTTCTTTTTGTTTTACTTTGTTTTGCCAGTATAAGGGCGGGGTTCACCCCATTCTAATTATTGCAATTAGGACAAGTGAAATATAAAGGTGGTCATAGTGAAGAAATCTTAAATGTGTGAACAAGATGGTTTCTGCTCTGTGAACTCTTTACAAGGTGCGAACTCCTTATTAATGAGTCTAGATTGTCTAGATAAATAAGCTAACCATTTCCCTAGGGACTTTAAATAGCAGAGTACTTTCATCAGTTAGGTCAGTTAAGAATTGAGCCAGTCTAGTAGTGAGAAGCTTTAGCTCAGGCCCAAAGAGAGTACTTGATGGTAAGAAAGAGTTTTTCTTTAATCCTTATTCCATGATCCTAAATAAATTGCTTATTTGAATAATCTTGTCTTTAAAGTGTATTCTGACAGGGTCAATCTAGTATTTCCTGATGATGATGATGATGAGGCTGAGGAGACAAGACAAAGTGATGATAATAACTAGCATTTATATAGCTTCTTTAAAATTTGAAAAGAACTTTACATTTATTATCTAATTTTACCCTCGTAAGAACCTTAGAAGGTAGGTACTATTGTTGCCTTTATTTTACAGATGAGGAAACTGACTTTGAGACTACCTGACTTGCCTAAGATTACATTACTAAGGTTATGGAGAGAGAAGAGACTCACCACTCTTAATGAACCAAGTTTCAACAATGAAAAGGTGTTCATACTTCACCATAATCCATAAAAACCCATAGCTATACCAAAGTTAAAAAGTGGAAGGTATGATTGAGAGAACATAGTATAACTACTGAAATGTCCAGAAACAATCTTCTTATAGTCAATTTGGATCTTTCAGAAAAATAAATTACTGCTTATACCCATTGGATTATTCTTCATATATAATACTCTATCTCCCACTTCCATGTCTTTGCCCTGAATGTCACTCCTACCTCTTGGCTTTCCTAGTTTCTTTAAAGACTCAGGTCAAATATAGCCTTCCATTTGAGGCCCTTTCTATCTCCAAAAAAAATTAATGTTCCTTTTTTTCCCCTCTTTCCTTTTCCTTGTTACTTTGTAACTGTGATATATATTCTTTTTCATGTACCTACTTTTTCCTGAAGTAGAATATTATCTTCTTGGTAAGGAATGTCACATATGACTCCTGATATTTTCATTATGCTAATTGGTTTTTATTGATTTTTTTTCCCTCATCTTGTTTTTCTTTGTTTAAAAAATCTATTCATGGGGCAGCTTGGTGGCACAGTGGATAGAGCACCAGCTCTGAAGTCAGGAGGACTTGAATTCAAATATGGTCTCAGACACCTAACACTTCCTAGCTGTGTGACCCTGGGCAAGTCACTTAACCCCAATTGCCTCAGGGGAATAAAAGCTATTCATTTTAGGGAAAGGTTCTAAATGATTGAATTTAGGGAATGGTTTAGAGGAAGATAGGGCAAAATCCAGCCCCCTCCAAAAAAAAGAATGGAAGCTTCTTGTAGGCAGGAAGAGTTTTATTTTTATCCTTGCATTCCCAGTACCTGGTAGAGTGTCTGGCCTAGTAGGGCACTGAATAAATCCTTGTTTATTGATTGGTTAATCACAGTTTTATATTTTTAAAAAATGTACATCTAATAGTAGGAAAAATAGTTTGTTTATGAACTGTGAACTTTGTTTTCCTCAAGTTATTTTTATGCAGTACTAAGTAATATAAAATCTCTCTATCTACTCCTTAAGCACAGGAAATTGCAGTACAAACTGAAATGTATTTTATATCTTCTACCATTTATTCAAACAAAACTCGAATTCATTTCAAGATTTTAAAGTTTTAAAGAGATTCACTTCCTGTTAATTCTTTTGGTACACAATTCTCAAGAGTCTTGTTTGAATCCCTGATCTCAAGCTTCATTTTCTTTCTACCACTAAACTTAAGATGAAATATTTCTCAATGCCATCTTCTCATAACTTCAGAGCCAACAACACCAACAATGATAATATGACCATCAACAATAATCTAATAAACCAAATTAAAAAAGAAATAGCCAGGTGGTGCAGAGGTCTAGACTGTGTCTGGAATTAGGAAGATGAGTTCAAATCAGGTCTCAGACACTTTCAGATATAAAACCTCAGGCAAGTCCCTTAACCTCTATTTATCTCAATTTCCTCTATTATGAAAATGGATATCATAATAGTATCTACTTCATAGGATTGTTGTAAAGTGTTTAGCACATTGCCTGGAAATATTTTGTTCCTTCTTTCCTTCCTTTCCTTCTTCTCTTCTTTTCTTCCTCCCTTCTTTTCTTCTTTTCCAAACTCAACCCATACCCTTAAATTAGTATCTAAAGTTAAAAAGGGACTTCAGAGGATACAATATCTAGGCTTCATTTTGCAGATGAGGTAATTGAAACCAGAGGGAATGACCTTCCCAAGTCACATGGGTAGTAAGCCTCAATGGAAACATTTAAATATGATTTCTGATACATGATTCATATTCTTTGAATTATGGTGCTATTTGTATTGTATATTGTACATTGTATCTGCTAGTCAAGTCTTAAGATTGAAGTGCTAAACTAACATGACACTGAATATTTCTATATACAACGATCAAGCAAAAATTAAGTTGGCTTAAGCTTGTTTCAACTCAACTGAATGACTGTTGAGAATCAAAACTAGTACATGTTATATTTAGTTTTATTTTTTCTCTCTATAAGCCAACCTTCTGGGTATGGGCCAACAACAGTTTATGGTCCTAGAGAGCTGGGTTCTTTTTCATCCATATAATCATATGGAAGATATTTACTAAAGCCTTAGTTGTGTTATAAAATGCTAAGAAATAATATTATGAAAGTGTCTTGACCTGAAGTCCCTGGTCTCATTCGAATCAAAGACTTAATCAATTTTCCTTAAATAGAAGTTGATCAGTTTCAGAAAGGAGGGAACTAGATTCCCTAAAACCAAGACACTTAATTCTATTTATGGTGCCTGGACTAAACATGGAATCATCATTTGATTAATATAATTTGGAGAAGTATTTCTTTGGTGACCTTTGACAAGATAAAAGGATTTTTTTTCCTGAGGCAATTGGAGTTAAGTGACTTGCCCAAGGTCACATAACTAGGAAGTGTTGAGTGTCTGAGGCCAGATTTTAAACTCAGGTCCTCCTGACTTCAGGACTGATACTCTATCCACTGCACCACCTAGCTGCGCTGATAAAAGGAATTTTTAAAGGGAATAATTAAAAAAGAGAATGATCAATATTTTGAAGATAATTTCTCCAAAGTTCTGCCAACATTAACAATTTATTAAATGAGATATGTGTAAAATGCTTTATGTTTTGCTTAAAGTGCTATATTAATGTTAGCTAATAATAACATTCTTTTTCAAGCAAGTATCAAAAAGCCAAACTTAAACAATGTAGTCTTGTTTGACTTTGATATGGAATTTTATCTTTTGTTTCTTGAACTATAAAATGTAAGTAGAAGTTGTTTGAATCAAATAGGAGGTGGAAATTTTGTTCATTTGAACCTCTCCCCAAGCAAGAATGCTACCTTTATTAATAAACTAACTGTTTCAGACACTCATTGGCAGAAATTGAGAGTACAAAAGTTTTTTCCCCCCTAAATGATTCTATTATCAAGGTGAGTGACTATATCTTAAAATCAATGTATTGAAATATTACAGTTATAATGATTCTTAAGATTTGCAAGGGAATTATATTGAAAATATATACTGAATAAATGCCATAGCAATTCATGCTACTCTTTCTGACTACAGACATAGAAAGAGCCTCAGGTCTGTCTTTGTTAGAGAATTATTTGAGATTTCTATCAACCAGAAACTTTGGTATAATAAAGCAAAGGGTTTCTAAGAGAATAATAATGATGTCTCTGTAATAAGGTATTAGAATAAGTATAAAATGAGCATTATTTTAGTAGGCTATTTTAGGAATATTTGTTTTCTTTAATGCAAAAATAAAGTCAACAGGACAAAAAATTCTAACTAATGAATTCCCTTTGAAAATAACTTTTCTAATGTTTTGACCCATTTGGGGATTTTAATACATGCACTTTGGCTTTTTAACAAGGGTAAATGGCTAAGCTTACTTCAGAATGTCAAATTTCATAATTGTCAAGAATTATGGTAAGGTCCTCAGGTCCTCCTGAGGATCTATGGAAGAAAACAAGAAATAAATGTTAACAATCTAATCAGAAAAAAAAATAGTGGAGGTGAGCTAGTTTTAGCTCAAGGTTTTAGCCCAAGGTTGCGATTTCCAGTCTCAAAATAAATGGAAACATTCTTGAAAATGATGCCATTATCTATTCTACTGATTTTTCTTAATTCTAATTTTCTTTGAGCTGTTGGAATTGTTTGCCACTTAGGGCTTTCTTGTAACTCATGATTTCCTTGATTTTAAGGAGTACAGAGAAGGTGTTACACTATTATGATTTTTTACTTTCTCTTACCTGTAATGACTTTGTGATTCCTTCAAAGACTCATAATTCTATTAAAAATTAAAGGCTTATCCAGTGACCTTCTGTTCTCTCTTCATAAATCCTCCCATAAAAAACTCATTCAGACTCAAAACCTTTAATTTTGACTCCAAAGAGGGTGATTCCAAACCTGTATCTATACACTTGAACTTTTTCTTAAGGTATAGTTCCAAATCTCCAAATGCCTATTAGACATTTTTCTTCTCTATCATGTTATCACTTCAAACTCAACATATCAAAAAATAATAATCAAACTTCATCTTAAACCCTAACATAGTTTTCTCTTCTTTGTTTCATTATTTTTCATAATTGACATTATCATTCTTAGTACTCAAGTTGAAAGACAAGGAATCATCTGACTCTTCTTTGTCCCCTTATATTAAATTGGTAATCTTTTATTCTGAAATCTGTCAAAGTATTAATCAATTAATCATATTAAAAATCTTTCAAACTTGGTAGAAAATGCTAGAGTTTAACTTTTACTGAAATAATGTTTATGAATCCAAATGCCATCTTAACCTCCAATAAAGCATAGGTAAGTTTTCATCTTCTTGCCAGGACTATTCGCTGACTTAAAATAATTTTTTACCCATTCCCATCTTTGCTCAACCATTTTTTTCCTGACTTTACACTTTTACCTATCCATATCTTACCTATTTTTAAAGTCCAAGTCCTAATCCTACTTTCACAAAACATTACCGGTCACTATAACTAATAGTTATAGTTTCCTATTAATAAGCTACATATTTCTTTTAGGGTTTAGTCTCTGATTCTTTAAGTTATTTTTCTTGTAATGCTATTTTATGGAATCATAAGATCATAGATTTAGAACTGGAAGAGAACTTGGAAGTAATCTGGTCTACCCCCTTTTTTTATTTGAAAAAAAAAAAAGACATTGGATGGTTGAATCACTGTGCAATGTAATGTAGCTGAATCAGGATTTGGATCCAAGTCCTCAAATACTAAATCAGTACTCTTTTAATAAAGTGAAAAGTATACCAGATTAGTATTCTGAAGCCTAAAGCGGACATTTTTCAGCAATAATAAGATACACAGTCTTGTTCATTTCACTTCTCTGGGGTTATCCTCATCAATAAAAATTAGAAGCATCAATTATAATAGAGACTACAGATCTGAATTCAGGAAGACCTGAGTACAGATCCTGCATCTTATTAGTTATGCAACCATAGGCAAGTAAGTTAAGGTCTATGAACTTCAGTTTTATCACCAATAAAATGGGAATAATAATACATTTAGTACCATGGAATTCATTTTCTAGGTTCAAATCCTGAATCTCACACTTAACTACCTGTTTGATTCTGAGCAAGACTTCATTTCCCTTACCTATAAAATGAGGGACCCTAAAATCCTTCCTAACTTTAAATGTATGTCCTACAAAATAAAAGAACCAGACTAGTTCTTCAAGATTTATTCCAGTTATGAAATTCTATAACTCTATATTCATCATTTCTGTGATGTGAAAAAGTTGTGCAGGGGGTGGGCATAGTAAACAATCATTTCTGTGGAGAATTCAACTGAGCTTTGGAATTCAACAAATCAAATTTCATAACATTAACAA
The DNA here is from genome assembly GCA_023553655.1 of Myrmecobius fasciatus. NCBI lineage: Eukaryota > Metazoa > Chordata > Mammalia > Dasyuromorphia > Myrmecobiidae > Myrmecobius > Myrmecobius fasciatus. Next base: position 190,954 of record JAJPUD010001044.1, on the reverse strand, counting down.
ATTGCATGGTATCACTTTTATTCTTTGACAAAACACTATGAGTACTTTTTAAAGTTCACATATTTTGTTTGATATTTTTCCTGATAAGTTATGGGGCATTATGCTTAGTTTTCTGATAGTTTTCTTCATATATTTTTTCTTTGAATACAAAATCACATTCAACAAAACTTTTTCATAACCTGGAAAACTAAAGGGATCTTATTGTGTCTTACTGGCAACAAATCATTTTTGGAGTAAATATTTTTCTTTTTTTTCTCCTTTAATTATTCTTCTATAATGCTTGTGAAAATGATACTGTTTAAAGATTGATATTAAAAGTTCACAGTAACTTCAATAACTGGACCTGTCTCTGGAGCAGATCAGCTTCTTGCATACAATTTCAATATCCATTTGTTGTCTGACTTGTTCAATTTAGGAGAAACTAAAATAAGTGATTTTCTTTTTTTAAATCTTAATTTTAGTAAGTAAGGTAATATTATTAAGTAGATGCTGATTTTCCTTATGCCAAAAGTCCAATATAAAAAATATATAAATATTATTTTTTGAGTTAGCCATATCCATAGGACCAGTATAGTGCAAGGGGGGGGGGTGTAAGGAGAAATAAGGAGTAGACTGATGTTTATGGATTTCCTTTGTCACAGTGTCCCAGTTGTCAACTTTTTACAGTTTCTCTAGAACTATGCATATATTCCTATGTTAGAATGACATACCTGCAGGAAGCCTAGAGACCTACTTGTTTATTTCATGTCACTGGAATGAAAGTGTGCAAATGTGGCTAAATTTCACTGGTTATTTAAACTTCATGCATATAATTACTGGATGATAGATAATAAGAAATAGAAAACACTTAAGTAAGTCCCTTCTACCTGGACAGGTTGATTTTGTTTTCTCAATGAGGGCTTTCATTAAGAGTCACAGAAGGTTAGCTTTTCCAAGTTGAAGTAGTGGTAACAGTTTACACCCTTCTACTATGGTAAAGATAGAATGAAAAGAACTTGTCCTTCAGTCTGTTTGTGATATGGTATTTTTTTTTTTTAAGTATAAACACTGAATTCCTCCCTTTGCTTTGAGATGGAAGGTCATTAGCAGGGCACTTGAGCAGATTGGAATTACAGTCATTTGAGAGGTTGAAACAACCTAAATGGCCTAATGCAGCTACTAAGTGCTTCTTAAATTCCAGAACTTTTACTTGAGTACTCTGTACCAGAGAAAAGTGAATTTCCATTGCCTTGAGTAAATGCTGTTTTATGTAGTTATATTTGAGAAGGCAATACAGATCCAAACTACTGTGTTTACATTATCTCCTTAGCAGCATTAAACTAATTTGTCAAGATATAAATGTGAAATTTGATTCTCAGTTAATTATATACAGTTACACATTGAAATTAATAGAAAAGACAGGATTTTTTTTTTAGTGGAAAGTATATTTAGTCTTGCCAGTACAGCCAAAGTCAGAGTAATTTACTTTAACTGTGAGAAAGTCTATGTTAACTTAAAATATGACAGCTACATATGATCAAAATGGCCACTTATGTACTTTAATTAAGCTTCAGATATGGGTTTGTCAATTAAAAAATTATAAACCTCAATTTTAAAGTTGTTGAAAGAACACACTATTTAAAGAAATAGAAAATATATGATAAAGTAAAACATACATGAAGCAAAATTTCACACAATAGACACCTACATTTCTTAAATGTAAATTCACTCGATTATAGGAGTATATATTTAGAACTAGAAATTACCTTAGAGGCCATTCAGACAAAACCCTCATTTTATAGATGAGGAAAATGTTACTCAGAGAGGTTAGATAACTTCCCCCAAGATCACGCAGGTAATAGATGATAACAGTTGGATTTTAACACAGATCCTCTGATTAAACTTTCTTTGGAACATTATATCAGCTCAAGAGATATTAAAACCCCTTGACTATATTGGATTAAGAAACTAAGTAGTAACAAAATGAAAACCCAATCCCCAACATAACAGAATAATCTATAAATGTTAGTTTTGTTATTACCCATGAAGATAAAATGGATCTTCTAAAGCAGAGATTCTTAAATTGTTGTTTTAAAAGTATCCTGTGGGAGTCTGGTGAAGCCTATGAACCCATTTTCAGAAAAATGTTTTGAAATGCATACATGGAAAACAGAAATCAGAGAAAGTGCGGCTATCCCTTCCACATATTAAGTATTAGGGGCATGGTGCTCCTGCAATCTGGAAAATCCACATAAAAATTTTGGCCCTTCTTCATATCAAGAAAAAGCATGTCTTATTATATTAATAAAAGATGAACATGTTGACATGCTATACTATATATATTTTATGCATTTCTGAGTTTCTAAATTATTTTGTGTCATCTACTCGCTTTTATGTGTTGTCTGTGGCTTCTGCAAAACTCCTCCCAAATTCCCATTTAATTTTTTTTATGCCAAATCACAATATATTAGCACCATGTTGGGAAAGTCAAGATATAGAAGAAATAACTGTATACATAGAAGAATATACACCAGATAAAAGAGTGAAGGAGCTTTCTATTGGGAGTGAGATAATTCATCTCAACCAACAGACATTGTCCTATATCTACTTCAAGGGGGAAATTTCCTTAAGTCTTTGGTGTAACAAGCTGGGAACAGGAATATGATGAAGGCTGCCCAGTCCTCTCATGTCAGCTTTTTCTCAAAATCTTTTCTCCATTCAGCAATCTGAAATTGAGTTGGTATCATCCACCTTCTCTCTTAAAGCTAAAAGCCAGAAAAGCCCAAAAGATTACAGATCATAAAGACAGTCAAGAGCATATCTCTCTTCTCTCTCAGTTTCTTCTCCCATCTCATGCCTTGTGCATTAATATTCATCAATAATGAACGTTTTATACCAATGAGTTTTGAGGTTCTGGTTATATATAAAATAAAACATGAAAGATTACAAGAGAGAACAAAGTAAAACTAAAGATATATTTCCCCACATCCAAATTCATAGAAACTTTGAAATCTATTGTGAACCCCAGGTTAAAAACTCTAATTCTAAAGGAATTGCAAAAGCAAAAGCAAAACAAACAAAAACACTTTATGAGTCAGAGGCCAAAATGACAAGCAAATAATTTGTTCTTGGCAATGACATATTGAGTCAATCAGAACACATAGTTTTTCTTGTGATGAATTAAGTACTGGATTTAAGTAAGAACTGGGTTAAATCCTACCTCTTCAGTTAACTAACTATATGACCTTAGGAAAGTTGCTTTTGGATTTTCTCATATGCAAAATGAGAATGTTGGATTAAAGTCCAGCTTCATTTTGTGGTTCCCATAATGGGGTCTCATAACTGAATATAGGAGTCATAAAATTATGATTTGTGATCAATCAATATTTGATATGTATACCTATTTTTTATGCATATATATCTGGGATCACTTAAAATTTCTTGGATAAAAAGGGGTCACAGATGGAAAAACTTTATAAAGCCCTGGACTAGAGAATCTTTAGGTCTCTTTCAGCTCTAAATTTATGGATCTATGATCCTATGACCCTAGTATATCACTATATATATAGATATGCATGCATGCATACATACATACAAATATATACACACATATGTGTGTATAACTATATCTTTTTATTTGAATATTTAGTTTCCATTCTCTGAAGCTCCATGGAAGTAATTATTTACTAAATTAAATATTTAAGGTCTTTCTCTTTATTATCCCCTGTCTCTTGGTCTTCACTATTGTATTCTCATTGCTCCTTCCACTGAGATGTATGGTGAGGATTGAGGGAAAATCAAGGAAAGAAATACTAAAGAATTATCAAAAATCATTTTAAATTTGATCACAAATTAAAGATGATATAAAATTATCTTCCCTAACTTTTTATAATAGAACAGTAAGGCAACATTTGATGAAAAGAGCATTGGGTTAAGGGTAAACAAAACTATCACTGTTTGGCCTTGGGCAACCTGATTAATTACTTAGACTCTTAAGGCCTGATTTTTTCTTTTATAAAATGAGGGATCTGAACCATCTGACCTTAAAGTCTCTTCCTTTCACAGCCTATAATTCCAGGTACCATTATGAATGTCTTCTTGCATATATTATCACAGAGAAGTTAGCAATGAAAGTAAATTAGTAGTAAAGTTTAGTGGATATTTTAATAGAAAGAGTTAGAGAATTGAGGCTGTTTAAAACAATGAAAGGGAAATTGGAGTAAAGGAACTGAAGAGTGAGAAAGGAATGATTAAAAGAGTGATGGAAACCAAGGATACTTAAGAGAAAATGGTATATCAGAAATTTGGTGCTTCAAAATTAGATTGCTGAAGGTAGAAGAAATGGTATGATCTGGGAAAAAGAGGAGAACTAAGAGGAAGAAGGAAATAAGACAGCAATTAAATGATTAGTTACTATCAAAAAGACAAGGTTGAAGTGAAAGGCCCAATTTGGGGAAAATGAATGCAATCTGTCTTGTTATAAAGAAGTCAGAAAGACTGCAGTTATTTAAAGGAATCTGGGCAGCAATACACACTTTAAATGCCCTTATATGAATGCCCAAACCTTGTACTAGGTAAATAATATATGTTTTAGAATCACTTATGAATACTTGGCATGGCCCCAGAACAGTACTAAGTAAACAATACCTCTTCTATCATGCTTTGGTACAAGATCTACCAAGTAAATAATATGCATTTTTCAAAATGACTAAATATATACTTACATAGGAGACCATTCAGAGCCATTATAGACCATCAAGTAAGTAATAAATGTTCTAAAGTCCATAACTACTTATTCATGTAATGCACTGCTGTCACCTTCTGTAAATTAAATAATGGAACTTCTCAATCATGAGTCTTTAACCAATTGTCCATAATAGCTACAGTAGATTTTCCCCCCTAAAATCTTATGCACAACTGAAGTATGGGGGGACAGCAGTATTTACTTATAATAGGAAGAATTTCTAAAGATGAATAATTAATCATTGTCAGTTAAACATATGAGTTGAAAATATTTTTATTAGCTATTAATTTGTTGCCTTAGCTTATAAAATATTCCATTCTCAAATTAAATTTAATCATAAAATTGCTGTAATAAAACAAGAAAAGCTTCTGTTTGTATTTGTTTATTAATTTTTTTTATTATTAAAGCTTTTTATTTGTATAACATATGTATGGGTAGTTCCCCAGCATTGATCTTTACAAAACTTTCCATTACAAATATTACCCCCAGTCCCCTCCCCTCCCCTAGATGGCAGGAAGTCCACTACATGTTAATAATGTTAAAATATTTGACAAGTTATGCAAGAAAAATCTTATCTACAAGAAAAAAAAAGAAAATCAGAGAAAGGAAACACAATGCAAGCAAATATCAATAGAGAGCATGAAAATGTGGTTTTCTTCACTGAACAATTGGAACTGGTCTGAGACAATTCTTTGTTGTAGAGAGCCATGTCCATCAGAATTGATCATCATGTAATATGGTTGTTGCTGTGTATGATGATCTCCTGGTTCTGCTCGTTTCACTCAGCATCAGTTCATGCAAGTCCCTCCAGGCCTCTCTGAAATCGTCCTGCTGGTCGTTTCTTACAGAACAATAAAATTCCATAACATTCATATACCATAATTTATTCAGCCACTCTCCAACTGATGGGCATCCATTCAGTTTCCAGTTTCTAGCCACTACAAAAAGGGCTGCCACAAACATTCTTGCACATGTGGGGCCCTTTCCCTCCTCTAAGATCTCTTTGGGATATAGGCCCATTAGAAACACTGCTGGGTCAAAGGGTATGCACAGTTTGAGAACTTTTTGAGCATAGCTCCAAATTACTCTCCAGAATCCTTGGATCAGTTCACAACTCCACCAACAATGTATAAGTGCCCCAGTTTTCCCACATCCCCTCCAACATTCATC
>JAJPUD010001044.1:165268-177974 GCA_023553655.1 Myrmecobius fasciatus | reverse complement strand
TTTCCCCTTTCCTTTCCCCTTTCTCCCCCCCTCCTCAGTACTTTGCTATTGATGACCCCCTTCCCCAAACAATACTCCACCCTTTAGATCCCCTCCCCCTGTTTTTACTCCTTTCCCCTAATTCTTCTATTTTCCCTTATATTAGTTTGTCCCTTACTTTTCCTCCTTTCCCTCCCACTTCCCTCTAACAACAGACAAGTTTCTATGTGAAATCAAATGTCTGATATAAACTTTTTAGAGCCCAACCTGATGAGAGTAAGATTTACACAATGCTCATCTCCCTCCCCTCTTTCTCTCAATTATATTAGGTTTTCTTTGCCTCTTCAAGTGATTTTACCTTGTTTTTACCTCCTTTTTTTTAGATCTTATTTTACCACTTTTTCCCTCTTTTCCCCAGTATGACAACCTTTTCCCCTCTAGTTCTCTTTTTCATATTATCAAAGTAATATCTAGTTAATTATACCCCCAAACTTTAAGTATCCCCCTAGCAAAAATAAAGTTCTCAAGAGTCCTTTCTTTTTTACCTTTTTATGCAACTCTTGAGTTCTGTGTTTGGGTGTCGAATTTTTTGTTCAGATCCGGTCTTTTCATTAGAAATAGGTGAAATTCACCTATATCATTGAATGACCATCTTCTTCCCTGGAGGATAATGCTCATTCCAGCTGGATAGGTTATTCTTGGTTGTAATCCAAGTTCCTTTGTCCTTCGGAGTATCTGCTTCCAGGCCCTTCGATCCTTCAGTGTGGAGGCTGACAGATCCTGTGTGATTCTAATTTTTGATCCTTGGTATTTGAATTGTTTCTTTCTAGCTGCTAGCAGAATCTGTTCCTTGTTGCTATAGTCCTGAAATTTAGCCACGATATTCCTTGGGGTTTTAATTTTGGGGTCTCTTTCAGGAGGTGATCGGTGAATTCTTTCAATGGTGATTTTGCCCTTTGATTCTACAATCTCAGGGCAGTTTTCTTTCAGGATTTCCTGAAAGATAGTGTTTAGATTCTTTTTTTCATCATGGCTTTTAGGAAGTCCAATAATCCTTAGATTGTCTCTCCTAGATCTATTTTCCAAGTCAGTTGTTTTTCCTAGGAGGTATTTCATATTTTCTTCTAAGTTTTCAGTTTTTTTGTTTTTGTTTGACTGATTCTTGAAGTCTTAGTGAGTCATTCACTTGCATTTGTTCAATTCTTATTTTTAAAGTGTTGTTTTCTTCAGTTACCTTCTTAAGCTCTTTTTGTAGCTGGCCAATTTGTTCATTGCACTCCTTTTCCACTTCACTAATTTTATTTTTCAATAAATTGGTGTCTTTTTCATATCTCTTTTGCAGGGCATCATATCCTTCTTGCAAGATATTGTATCCTTCTTGCACTGATTTCAGTTTATTTTCGCATTTATCCTCCAGCTCTCTTTTGAGGTTCTTTATGCAATCTTCCAGAAAGGCCTTTTGAAAAAGTGACCAGTGATGGTCTTTAATACCTTCTTCTGGTATTTTGTCTAAAGACACCTCAGGATCTGGGGTCAACGCTTCTTTGCCTTGATAAAAGCTGTCTATGGTGAGAGCTCTCTTTTGCTTCTTCATTTTTTTTTTTTTTTTTTAGACAGCATGGATATCTCTTTAAGGTAGGGAAAAAAATGGCGGCTGAAAAGCTTTGCCCTGGGGCACTTCGGCGAATTAACTTAAGGTGCTGGGCCGGTGGGGGCTAGGAGTAGGTCCGAATTACTCCTTAAACAAGGCAAATCTGCCAGAACACCTGCCCCCAATCTGGGCAGATCGTCCTGAGTACCTCAGATAAACTCCAGGTGTTTGGAATTTGGAGTTGGGAGTTTGGAATTTCTGCCATGATGAGCTGAAATGAGTCCCACCCTCACTTCTGGCCTACACAGGAGTCATCTATTTATCTCTCTGTCTGAGTCAGACAAACCTGATTTGAAGTTCTCCAGAAAGCAGTGTCCAAATATTTCTGAGTTTGTTAACTTAAAGATCAGTTCAGAGGCTTATTTTATTGTTGATTTGAGAGAAGATCGGAGGAGAGGCAGAGAGTCACCTTTTCACTCCGCCATCTTGGCTCTGCCCCCCTGTTTATTAATATTCAAAAGGAAATCATCTTCAAAGCAAGGTTGTCTTTTCTGACTGATAAGTAGTGCAGTATAGTACTAAAAGACTTGAATTAGCAGTATGAGGATCTGGATTTAAATCCTGAGTCTACTACTTATTGTACTTCATGTGTGACCTTGGAAAGGTCACATTTTTTTTTAGTCCTCTGAAAATAGAGGGCTTGGACTAGATAATCACATTGGTTCCTTTCAGCTCTAAATCTATGACCTTATGATTTTGTGAACTTTAATTGCTATTCTTTTCTGGGATTAATTGTAGGACAGAAAGTTCTCTCTTTCTCAAGAGAACTGAGAATAACTGAATGGTTATCTACTTTCTTGAATTTAATAGAGAAAGCTTTTGGTAAAAATGTACATGATATATTCATGTATAATAATGATTTAAAAGTATTACCATGAAATATTAATACCAAAACATTAAATGAAATGTTTCTAATAACTTGGGATTCATTAATATGTATTGTCAATTTATCCTGGGAAGGATTTTGTAATTGATAAACAAGGCTATACTAAACTATTCTCCAATGTGAATATAGGCTTTATGATTTCATTTATAATGACAGGAATTCTTGTTCCATCTATCTCACAGGTGCTAGCAACAAACAACAGAACTAAATCAAAACAAGAACAAAGAGTGTACAAAGTAGCATTTACCATATTTTTTTTTAACCATTATATTTTTAGGAAATGTAGATGGAGATAATTGAGGAAAATATTGAGACATCACTTCCCTAGTAATTCAGTAGTACTGTCTTTTATTGAATGGAGAGTGACATTTTGAACAATGAAAAACTGGATGAATCTTTTTGGTCAATCTCCTGAAAAAAAAAAAAACTACTTTGGTGACATATTTAGTAATTTCTGTCATCCCTACTGTCTGAACTTATGCTTGAATATAGTGAGGCAAAAAGTGATAGCTCACATAAAGTTCCTGTCCATAAATCTATCAAACTCAATGAATTAACTAGAAGCTCTTTGTCAAACATTAAAGTATCTGTCAATCTGAATTTTACAAATATTTGGTGCACAGGTATCATTTTTTCAGTGGAGGTATCCAGAAAGAAAAGAGACATTTTGAGACATTTCAAAAGTCTAGTATATTTGAGAAATATTTCTCTATAATGGTCCTATAAAGTAAATGTAGATTTATGATGATGCCAGCTTGATCTCTTTTCATAGAAAAATAATTTTATTTTTGAGATAAAGATATTTGGATGAATGAATGAAGTATTTATTATTATGTACCAAACTTTGTTCTAAGTACTGGGAATACAAATACAAAAAGCAAGACTATCTTTACATTTACATAGCTCACATTCTACATATGGAAAATAATATATATGAGAGCATAGAAACTAATGAGGGATATTTTGGTTTGAGAAGTTACAGGAGAAATGTATCTGTAAGACCTGTATATTAAGAAATATTTTTCTAGCAATGCTAGTATTAATTTGTTCACTGTTTCTGGAGCTAAAGAAGAAAGCTGAAAGATAAGAGCATTTCAAAATTGTATAAGATGACAAGAAAGCAGTGTACTTGATGTGAATTAGGCTAGGTAATAGAGAACTCTGACCATTTAGCAATCCAGGGCCACTGGTGGGAGTATCCAACCTGAGACCAAATTTGAAAAACCACAATAGGACATAATGATGACCAGACGTATCAAGCCTCTTCACTTGTGAAAATCACATTCAAATCTCAGTCATTACCTATGGTTTTTAGTCCTAGTATTATCCTAGTGTCTTGCTTGTGGAGGAGACAATTTTTGCCTTCTCTTTCATAGCCAAGATTGTTAAAACAATACCTGACACCTGGGACCTTACATTTCCCCACTACACTTTTTCTTCAGTCCCTTGTAATAGGGATTCTATCCCTATTATCCTTCTCCAGTTTGCTGAAACTCTCAGAGATAAACAGTTACTTTCTAATTACCGAATTCAATGTCATTATTTTTTCAAATTTTATCTTTCTTGATTCTCTGTAATATTTAACTGTGGAACAACACTGTTCTTCATGAAACTCTTTTCTCCCCTATTTCCAGGTTATAACAATCTCTTGATTCTTCTCTTCCACATAATAAATAAAAATAGATAAGCAGATAGACAATTATATTAATTAACAAGATTCCTATGATACTTTAATGCTTATAAAGTGCTTTATATACATATCTCATTTGAGCTTCACAACAACCTTGTGAAGTAGATACTGCAACTTTTTTTTTTCTTCCTTAGGCAATTGGGATTAAGTGATTTGCCCAGTTTCACCCAGCAAGTGTTAAGTGTCTGAGGCTAGATTTGAACTCAGGTCCTTCTGACTTCAGGGCTGGTGCTCTATCCACTACACCATCTAGCTGCCCCAATACTGCAACTTTTTTATCCCCATTTTCAAGTAAAGAAACTAAGGTTCAAAGAAATGAATTAACTGCTACTTGTCATGTATCTTTCAAGTGTTAGAAGAAAATCCCAACTGAGGTCTCTACTAACTTCCTGTCCAGTACTTAATCAATTGTATCATACTGCCTCTCTTATTTCATTGACTACTCCCTCTTTTCCTTTTTCAACAGTTCTTCTTACTACTTACATTCCCTTAACATAGATGATTATAAAGAATTTATTCTTAGTCCCCTTATCTCCTTTGTTCTGTCATTTTCTTTAGCAACTTAATACTTTCCTACAATTTCAATGATCACCTCTAATCTGGATGATTCAAAAAATCTGCATCATACTCTGGTCTTTCTCCCAACTTCCAGACTTATATTTATAGTTAACAATAGTCAATTTATTCAGGCTTTCTACCTGATGCCTGATACATGTTCAAAGAATAATTTTTTGTCTTTTACCTGGAACCTACTTTTCATTATTTCAACCAGTGGCACTAGTCTTGATGATAATATAGCTCATTAAAGTAGAAAGTAGTAGAGGATTGTAAGAGAGGGCATGGACTTTCTAAGTAGAGAAGGATAAAAGGAGAATCATGGGTATTAGAAAATTTAAGAAAATGTATTGTTACCCTCATGAAAGATTTTTTTTGACTTAGATTATCATGGTAACTTAATTTATAATTAATATTGTCAATCTGTATATTATCCTCTTTCTGGATCATATATCTGATATATCATATATAGATTATGATTAATAGATGCTCAAGATTTATCCAATTTGATTATTTTACTTCAATTCTCTTGATTCCCATGGAAAAGAATTATGAGAAGAAATTTTGAAAAGCATTCTGTAAAATTGAATGACTTGGGAAATATGACTAGTTTTCTTATTTCTAAATGAAGGTACTGTGGTATATTGGAAGAGAAAGGAATATGTGGGATATAAGCAGCAAGGCTAAGAGGATGTTAATGAATGGGATTTGATTTTCTGGCCTGTAGTTTAAGGCACTCCAGGAATGCTGATATTTGGGGCATGGATAAAGTACAAATAAAGATCAGAAAGGATACCTTTCTAGAGAGGCTTAGTGATCTCAAGAGAGCTCTAAATTTAAAAAAAAGAGAAGAAATGATATAGGTTCATTGTACTAATGCCAAGCCTTGGAGAGGTAATCAGGATCTCCTTTTCATTTCCCCACATTTAATACTTAATGTTCTCTAATGCAATAATTATATGGTAATAATTAACACAAGCCAAACAAAAGGTGAAAAAACACCAATAAATACCTTACAGACAGATATTCCAGGGAGATTTACTATAGACCACGAAATATTGCAAAGATGAAATATAGGACAGTTAGATGTCAGATATATAATGAGCACAAGGGATGAAAATTCTGCAAACAGCCCAATCAAGTGATTTCAGATGAGGTACATAATACTCCTGGACTATAAAGTTTATCCTGATTTTGTACCATCATTTTCTTTAAGGATATAAATCCAACAATCTAATTAGATATTGGTAACAATATGATTTAAAGCTATATTGATCTGCATCTATGGTGGTAGGAGGCAGAAAAAAAATCTGTCTTTGATATCAGTACTTATGAGTAGGAATCCTCATTCTGCAAGTGTTCTTAGAAACTAGTACTTATTGACTATGTGATCCATGTCTGAGTTTTTGTTTTCTGACTATTGATCAGAATTGGTTAGCGTATAGAAGTCTAGTATATCAATAATCCTATCTGTACCCATGATCAGTCTCTAATCATAACTAGTAGCCATATATAGATTTCTGTTATAGGAGATATAACTATTAAATAACAGTTCCCATAATTATTCTAAGGATGATACATGAGTAGTGACATTAGGAAGTGGAAGAGTCATCTCAGGATGGTAAGTATGCTAAGCTTAGATACTAATACTAATAAATATTCTATAAACAATTTTGTCAAATGCTAATATTATCTTGTGTGTGAGAGAGGAAGAATGTGGATATGGGTGTCTGAGTATGGGAATATGGTAGAGATGTGTGTGTAAATTGTTTGACAGAAATTAGAGAAAAGGAAGAAAAGTAACATATAACACTAATGGCTTCAAAGAAAATTATTAACTCTTAGAATATAACCACAAAGATTTTAATAAACCATATTTTTTATATAAAAGTTTCTTCTACTTAAGAAAGAAGTTTCCCAGAATGAGAGTTGTATTGGAAGTAATAGTAGACAATAAGCAACATTTGCAATAATAACAAGAATGATGATTCAGGCTTGATCCATAATTTCACCAAAATTCTAGAGATAGAAATTCCATCAGTTCCATTTCAAACTATGAAGTGGATCACAGCAGCCAAAGTAAGGCTCTGGCTAATAAAAAACAAGTTAAGACTGAGCATGGAGGAAAAGTAAATAGGCTTTTATTCATAGAAAAATAAAATGAAAAGATGTTTTTAAAAGGTTCGCATATACAACAACTAAATTAGATCCAGGGAAGAGCAATGCTCAAACAGCTCAAAAAGAAAGAGGGAATGTGTCTAACAATTAGTCAGAGAAAAGAAATGATATAATTCTAAAAGTATATTGCAAACTGCCTGGCCAGTTGGAAGAAATTGATGATGAATTCCTGAAATGCTGTAAGATCAGCACACTGATGCAGAGGAAGCATTTAATTTTAATAAAAAAAATTAAAACTTTTTGGATGCTTATGGGGAAGTCTCTTTCAGCTGAGATAAAAGCAATCAATACATTCCTGGCTTAATGTACCTTGCTGAAAATTTCATCTTTCAGAAGATGAAAGAAGCCAATAAGGAAACTAGTATTCTGAACCCAGTTCTGGATAATAAGGAAAAACTAACTCTTGAATTGCAAACAATGTGAGAAATCAATTATGTCTTCTGAGCATTTGTAATAGCTGGGGGGAATTCTGGACACAGTCTGACATGTATCCTAGATTTTGTATTGTGGATTTCAGAACATTCAGAGAAGAAAGACTTGAGCCCATAGTTTGAAATGCTAAAAGGGAAATAAGCTTATGAGGGATGGGAAATCTCAAGAAAGAAATTCTGACAAGGCAGCCATGAATGATTTTGATGAAAAAGAAAAGGGGGAAGCATGCAAAGAGAACAATATGGCTCCATGGGGAGCTCTCTGATGAGCTCAGATTTTAAAAGGTCATATTCAAAAGATGGAAGCAAGGACAGACAAATAAGAATAAATACAAAAATGTGGCATGGACTTATAAGAATAGCATCAGGAAGGCTATAGCTCAGTATGAGCTGAGAATTTAAAAAATGCTGAGGATAAGGAAAATGGCTTTCGTTAGCTATCTTGCAGCAAAAAAGCAATGCATGCACACATATGTATATATATATATATATATAGATATATATGTATACAATCTTAGAGGCTGATTACATGAAGCTAACAATTTTAGCATTAAACAAATATATTAACAATGTAGAAGGCACAGTGCTATTGATAGAAGGCTGAGGGAGTAGACAATGCATATACAATTTTGTGTCTATTATTGGATCATCTAGAAAGAATCCATGGAGCTGTTACTATCTATAAATTCATTATAGCTCTAGGAGATCCAACAGCCATTTACTTAATGGCTCAGAAAGCTAGCCTCAACTCCTCACTACTCTCAAAGTTGTTCTGTGTTTGGCAAAAGAACATATTATAAGTGCTAAAGTCTCTTCCTGCCCCAGAATCTACTCTTTTCTTGATTATAGGAGAATTGAAGAGGTGATGTTCCCATTTCCTATGAGTGAGAAAATTCTTAACTCTTTCTCTCCAATCCCTAACATTTAGTCATTGTCAAGACAAAAAAAATCCTTCCCTACTATCTCTCTTGGCACTGATCCCCATCTAGCTCAGACCTACTTCTCTTCTCTCCCTATTTTCATTTGTTTTCTCCTTTCCACTGTGCTATCTTAAAGAGTCATGCTTGGGGCAGCTAGGTGGTGCAGTGGATAGAGCACCAGCCCTGAAGTCAGGAGTACCTGAGTTCAAATCTGGTCCCAGACACTTAACATTCCCTAGCTGTGTGACTCTGGGCAAGTCACTTAACCCCACTTGCCTTAGCAAAAAAAGCAAAAAAAAAAAATAAAAAAAAAAGAGTCATGCTAGTAACAGATCTTTAAGTCTAGATCTCTTCCTCTCTTATTCTTCACACCTTTATACTCAAAGAAAGTTACATTTCCCCAGGGAATTTCTCATCCCAGGTTAGTTTTCCCAAAGCAGATTGCTTCTTTTATCCATTTTCTTGCTCTACTTCTTAATACTCCATTACAAGAAAATAAGATTTAGTATTTTTTTTTATCATTTTACCCCTAGATGCTCTCTCTGCTTCTATGTCTTCTGCAAAAACTCTTCTTTCAAATATCATGCAGTTTGTCTTATCTTCTGATTCACTTCCATGCTGATATAATCTGCTACTCTTCTAGTTCATACTACATTATTTTTCAAGTTGTTCAGTAGGATTTTTATCCTCAGTTCCCTGGATCATGATTTTTTTTTTCTTTACCTTAAGCCGAGTATCCCATACTTTATGGATTTTAATTGTTCTTTATTGTACCATGTAAAGGGTTCTGCCTCTGCTCTGGGAATACTGAGGTCATCCATTGCTTGTTTTGCTATCTCCACATCTTAAAGGCTATATATTTATTTATCCACTCTTTTCATCATTCTCTGGGGAAAATATGACCTTAGCAAGATTAACCACTTATTCTTATTCTTAAATCTACTCACCTCTGTATCCTTCAGTTTATTAAATTGATCATTTTTTTATCAATTATATTTCAATTTCTCATTCATTATCTGTTGTATTCTCTTCCACAACCTACAACTATCATCAGGTCTCATCAGTCATTTAAAAAAAAACAACTTGACACTGACATATTTTCAAATGATTATCTTTTCTCAGTTTCATTAGCAAACTCATAGAAAAGGTTTATGCATGTTGCCTCTAGTTCACTATCCACTCATTTCTCAGCCTCTTGCTATTTAAGGTCTGAACTCCTCTATTTAAGCTGATCTCTCATTTTCCAGATGATTTTTAATTACTATGTAAACTCACCTTTTTCAATCCTTAGTACATATTGAAAATGAAAGCAATGACATAAATCACCATAGGAAAACACAAATGAGAAATTCAGAGAAAGAGTGGGTTTGATTTAGGTAATTCTCCTTGAAGTTTATATTAGATATTAGAAGAAAATAAAATATTCATAAGTCATTCAATGGTTAACAAAAGGATAATTACTTTCCCATAGCATTAGAAAGATATTTCAAAAGGATAGTATTGATTCAACCCACTTCTTTACAGGAGTTCCCCATCATGGCTCACCAATCAAATATCAAAGTAATATTAAAGCTCTTTACGACTGTTTTGTAGTTGGCAACCAGGAAGTGATGTCAACAGCAGGAGCCTTTAGATCCTGTGCAAATAACAATAAAGGATGGTTTTAGTGTTTTTTTTAAGTAATTAATATCTTTTATTACATCACCAAAATTTGTCTCCATATCTTTTTGTCCCCCCTCTCCCACAGAGCCATTCCATAGAACAAATGATGTTTTCTTAATAAAAAGAGAGAGAAAGAGAAAAAGAAAAATCACTATAAACAATTTCAAAAACCTGAAAATATGTGCAATGCAAAATACTCATGGGCTGCCTTTGTCAAAGATGTAGAGATGTCTTGTTATATTTCTTATTCCAAGACAAGCTTATTTTTCATAATATTGCAACATTCACTTTTTTTGTGGTTGTTCTTTCCATTTACATTATTATAGCCATATGTACTATTCTCAAGCCTGCTTGTTTTTACTCTGATAAAGTTCATTTAAATCTTTCCATAGTTCACTATATTCATTATATCAAATTCATCAGGCCTTACAGCATGGTGATATTCAATTAAATTCATGTTTCAATTTGTGTTTAATCATTCCTTAATTAATAATTATTTACTTTCCTTTCAAATATTTTCTATTACAAAAATATTTCTATTCAATAAATATTTGGTTGTATATAGAGACTTTCCTTTACCAATGACTTCTTTAAGATAGAAACCTAGAAATGGAATCTTTAGATCCAATGTTATGAATATTTTACTTTATTTGCATAATTACAAATTGCTTTCCAAAAATGGCTGGACAGATTTACAAATTAACCAACAGCATACTTGTATGCTTATCTACCCATAATCTCGCCACTATTGATTATTCCCAGCTTTTGTCCAATTTGGATTTTCAGGTTGTGAGGTGCAATGTCAAAATTATTTTATTTTACATTTTTCTTATTATTTTTAAATTTTAATGTGGCTGTCAATTACTTTCAATTAATTGTTGTTGAAAACTAGTTGTTCTTGTCCTTTAACTACTAAAGTATGGTAGACAGTTTTGTGTGTACATACATATATGTTTAAATATAAACAATAGAATAGCTAAAACATCTTTTATATAACACTTATTTATGTGCCAGAAACTGTGCCAAAAATTTTACAATTTTTTTTTCTCACTTTATCTACTCAATAGTTCTGATAGGGAGATGCTAAAATTATCCCCATTTTATGGATAAGGAAACTGAAGCAAACAAATAAGGGACTTGCCTGGAGTCACATAACTACTACGTGCCTCAGGTTGGATTAGAACTTTAGTCTTCTAAACACAAAACCTGATGCTGTACCTACTGTCTCACTTAACTGTCTTCTTTAATTTAATTATATCTATATCAGATATCAAGACCCTATCAGAGAAATTTGGCATAAAGGCTTTTCTCATTGAAGATTTCTTCTTATCCTTAACACATTAATTTTACTTATGTAGAAGTTCTTAAATTTCATGTAATAAAAGGTTTTATTTTATCTCCTATTATTGCCTCTATTCTTTATTTGGTTAAGTATATAACTACCTGTAGCTACGAATGGTATATGACCTGCTTTTTTATTAATATATTATTTTTAATATTTAATATGAAGATCATGTCTAGAATGTATTGTAGAATATAGTATTGTGTAAGTCTAAGCCTATTTTTTTCCAAAATCACTTTCCAAATTTCCCAACTTTTTTTTTTATCAAATAGGGAACTTTATTTACATAATTTATGTTTTCAAGTTCATCCAGTTATGAAGTTCCACATTTCAGATTTTCTCTTGTTTATTCTATTCCATTAATCAATTTTTTTAACCAACACCAGATGGTTCTGATGATTGTATTTTGAGGTCTATAAGTGTTCCTTAATCTCTACTTCTGTCCATTATTTCTCTTGAGATTCTAAAACTTTCATTTTTCCAAATGAATTTACTTGTTATTAATTTTTATAAAATATTCCTTTGACAATTTTATCAGTATCACATTAAATTAGGAATTGACTTTGATAGTATGTATATTTTTGTTATATTGGCACCACCACATCATGAAAATTTTCTCTATTTAAAATTGTTCCTTATTTCTTAAAACTATAATTAGATTTTTATGAGTATTTTGCATGTTTTGGTAGATTGCTAGATAGTTTATGGATTTTGTAGTCATTTAAAATGGGATTTCCCTTTCTATTACTCTTCTTGGAGTCTGTTTTTATTATATAGAATCACTATTGAGTCTTAGGGTTAATTTGGAGGATATAACTTACTAAGGTTATTAATTATTGTGATTAGTGTCTTTGCCTGTTACCTAAGTATTTGTAAGTAAATTATCATATCAGTAAATAAGGTTAGTTTCCTCTTTATTTATCTTTATGCTAATTTCATTGTCTTTGTTTCTTGTTATTACTAGTATTTCCAGAATTATGTAAAATCATGCTGAAGAGAATGTACAGCTTTTCTTTATTCTTGCCTTTATGAGAAAATTTCAAATATATTCCAATTGCATATGAGGCTCTTTTTGATTTGAGATAGATACATTTTATAATATTAAAAAGGTATCTACCATATTTTGCAAGGTTTTTAGCATAATGTATTTTGTCAAAAGTTTTTCTATAGCTAATGAGATAATCATGTGAATTTTGGGTGTTTCATTTTAAACAGGATTATGTTGATTGTTTTCTTAATATTGCATGATCCTTATATCCCTAGTTTAAATATAATTTGATCATAATGAAGAATTTCTTGGATGAATGACTTTCTCTCTCAATCTCTCTCTCTTTCTCTCTCTCTCCTCTCTCTCTCTCTCCATCTTTCCACCTTTCCTTCCTTCCTTCCTTCCTTCCTTCCTTCCTTCCTTC
>JAJPUD010001044.1:142810-165168 GCA_023553655.1 Myrmecobius fasciatus | reverse complement strand
CTTTCTTTCTTTCTTTCTTTCTTTCTTTCTTTCTTTCTTTCTTTCTTTCTTTCTTTCTTTCTTTCTTTCTTTCTTTTCCTCTCTCTTTCTTTCTACATCTCTAGTTTAATCAAACTTGACATTTCACATTGTGTGACTGTATTTGCAAAAGGTGACCCCACTGTCTCAAATAATTCTTCCATGTTCAACTATGTTGCCATCACTTTTGTGAATTTTTCTCTAATGATGTCAGTTATTCATAATTCCTTCCTTCTTAAATTATTTTGTATTTGTTTATCCAAGTAAGAGAACTCCTTCCATGAATGTAAATTTGCAAGTAAAAAATTTGAAAATTATTTGGAGGACTTTACTTGCTTAGGTTCATATAGTCTGTATCAAAGGGAGAATTTGAACTCATTTTTACCTGACACAGAGGTCAGGTCTCTATGTACTATACCACCTTACCTCTTATGCATGTATCCCAATCAGTAAATGACTTAAAAACAGGAACTTTTTGAATGTCATCTTTTTTATCCTCCTTCCTTTATAATAGGAGCATAATAATTGTTTAATATAATTTAATTGCTTAGTTCTTATAATTTCCCTATTTCTTCATACTCTGCAATAGATGCTGGTCTTTTTGCTAATATGTTTGCATGTTATCTTTTTGCTTGTTTTTTCCCTTATCCTTTAAAATATATAATATATTTGCAAGGGGAATGTCCATTGAAATATTGCTTTCTTATTGCTTTTGTACCATTATTGTTGTTTATCTCCTTGAGAACTTACAAACTAGGGAATTTTTTCCATTTTTGTGTCATGAACCCCTTTAAACAGTCTATAAAAGCCTATTGATCATTCCCATAGTAATGTTAAGTGTATAAATTTACATTACATATTAAATATATTATGTACTATATATTACATATATTTGCTATATATAATTACAAATACATATACATATAATTATGTATATAATGACATTGTATATAAAATATAATATAGTTAACAAAATTAAAAACGTTTGTGAACTCAAGGTTAAAAACCTCTGTAAGCTTTTTTTCCCCTACTTACCTTCAACTTTTCTATGTCTTTTGATTTCTGTTATTTAATAAATGAGGTGCAAAGATATAGTTCAGTTCCTCAAGCAAAATCTACTGTTTAGTTGTTCAGTCACTGGATAAGTATTTATTAAACATCTATAATATGTAAGACCATATTTGAGGCAGATGAAATACAAAGACAAAATTTAAAAACAGTTCAGGTTTATAATACTTTCATGGTAGCACTAATAGTTAAAATACAGTTATAGATGCCTAAAAAGTGTGATTCAACAATATATGTCCCTGTTCCATAATTTTCTTTTTTGTGAAATTGAAAATGACAGTACAAACATCAGTCATCAATATAATCAATTAAATTTATATTGTAACTTTATGACTTTGAATAAATGAAATGTAATCTATAAAATGTCATGAGAATATTGGATTTGACTCCACTAAGGCTCCATCAGGATTCTTGCCAATCAAACAATAAGCTTTGATTAAGTGTATTCTATGCCCAGACATTATACTGAATACTGATCATATTAAAGTAATAATAAAAGTCTTTCTCCTCAACAGGCTTACTTTCTCTTGAGAGAAAAATGGACAAAAATTAGTCAATGAGGCTATCCATTCTTTTCTTCACACATCACAGTAATTAGCATATACATGATTCTTTTGGTTCTTCTCTCTTCATTTTCAACCACTTTATCATCATTATTTTTGAAGTTTAGTTGCTTAGTACTTAATACTAGTGAATATTTTTTAAAAGTATGGTTTGATTCTAATGACCATTCAAATTTTTTTCTTTCTTTCATGGGTGACCATGGACAAAGAATTCATTTCATTGTACCATATATCTAGATCTTGAAAGAATTTCAGAAGTCATATAGTCCAACCCCTCATTTTTCCTCTGAAAACAGGAAGGATAAAAGAGATTAAGTGACTTGCTAAACTTTACACAGGAGGTAAGTAAGCAATAGAGGCTAAATTTGACCCTGGGTTTACTGACAACTGGAGCCAGTGTCCTTTTCACAGAATTACATTATTTTCTAACCAACTCACTGGAGATGAAATTTTTATTACTTTTCTAGTTTGGCTTTTAAGTAGTTGATAGAGTTTGTGACCTAGATAATTTCCAATGGCTCTTTATCTTGGTGGAAACTGTCAGAATGTGTGCCTTCTTGATCGCCTTTGAGAAACCACTCACTGTGTCTATCTACTGCAAATACCCTAAGAAAGCATCTGAGCAGGACTTTTATAAAAGCATATGATTAGGGCTTTATAGGAAACAGATATCCTTTGATATATGATTTTTGAATGATATGATCCCTCTAGATGCCCCCTTTCCACATAAAACTCATCAGTATCCTTAACCCTGAAAGATGAACTTAGGTATAATCCTCAGTAGCCAGACCTAAGTGATGCAGAAGTTAAAATGAGGACTCTTTTCTTTATTTAAGAGGAGGTGACTAATAGTGAAAATCTGCCTGTGATTTCTATTATTAATAACTTCACATTTAGAAATGGCTTTATAATCTTTGACACTTAGAGGTAACTTGGGGTTGTTACTCCATTTTATAGGTGATAAAACTGTCACCTTCAAATGAAGTGACATTTTACTTTAAGAGAAAAAGCAACTGTAGAGAGTTAATATCATCAGTTCTCTTCTGTTTAGCCTAGTCAAAAGCTGTCTTGTTGCAGAGCATTAACTGAGTAAGAATAAGAAGTTGACTTTTCTCTGATTATTGCTGAGGTGAACAGAAGATGAAGGAGCTGCTGAATTTTTTCATCTACTTTCCAAGAAAATTATTTGCTTCTAATGGTACTTTGCTATTTTTTTGTTCATCGTTGACATATTGATAATGAATTACAGAGTTTATACCAGCTTCTATCCCATAATGCTTACTGGTATTGTACCATTTTTTGGAAAATATTAAAGAAATATCTGGGAATAATCTTGAATTATGCTGATAAGATATAAATGTAGTGTATACAGTATACCGTAGAGAATTAAAAAGGAACCATTTTACCTCTGACTATCAAGACTTTAAAAGTGTATTTGTCTGATGAATTCATACATAATTTTAGTTTATAGATGAATAAGATATGATATAATTAAGCAATCTTTGAAGATGATTTTCTAAATTATATTATTTTACATTGTTATTCAAATGACACATATAGATAGATGTACTATGTCTAATATTTATTGATTGTTTTAAATATTTGTCTGCAGCTTTAAAGTTCAGCTTTGAAATCTATATATACTATGTGCTCCTACCTTAAAATTTAAGAATCTATGGCAATCATAAATATGATTTTATTCAATGAACTGTTAAATATTGACATTGTCAGCCAACAAGCATACCTTAAGTGCCTACTATGTGTCAGGAACTGTTCCAAATACTGGAGACAGAAAGAAAGGAAAAAGACAGACATTCCATTTCTCAAGAGTTTCTAGTCTAATGTGGGGTTCAACCTGAAAATAACTCTGTTAAAAAATGATGTATACAGGATAAATCAATCAAGGTACAAAACAAGAAACGTTTACCTAAGATAATAGAACACCAATGTCATGGTAGATGAACATGGCTGAGTTTAAACAAAAGGTAGATTTTCTCTTCATATTGGAAGATTCTCCAAACATTTCCTTTTTGAAAATCCTATTTGAATAATTGCATTTGATATTAAAATACCATAAGATAATAGTAAATAATAATAGTTAATATTTATATAGTACTTACTATGTGTCAGACACTGTGTTAGGCATGTTACAATTCATTCAATTTTCACAACAACCCTAGAAAGTAAGTACTATTATTATCACCATTTAATAGATTAGGAAATTGAGGCAAAAAGAAGTTAAATAATGTGTCCAAAGTCACTTAGCTAGTGTTTTGGTTTTTTTTTTTTTTTTTTTTTTTATACCACACAGTAGTTTATATACATCTTCAATCACACTGAGAGCATTAAGAACAAAATTCCCACTTGAATGGGTTCAAGAAAGATGTCAGGTACAACTAAAGCTAGAGCATCTATAAGTGAGACTGACCTCTTCTGGCATATCTTACACAGATCATCTCCAGTGGTCAGAGCCCTGAGTAATGACCAAGAGACAGGGTAAGACATGCACCCAAAAGAAAAAAAAATAGCACAAAGGCCTCCAGGTGTGACAAGTAAATCCCACAACACTGTCAGGGATTGTTAGCCTTCTTACCTCAACCTGAGATTTCCCCCCAAATCCCAAAGTAGTCAAAATATATATGACATGGTTAGTTTGACATGAAGCCTGTAGTTTACCCACCTAAATCATCAATAGCCATTTTCTTATGTCCACCTATAATTTCATAAAATGTTTCTGTTAGAAATACTAGAAATATCTGATGCTGAATTTTGATTAAAGTCTTCTGACTTCAGGCCCCAAATTCTATGAAAGAGAATATCTTAATCATTTATAATTCAAAAACAAAAGGAGTAAAAACTGTATGTACCCAAAATGGAACTGTTTTGAGTACACACACACACACGCACACACACACAAACACACACACACATAGACACCCTCACACTCACATATTTCATACACACATGTGTATGTGTAAGTACACACATCTATGTATATACATGTGTATACACATACATATATGCACATATGATTTGCAATATGAACATGCAATATAATCTTTATAGGTGCTGCAATTACTGAGGTATTTCTGTAATAGTACCTGAATGAATGATTATTTTGTTGAATATGTGATTTGCTTGATGTATAGCTATTTCTTTAAACTATGTGAATTGTGACTCATGAATATTTTCTCTTCTTTTCATCTGTTTCATGCCCTTTCAGTTGTTCTCCTGAGGTTCCACCCAAAGTTCTATGGATTCTTTATTTAGTGACTAGTGGATTGCCCTACTTTATTATACAACCTGGACACTTCATTTTCTTATAATATGTCAATATGATAAAATCTGTCTCTCTGGTGCTATTCTTCTTTGGCAATATGCTACAACCTCCTCTTGTCCACTATACAGCATTCCACTGTTCTTTGACTGCTGGACTTAATTATTTAGAGACCATGGAATACTATGCTTTATATCTTTACAGCATTACCTGAAGGATATTGAAATATTGGACTTCTTTCTTTTTCAAAGATAAATTTATAGTAATTAAATCACAAGCAAATTATTTGTATGTATACCAAATTTCAAAGTATGTTTTTTTAGACTAACAAATTTAAACATTAATATCTAGTTTCAAACTATTATTTTTTTGGTTGTTGTTATATTGCTTATGAATTTAGACATTTTATTCCCTGGAAGAAAACATAAGAGAAATAACTCAAATTTAAATTTCTGAATGGCTTTCATTATTATTTTATTTTTGGAAGGGAAATTAGCTAGGCAATTGGTGCTAAGTGACTTGCCCAGAGTCACAAAGTTAGTAAATTTTAAGCATCTCAGGCCAAATTTGAACTCAAAGGCATCCAGTTGCCCCCAGTTTTCATTATTTTTATTGTTGGTTCATTTCAGTTACATCTGATGCTTCAAGACATTTGGGGTTCTCTTGACAAAGTTATTGTAATGGTTTGCCATTCCCTTCTTCAGTTCATTCTACAGATGAGGAAATAGAAGTAAATAGAGTTAAGTGACTTATCCAGGATCACACAGCTAGTAAGGGTAAGGATTTGGATTCACATCTTCCTGATTCCAGGCCCAAAACTATATATGGCATCACCTAGCTTTATACATAGTAATGGATATTACTAAATAAAAGAAATAAAAAGAAATAAAGTAGTTGGACTAGATGGCTTCTGGCATACCTTCTAGCTCTCAATCTAAGCAGCTTGTACATTGATATCGAGAGACATCCATAAGATAATCTTGTAGTCACAAATACTATCTGTGTGATCCTGGTTAAGTAACTTGACCTCTTCAAAAAAGTCTCAGTTTTTTCATCTGTAAAATAGTGATAAAAAATGGCACCTGTATCACAAGACAAAATAGAATGATAGAAAAAGCCTTGGGTTTGGAGTCAGCAAACTCTGAGGTTTGATTACATCCCTGCCACTTATTATTTTTGTGACTTTGTCCAATGCACTTACTCTCTATAGATCTATCTAATTTCTTCATATATAAAATGAGAATTGAGAGAGTCACATTAGAAGGATTCCAAGGCTACTTTCAGTTCAAATCTGTGATTTCATGATCCTGTTTTGTTCTTAGAATCAAATAGTTTGCAGATTTAAAAGGGTTATATTTAAGTGAATTATTATTATTACTGTGGATTCTGATAATTTTTATATTTAATAATTTTGATGATGATAATAAAGTATATATTTAACTTCATCTTATAAAATTATTCAATGGCTTGAAGATTTTTAGTCTTATGTATTTCTTTTGCTAAAGAAATCATTTCATATATTTATTTATTGTTATTTTTTTTGCAAAACAATAACATAGAACTGACTATTAGGTGAGTTTTGCTTATTCATTTAATCTGAAAAACAAACTTTGAGAGAGGATTTCAAATGAAAGACATAAAAAGATTGCATAGACTTAATAAGCACATTGAAGAAAGCAGGATAGGTTACAATTTGGGCCAACCATCCGGAACCCTGACTCTTTAGACAATACATCCTTTTATGCATGGTCACTTCCTATAGCTATCAGAGTAGAACCATGCTATGACAGCCATAATAGCTACTGGTGACAAAGAAACAACAGAAAGACAAATGTTGAGACTTGAAAGTTGAAAGGATCAATAGGGAGATAACATTAGCTATATGATAGTTGAAATAAGATCTTCAAAGGGAGAAGAAAGCAAAATAAATCAGTTAATGTGGTATGTTACCAAAACAAGTTAATATAACATTAGGATCATTCTGTACACTGTATATTTCCATTACAGTGCAACTGTTCCAAGGGAATTTATGTAGCTTGATTTTTCTTTATGATCTGATTATTTGATAATTCAAGTTATGTCATTTAACAGCAATGTGTGTGTGTGTGTGTGTGTGTGTGTGTGTGTGTGTGTGTGTGTGTAGAAGTACCTTTCCTTTTTCTTTTCTTTCTTTTCTGGGAGGGAGGGAAGACAATTGGGTTTAAATGACTTGCTCACATAGCTAGTGTCTGAATCCTGAATTAGAATTCAATTCCTCCTGACTCTAGGACCAATATTCTATCTACTTAGCCACTGAACTATCACAATATGTAATTTAAAAAAAATAATTTATTTCATTTTTACTTTATGGAATAAAAATAAAGTATTGCCATAGTATAGTATAATAAAAATATGATTGCACATGAAATTGGAAATCCATTATGAACAACTTGTTATTCCTTTTAAATATATAATAAAATTATCATATACATTTCTTTTTTCTTCCCCCCATCCTAGAAATGCCTACCATTAGACACAAATATGTGGGTGTTTGTGTGTGTGTAAATACACACACACATGAGAATCATTCTGCATACAATTCTTTTGATCAATTCTTTCTCTGGATGCAGTTAATATCTTCCTTCATATATCCTTTGCAGTTAATTTGGATATTTATAATAATCAAAATTACTTATTTGCCTAAATTGTTCTTGAAACAATATTACTATTACTATATACAACATTCTCTTGGTTCTGCTCATTTTGCTCTTCATTATTTCTTGCAAGTATATTCGTGTTTTTCTAAGATTTACTGGGTTCATCATTTCTTATAGCACAGTAGTATTCCATTACAATTTTATATCAAAACTTGTTCAACATTCCTCAATCAATGGGCATCCACATGTATTATATTTGTCAATTATCTTTGACTAATAATCATTAGTAACAACAACAACAACAATAAAATGGATTCCCAATCATAAAAGCCTAGGTTCAAAGCCTACTTCTTTTTCTTTTTTTTTTTTTTTATTGTCAGGGTTAGTTTTTTTTTTTCCTCAAAGCCTACTTCTAATAAATGTCTCAATGATACTGGGCAAGTTAATTAATTTATCAATGTCCCAGACAACTCTAAAATTCTAAGGTTCATAATAGTTGCATTGGCAGAGGGAGTTTTCTTATTCCTTCTACTAATGAAATCACATCTTATATTCTCTGGTGATGTTATAACCCTACATTTTATTGGGTATGGTTTCTCCACTCTCTACCAACTGTTACATCATCTCTTTTAGTTTTGCAATTACTGAGCTCTTTACTATTATTTCTCTGATTTTTAGTTATTCACTCCGTTCAGCCTCATTTAATGTTTTTTGTTACCATTAGTGCTGCCAGATAGCTATCAAGAGACCTAAGATGAAAAGTACTTTTTCATTTTTGACTGACTTTTTCCTGGTACAATTCAAAGTTGTTGTTGTTGTTGTTGTTTTACCTCAGTCAATTATCTAACTTGTATTTAGAAATTCCTATTAATTCTAGTCAAACATCATCACCAATCTATATTCCTTTGTGTCAGTTCAAGGATTCCTTCTAACAATCTCACAAAAAGCTATGAGATCCAGGGAGAAATGAGGTTCCCCTTACTTCCCCATGCAGTTTTACTTTTTTTACTTCATAAAAATAAACCTAATGCTAGATAGTTTGATTTTAATAGTTTCAAGCAAAATTACTAGCAAAGATAGTATGGTTAGGTTTTAAATCTTTATTCTAAATTATTGATGCATACCAAGCAGTGCTGAAACTGCTAGTTGTTTTCCATTTTAATTAAGATGAGAACACCATTTATCTAAACTAATTTGCTATCTTCAGACCAGATTGACTTAGTTTGGAATTACCCTAAGCCTTTAAGTTGATATCATGAATACTGATTTTTAGAAATTAAAAACTAGACTAATCTCCCTGTTTTGATTCAAAAGATTTTCTCTGAGAAGTCACGGTGTTTGAAAATCACCATGCATTTGCTTTGACTAACTGTTCCTGATACTGACTTTTAGTTTTATCATAATACAAGTTGACCCACAATTCTATGTAGTGCCATATAGCATTAAAGCTGGCATGTGCCTTAAACATAATCTAATTTAAGTGCTTCAATTTATAGATAAGGACACAAACATTTAGAGGAGAGAAGTAGAAGAAGCAAAAAATGTGATCTTTCTCATTTTTAGAGTCTAAAAAACTTGAGTTCAAATCCCAGCTTTACTGCTTATTACCTCTTTGACTTTGATCAATTCAGTTAATTTCTCCAATGACAGGAAAGTCAAAGTGGGAGGTATAAAAGAAGTAACTATTAAGAGAAGCTTGTTGTAGAGTAGCATTTGTTGTTTGAAATACTCATTTTCTCCAATAAAATTCTTAAAAGAACACAAAATTTAAATACTTCTACTGCATGCTTATTTTAAGCCTTTCAGCCTTTCAAATTTCATACAAATTTGGTGAAGCCAAGATGGCAGAAAAAAAAAACAATGGGAAATTTCCTGAACTTTACCCAGTTTCCCATGAAACAATTTTAAAATTAAACCTCTAATTGAATCCTACAGTGACAAAATTCACAAAAATATGGAGTAAAACTATTTTCCAAGACAAGATAATTTATAAGCCCTGTATAAGCAAAGTATGTCTCACTTGGATAAAAAAGAAGCACATTCTAGCATAGGTAGTGTCCAGTCAAGCCAGCTAAAGACTCTTAGCCACAGCACAGATCAGCAACCAATACCTCTTTGTCCTGCCTCAGTAGGCCAGCTGTGAGGCCCACAGCCCCAAAGCAGCAGGCAAACTGCAAGCCCTGGAACCCCTAGCACAACAGGTTCAACCACCCCAGTGCAGTAGGCAAGCCATCAACCCTGCAGGCCCTGATGAATGACCTCAATAACCAGATTCCTGGGCTCTAGCACAAAAAAGCTTGAGAATAGTGCTCCCCATATCCCAGGAGCAGAATTCAACTTTAAAAGTCACAAAGTAGACTGGAATGTAAGGGGAAAAATCCCTGACCATAGAAAGGCTCTATGGCAATAGGGAAGATCAAAACACAAAACCAGAACAGGGCAATGTCAAATACCTGTATGTAAAACCTCAAAGGGGAATATGCATTGGTCTGAAGTTCAAAAAGGATTTTAAAAAATTAAATAAAAAAGTAGAAGAAAAAATGGGAAAAGAAATAAGAATGATACAAGAGATTCATAAAAAAAAACACTCAACTGCTTGGAAAATGAAAACAATTTCTTAAAGAGTTGAATTGGCCAAAATGGAAAAGCATGTATAAAAGAAAATAATTCCTTAAAAATTACAATTGGGAAAGTAGAAGCTAATGACTCTATGAAACATCAAAATATTCTTATAAAACTCTAAAAATGGTTCAGTTTTGCCTTACACAGTTGCAATACCCTGATTTTGATTTTTAAGAAAATTTAGGTTCTGTAGATTCTTGGCTCCTTTATGACTTTGTTTTTATTTTGAAAACAACTATGTCATAAGAAAAATTGTGTCCAAAGATGTAAAAAACCCTTTTATCAAAAATAAGCCATAATTTGTTGTTATCTTTCATTTTTATTGTCTTTCTCTGAGTAACTGAAAACTTGATGGGAAAAGAACTGATGGGTAGAGAAAAATATTGGTGTAGAGAAACAGTTCTCTGTATTTCTTGCTAGAGTTCCATTCACAACATGAGTATAAGTCATAAAGATCACAAATCTCTGGAAAGAGGAAGCCTAATGTGTATTCAGGAGAGAATTCCTTGATGTTTTAGGATATTATAAAATAATCTTTAATGTGTCTACTAATTTGTAAATTGAAAAGTAAAACTATCCTATGTTTTGGGACTTGTGTTACCAAGTATTTGAGCATGGAGTTACCATTGGGGGTAGTTCTAAGTACTGATTTTCCCATATCTTATAGGCAGAAAAAATGAGCCCGAAAAATCATAAGCCCCCAAAATATACCAGTGTTTTTTTGTCAAAGGGGAATTTCTGATAATAGGATAAAATTATATGATTCAGAATTATTATCAGAATATTACTTAATTGATCTTGAAAAAGCAAAAAAAAATGGGAAGTAATATGATGAAATCATGGAGGATCAGTACATTCAAATATAACTAGGAAGTGAATAATATCCATATTGAGATTTTAAAATATGAAGAGTAATATGTTAGGAAGCATTATGACTGAAAATTTGACAGTGGTAATGGTAGGTCACCACATAAATATAAATCAATAACATAGTCAAGCTATTCACAAACTTAAAATGACATAGATTTAATAAAACAGGAAAATAACCTATTTTTGTCACACTCAGTACTCAATAAAGCTCTTATTAGCAGGGAAGGGAGAGATTATAAGTAAAGAGATCAATTAAAAGGCTATTACAGTTATCCAGTCAAGGGATGATGAGGGACTGAACTAGAGTGGTAGCTATGTTATGGAAATAGGAGATAGATGAGATAAATGTTGTGATAGAATGAGCATGTCTTAGTAGTGGTTGCTAATGCAAAGGTAAAGCTGAGAATTTTTTTTTTTAATATCTTGGGTCAAATTTAAGAGGAAGGTGATGATACCTTCAAAAAAGAGGAAGTTTTAAAGTTTAAAAAAACAGCTTTAGAAGTAACGGAGAGATAAATTCTGTTTTATACACATTGAATTTATAGGTGATTACAAGAAATTGAGGAAGATTTTTATTCACTAGATTATAATGAATGTGTGAGTGAAGTTTTAGAGGGAAGTTAGAGGAGTAGGTATAGAGATTAATAAGTCATCTTAATGAAATAATAATTGAATTCATGGGACTGAAACAAATTGGAAAAAAATATAGAAGGAGAAGAGAAGAGAGCCCAGCACAGAGTTTTGGGAAATACTTATGCCAAGGGGCAGAACATTAAGGAGACAGCAGCAACAGACAGAAAGGAGAATCAGCAGAGAGTAGTGTCATAAAAACTCAGAGGAAAGAGATCCAGGATAAGGGGGCATTTACCAATATCAAAAACTTCATTGAGATCAAGGGAGATGAATATTGAGAGAAGATCACTTGATTAAGCAGTTTAAGAGATTATCTGTAACCTTGGAGAGAATAGTTTCAATTTACTCTTGGGGCCAGAAGTCAGACTGCAAGAATTAGACACATGATGATGACATGGAGAAAAATATTGTGAGAGACTCAAGACATTAGTTAGAGGAAATATGTGAAGTTATGGTTTATTTATTAATTTGTTTGTTTGGGATGAGGGAAGACCTGAATAACAATGAGAAAAAATGAGTAGATGGGGAACAGACAAGATAAAATGCTTGGGGGGAGGAAAGATCTTGGAATACACAAGATGCATAGATGGAGGAATTCATATGACTAATGGGAAAAGCCACTTTTAAAAAATGATATATATGAACAAAGAGATATTTTTGGATATGGAATATCAAAGAATTAGCATAAAATGAAAATCTTTAAAATAGAAACTGGTAGGGGAAGGATTGCCTTGTTAGCATTAAAAGCCCAGATGAGATTAACATACAGTAAAACCAATTCAAAATGTTTATCAACTGTAGAGTATGGATGAGATGAATGACAAATGATCCACATGTAAATAATAACCAAAATGATGAGAATGGTTAATATAATTGATGGAGAGAATAAAAGCAAATAAAGGTAAAGGAATAAGCATAAAAAATAACATAATACTTTATGTTTAGGGCCTGAGATAAGAAAAACCAATGGAGCAGATAAAAGAATGAAAAGGTAGGAAGTAAATCAGGTATTAGAGCTTCATGGAAGTCAGGGGAGGAGAAATTATAGATTTAGATTTGGGAGGAACCTTAGAAGCTACTGAGTACAACCCTTTCATTTTATATATGAGGAACTATATATATGTATATACACATATACATATATGTATATATAATAAAAATGAGACCTGCAGAGGTTAATCTAGTTATCTAGTTATCTAGATATCAGTTATCTAGAGTCAGCTTTTTGAGAAGAAAAGACTAATAACAAATGTCCAATTTATAATTTTATAATAGATATATATTAGCTCATGAAAGCTACTTTTTCTCTTAATGGAAAATAAAATCTAATAGATACAGTAAGTATAATACAGTGAGTAGATTCAGGAAGACCTGACTTCACATTTTTCCTCAAATTAGCTGTTGAGAATATAAAGTTACTCTCTTTGTGCTTTTAGACAGCACCTTATAATCATAGATTTAGAATTGGAAAGGACCACAAAAACCATCTTGTCATCTTTCTAATTTTGAAGATGAGAAAAATGAGACGCAAAAAAGTTAAGCAGATAACCAAGTCTACATAGGTGAAAAGGGGCCAAACTGAATTTTGAATCTAATACTTAAGACTTATTTACTATTGGCTGTGATCAGCATGTATATATCATCATTACTCTTAGGCCAATAAACACAGATACTTTGGGTAACTTTTTTGTTAATAAAGATTTGCTTTATAAATCTGGAGTAAGGGAGGATCTTATATGTGTCTCATAGAAGTGGTTTAATTAGTAATGGGTTGAGCTGTACACCTCATTTCATTCAACTGAACAAGACATCAATAACATTAACAGGTGGCATATAAGTGGGCTTTCAAGGATGGAAAGGAAGTAGTGTGGGAGTGTGAACAGTGGTAAATTTCCAGGAAATTAGTACACAGGGATAAAAGAATGACTTACCCAAGCCTACCCAGCAAGCTGATAGTGGAGTTAGCACAAACAGAAATCTAAGCAGTTTCTGTCAGTGGGGTACCATTTAAAATGTTAAAAATTCTAAAGAATGTTCATGGTACAAGGGAGAATACATTGCAGATTTCACATATCTTGAAAGACACAAACACACACACACACATATACAACAAACTCTTTGCTTATTAGGAAAAAGAATGTTAAGGGAGGGAAAAAAGCAGAAAAAGCAGCCACCACAATTTTTATTTTTAAGCAACTGAATAGAAAAACAGTAATTTATGTTCTTGTGATCTCTCTGTTGCTTCTGTAGTTAACTACCCCAAAACTCTACCCTCAATTACTTAGATTGCAGGCCCACTGGGCAGGAAGTCTATCCTCCTCTGTGTTTTGTGTAGCACCAAGCATACTGTCGCTGTTCAATAAATGTTAAATAATAATAATAATAACAATTATCCTGGCATCCTAGATGAGCTGACACACAACAAAGGAAATATACAAAGAAAAAAATTAATACTTTGCTCTTAACATGGAACTTTTTGTTCAAGGATTTCAGAGTCTTTATCAATGTTATCTTATTAATCTTTACAATGCCTTAGGAGGGAGTGGAAAGTTTTGTTTTCCTCCCTTCATACTCTCCCTCCCCCACTATTTTTTAGAGAAGGGAACTGAGGCAAAAAGTATCTTTGCTTCCTATTCTCACATCAAAAGAAAATCAAACATCCAAGATCCCATTTCCTCAATTCTTAAAGATTCTTACAAATCACAATATCAATAAGCCACAAATCCATACATAAAATTTCTGTACAATAGTAAAGTAAATCCCATATCCAAAAGGGGAAACCAATCAGATTGTCCTATTTCTGAAGATACATACTTATTTGATAATTATATTTTTTGAAGAAACAAGTTATCTTAATAATATAAAGTAGGCCTTTTATCAAACTAGAAGATTTTTAATTATTAACCCAGGAATAGTCTTATAAGTATACAGAAAGAATGAACTAGTTACACTGGCACACTTAAAGGGAATATTCTCTTTGGTCCTTTCTCTCTCTCCAGAAAATGGGCATGCTGATGTTCCCCAAGATCTTTTAGCATATTTTATATGTGTTCTATGTCCTCCTATGGATGAATTGTATGTCTAGTTATCAATAATAAACTAAGCAAATATAGAAAGGCTCATTACCAGGTTGACCATGAAACAATTAGTTATTCAACCTTAGGAGCCCTCTAACAGGAACTATCAAGTCATAAAAGGATTGCAATCTGCATTAGTGGAAAGAATATTCATGTGGATGCAATTAGAGTTTATTTAAGTATCAAAGAAAGAGCATGTATTAACAAGGAAACAAAAATGAAAAGAAAACATTAGTTATCTAAGAGTGGGGAAAAGGAAGAAATAATCCTGGGAGGCTTCCAATCAACTTTTGATTATACTGGGGTAGATTATCTGCATTGTGAATTATGCATGACTAATTTTGGATCTTAGACCAGTGTTTCCCCACTGCCTAGGAAGCTCCTAGGCCACTTCCTCCCACTGCCCAGCTGGTGTGTGCTCAGTGAAAGCAAACTCATTTTAATACGAATCTAAGCAAAACATAATTAGGAAAGTAAATGTGCTGCAAAAATAATAATAATATAGTATATTACAAAGCCAATTGGAAAGGATGTGAGAATTATCTTCTGCCTTGAATTATTTCTTCCTATATTTCAGGCTGAAGAAGTCAGGGTTGACTTTGCTTGTTTAATTATACTTTATTCAGATCTCCAAAACTTACAGAAGAGGTTTCTAGATGCTTGATAATAACGGTCCTGTTAATTGAAGTCTACAACCTTGCTGACTATGAGATAGCAACATAGCCCTCTTCTTTACTTTCAGTTGATCCCCCTGTACCCTACTTATCATCCCTATAACTTTCCATCTCAAAGTATTCCTCTCTGGTCATCTTTGTCCTATATATCTACAGATATTTATATATAGATCTATAGAAATGTATATATAAATATATGTATACACATCCATATATGGATGCATATATATACATACGCATATATATGTATACACACAAACATATATACATATCTCACTCCTCCTACTCCATTAGAATGAAGATGCTTGAGGATAGTGGCTTTTTTGAATTTTTATTTATAATCCCAGTCATAAGCATAAAACAATACACACAATAAATGCTTATTAAATTATTTTTCATTTACGCATTCATTCATCTCTGGGAAAAGTATTTCCCTTTCATGTCAGGTGTTTCAGTGAAAGAAAGTATAATAAATAAATGAGATAAATGCATTAGTGCTCTGTTCTTTTTCAGAGAGAAATAACAATAGCTGAGTATACTATCTATCTTCTCTTTACCTTTCTTTGTGTTGTCCTTTTAAAGTCTTTAGAATCACAGAACCCATGGGATTTAAATAAGATGGTTGGATTGGACTACAAAGAGCATGTATGAGGATGAGCCTGGAGGTAGAGGACCAGCATATGGAGCACAGAATAAGTAGTCTGGCCTGTTCCTGAATGGTTAATCACATAACTCACAAATGAGGGTCTTAGGCTACTTTGGTATGACAAAGCAAACTCCTTTTAAGTAATGGCATCAAGGAGAGTCTCCATTAAAAGGAGTGGCCACTGAGCTAAGAATTACTTGCTCCATAGACTTTAAAAGGGAAACAGCTCTTTGTCTCTCTGTCTCTGTCTCTGTTTCTGTCTCTCTCTGTATGCCTCCTTGTCTATGTCTATGTTTGTACCTGTCTGTCTGTCTGTCTCCCTTTTTCTTTTTCTTCCTTTCTGTCATTGAAATAGGTAGCAAGTGGCTCTCTCCATGCCAAGATTTCCTGTAAGGGATAAGGAAGGGTTGATGTCCTCCCCCATCATGTCAAAAATGAGTAAACTGCTCACATATGGTATAAGGCCCATCTGTTCCAAAGGAAAGCTTAGTCAGACTCCTAGATCCCTGGCTTCCTCATCTCTCTCATGTTCCTTTTGCTGAGTATAAATGACCAAATAGCAAACTCAATATGGATATTTCCATTTTTGGAGACAATCTTGTGGGTTTGAGAGGTGAAGAGCTTCTGATATCATCAGATCATTCCAGTTGTGGTACAAAATGCCCCCCCCCCCCCCGCCCCGCACCTACTTTGCTGTTACTTATAAAAGATTTTACCTGGTTTGCCAGAATGCATGGACCTTGGAGGAGATGGTGCAGAGCCAAAGAAAAAATTGACTGCCTGCTCAGCAGTTTTACAAATTTTTTTTTGCTTTGTTATAGTTGAATTGTTTCATTTGTGTTCGACTTTTCCTCACCCCATTTGGAGTTTTCTTGGCAGATACAGGGATGGTTTGCCATTTCCTTCTTCAGTTCATTTTATAGATGAGGAAACTGAGGCAAACAGGGTTAAGCCAGTGTCTGAATCCATGTTTGAATTCAGGTCTTCTTGACTCTAGGCCTGACACTTTATCCACTGTGTCACCTAGCTGACAGGAAAATATATTATTAGTCATAAGTTATTGATGATACTGGTTTAAGTCTTTGTCAGTGTTTCCTTACTTTTCATTAAGGCTTCTTTTGTGTAGAAAAATAAATAGCTGTCTTATGCCTGTTTTATTCTGAATATTAAGCATGTTTGTACTCTCTTCTTTGGGAGAGACTCTAGCAAAAACTAAATCTAAAGTTGCAATGACTTTCCTTGATTCTCCAGATCAGAAGTACAATAAGCCAGAGAGTGTAATACTGAGCTCTCCCCTCAGAGGCCAGACTCCCCAAAATTAAACCCAGTCTGCCAGCATGAAATCAGAGCTGGAGAGAACTACTTAGTGAATAAAAGCCTCCTGGGTCCAACAGCAGACATGTATGTTGTTACATATAGATATAGAACTGGAAAGGACCTCGGAGTCCATCTACTCCAAACCCCTCATATTATAAAGGAAGAAAGGAAAGTCCTTAGGGATGAAATTTGAACTCAGGGTTTTGATCTGATCTGGTACTATCTGAATCTCTATCCAGTAGCTTGGTACCATAGGAATTTTCTCAACCTGCTATAAGTGAAGATCATTCTTTCAACGTACAATTAAGATTTTAAGTTTGG
Source organism: Myrmecobius fasciatus (assembly GCA_023553655.1). NCBI lineage: Eukaryota > Metazoa > Chordata > Mammalia > Dasyuromorphia > Myrmecobiidae > Myrmecobius > Myrmecobius fasciatus. The sequence goes on along the minus strand of JAJPUD010001044.1, from coordinate 147,446 downwards.
TGATTTGGCATTCAAAGTTACTGGGTATTTCAACATTTTCCATTTCCTTTTTCCTATGCTACATGCTCCTTGATGATATTCTACTGAGTAAAGAGGAGCTCAATTTTTCTTCCTTCTTTTTTCTTAAATAAGAAGATCCTTTTAATTTCTTTTTTTTTCCAGAGGATGTTCTCTGTGGTCTGAAATAATTTTTTCCCCATCATTCTACTGAGGAAGAAAAGTAAAGAAATCTGTGTAGGGAAAGGAAAGAATAGAAAAGAAAAGAGAAAAGAAATGAGGAGAAAAGAAGTAAGGAAAGGAGAGGAAAAGAAAGAAAAGAAGAAAAAAATAAATTTATAAATATATAGATGTATAGTCTGACAAAAACAAAATCTCACATTTGTGATGGCATAAAACATATGTCTGTGTACTTTAAATTTATCTTCTTTTTAAAAAGTGGATGATGTGTTTCATCTTTATTCATTAGAATTTGTGATTGGTTATTATGATGATCAGTTTGTCAAGATTTTTTCCCCTGAGGCAATGGGGGTTAAGTAACCTGCCCAGGGTCACACAGCTAGGAAGTGTTAAGTGTCTGAGATCACATTTGAACTCAGGTCTTCCTGACTTCAGGGCTGGTGCTCTATCCACTGCACCATCTAGCTGCCCCTGTCAAGATTTTTAAAGGTCTTTTTTTTCAGTAAGGAATTTGTATGATTTTTTTCTGCTTCTGCTTATTTCATTATTCATCAGTTCATAAAGGTTTTTCTCATTTTCTCACATGCTACGAATTTTGCTTTTGCTTATATAATTGTTATGTATCATTCCATTATATTCACATACTAAAATATGTGAACCAATTCTTCATCAGAAGGACACTGTCTTTGTTTCCAATTTGGAGCTATCAAAAAAAAGAGTTACTTTAAACATACAAATGTCCCTTTTCTCTTTCTTTATGGTGTAGGTCTAATAGTGGTATAATTTGATTAGAGGTCACATACAGTTTAATAACTTTGGGAACATGGTTTCAAATTGCCTTCTAGAAGAGAAGACCTAATGCATAGCTTTAATAATAGCGTTTCATCACAATAACTTCCCCAACTTTTTTTCATTTTTTTTTCTAATACAATGGGTGATAGAACTCCAAAGTTATTTTACTTTGTATTTTCTGCTAGCGATTCAGAGAATTTTTCATATGGTTGTTTTTAGCTTTGATGTCTTCTTTGAAAACTGCCTGATTATATTATACACTCATTTATCCAATGGGGAGTGGTTCTTCATATTATAAATTTGAAACATTCCTTATATATCTTGGATATGAAACAGTTTTCAGAGAAATATGTTGCAAATATTTTCTCCAGAAAATTAATCAACATTTCTTTTAGTCATAAAGAATTCCTTTATCCATAAACCTAAATGGTAATTTTTCCTCTTATTCCTTTAATTTGTATATATTGTGTCTCTTTTCGAAAGGAGGTTATATATTCCTTTGGATATAGGGTGAAGTGTTCATCTAAACCTAATTTATACTAGACAGCTCCTAGCAGTTTTTGTCAAATAATGAGCTCTTCTCCAAGCAACTGGGATCTTAGAGTGTTCAAACACTATACTACCATGTTTATTTGCTTCTTCAAGGAGAAAGGTTTAAGTTTGAGGACTGGCACTAATAGATCCCGTTCCTTCCCATTTTTTTCCATAATTATTCTTGAGGTTCTTGACTGTTTATTCTTCTATCTGAATTTCATTCTTGTTTTTCTATATGTATAAAGTAGTTCAAATTTTATATAATATAGTATCTTTAGTGGTTTTTTCAGTACATCCTTAAATAAGTAATTTAGATAGCATGGTATTTGTAATTTTTTTGTTTATATATATCAGCAAATGCTATTTCTCTGATTATTTACATCTGTTTGATTCATATAATTTTAGACTGATTATTAGTAGGTCAACTTTCTTATATTTTATAGCTTCTGTAATTATTTGGAATGGAATTTCTCTTTCTGTCTTCCTGCTGAGTTTTGCTGGGAATACACAGGAATGATTGCATTTACGTGAATTTATGTTGTCACCCACAACTTTGCTGAAATTATCATTGAAATTAATTTTTAGTTGACTGTCAGCTAACTCTGAGTATACTACCACATCATCTGTTATAAATGATAATTTTGTTCCTTCTTTGTTAATATTTTTCCACAAATTTTCTGTTTATCTTGTTGCACTTATATTTGTATCACTTTTGTAGAACTTTACAAAGTACTAATTTGTAGCACTTTAAGAAGTAGTTTTTTTAAAGAACAAATTAAAATATAAAATTTATTTATGACAGAAGCATTACATTATCTCTTATAAAATGTAACTAAGATCCTCAGTCATTTTTATTTATTTATTTATTTTAAAATTTTATTTTATTTGCAAAACATATGTATGGGTAATTCTTCAACATTAACCCTTACATATCTTTCTGTTACTAATTTCCCACCCCCCAACTCCCTACCCCTCCGCTAGATGGCAGGATATCCACTACATATTAATTATGTTAAAATACTTGACAGATCGAATATAGTATACACATTTCCACACTTATCATTGTTGTGACATTAAGAAGTAGTAACGGTGATAATGTTCATCCTTGCTTTACCTCTCTCTTATTGGAAAGGAATCAAACTTTTCTCCATTACATATATCTTAGATTTAGATAAGTGCAGGGGCAGAGCCAAGATGGCAGAGTGAAAATGTGACTCTCTGCATGCTCCTCTGATCTTCTCTCAAATCAACAATAAAATAAGCCTCTGAACTGATCTTCAAGTCAACAAATCCAGAAATATTTGGATACTGCTTTCAGATATCTCTGAAGAACTTCATATCAGGTTTGTTTAACTTGGACAGAGGAATAAACAGTCCAATAGGTGCAGCCCAGAAGTGAGGGTGGGACTCAGCTCAGCATGGCAGAAACTCCAAACTCCAAACACCTGGAGTTTATCTGAGGCACTCTGGACACTCTTCCCTGACTGGGGACAGGTGTTCTGGCAGATTTGCCTTTTTTTTACGGAGTAATTCCGACTTAGTCCTAGCCCCCACCAGCCCAGCATCTTAAGTTAATTAGCCGAATTGCCCCAGGGCAAAGTACTTCAGCCGCCATTTTCCTGAGCCTTAAAGAGACATCCACGCTCTTTAAAAAAAATTAAGAAGCAAGAGAGATCTCACCATAGACAGCTTCTATTGAGAGAAAGAAGGGCTGACCCCAGATCCTGAGGTTCCTTTAGACAAAACCCCAGAGGAAGTTATTAAGGACCATCACTGGTTCCCTTTTCAAAAGGCCTTTCTGGAAGATGGCATAAAGAATCTGAAAAGAGAGCTGGAGGATGAATGGGAAAATAAACTGAAATCAGTGCAAGGAGGATACAACATCTTGCAAGAAGGATATGATGCCCTGCAAAAGAGATATGAAAGACACCAATTTATTGAAAAATAAAATTAGTGAAGTGGAAAAAGAGTGCAATGAATAAAAAATTCAATTGGCCAGTTACAAAAGGAGCTTAAAAAGGTAACTAAAGAAAACAACACTTTAAAAATAAGAATTGAACAAATTCAAGTGAATGACTCAATAAGATTTCAAGAATCAGTCAAACAAAAACAAAAAAAAAAGAAAAATTAGAAGAAAATATGAAATATCTCCTAGGAAAAACAACTGACTTGGAAAATAGATCTAGGAGAGACAATCTAAGGATTATTGGACTTCCTGAAAGCCATGATGAAAAAAAGAATCTAAACACTATCTTCCAGGAAATCCTGAAAGAAAACTTCCCTGAGATTGTAGAATCAGAAGGCAAAATCACCATTGAAAGAATTCACCGATCACCTCCTGAAAGAGACCCCAAAATTAAAACCCCAAGGAATATCGTGGCTAAATTTCAGGACTATAGCACCAAGGAACAGATTCTGCTATCAGCTAGAAAGAAACAATTCAAATACCGAGCATCAATAATTAGAATCACAAACAATCTGTCAGCCTCCACATTGAAGGATCGAAGGGCCTGAAACCAGATATTCCTAAATGCAAAGGAACTTGGATTACAGCCAAGAATAACCTATCTAGCTAGAATGAGCATTATACTCCAGGGAAGAAGATAGTCATTCAATGATATAGGTGAATTTCACCTATTTCTAATGAAAAGACCAGATCTGAACAAGAAATTCGACATCCAAACACAGAACTCAAGAGAAGCATAAAAAGGTAAAAAGGAAAGGACTGTTGAGAACTTTATTTCTACTTAAAGTTTGGGCGTATAATTAACTAGATATTACTTTGATAATATGAAAAAGAAAACTAGAGGGGGAAAGGTTGTCATACTGGGGAAAAGAGGGAAAAAGTGGTAAAATAAGATCTAAAAAAAGGAGGTAAAAACAAGGTAAAATCTCTTGAAGAGGCAAAGAAAACCTAATATCATTGAGAGAAAGAGGGGAGGGAGATGAGCATTGTGTAAATCTTACTCTCATCAGGTTGGGCTCTAAAAGTGTATATCAGACACTTGATTTCACATAGAAACTTGTCTGTTGCTAGAGGGAAGTGGGAGGGAAAGGAGGAAAAGTAAGGGACAAACTAATAGAAGGGAAAATAGAAGAATTAGGGGAAAGGAGTATAAAAAAGGGGGGAGGG
>JAJPUD010001044.1:54458-132055 GCA_023553655.1 Myrmecobius fasciatus | reverse complement strand
AATTGTCTCAAACCAGTTCCAATTTTTTCACTGAAGAAAACCATATACACCCAGAGAGAGGGATATGAAATATGGACCACAACATAGCATTTTTATGCTCTCTATTGATGTTTGCTTGCATTGTGTTTCCTTTCTCTGATTTTCTTTTTTTTTTCTTGTAGATAGGATTTTTATTGCAAAACTTGTCAAGTATTTCAACATTATTAACATGTAGTGGACTTCCTGCCATCTAAGGGAGAGGAGGGGACTGGTGATAAAATTTGTAATGGAAAGCTTTGTAAGTATCAATGCTAGGGAACTACCCATACATATGTTATACAAATAAAAAGCTTTAATAAAAATAAAAAAAATAAAAAAAGATTTAGATAAGTGCTATATGCTATAAAAATGTCCATTTCCCTATGATTTTTAGAGTTTTAATAAAAATTGGAGTTTGATTTTTGTAAAAAATGGAATCTATTGATAAAATTATAGTTTTATTTTATTTTTACATTAGCATCATAGTTTATTCTATTTATAGACTTCTCTGCTTTGAATTCACCCTATATTATTGATATAATTCCAAAAAGATCATAGTTTGTGATGTGTTTTAATGTTATTGTAGCCTACTTGTTAAAAAAAAATTGTGTCAATTTTTATCAGGGATATTGGCATTTATTTTTCTTTCTCTGCCTGTCCCTGGTTCAGTTATTAAGATCAAATTTTTATTGTATAAAGTGATTAGAAGACTCGATGATTTTTATTTTTCTTGTTTTGGCAAACATTGTATGTGCTATTAGAATTAATTTCTCTTTGAACATTTGGTAGAATTTACTAATAATTCTATCTCATCCTGGAGGGTTTTTAATATCCTTTAAGTGGTTTCATTTAGGCATTTTTGAATTTATTTTTCTTTCTGACAATTATTTTGCTTAAATAGATATTTCTTTCTAGAAATTTTTATCTAGAGTTTTTATTATGTGTTCATTGATTTCCTTTAAGTTGTTATTTTTGTTAGCATATAATTAAGTAAAATTGTTTCAGATAACTTTTACTTTATATTCCTTTTCATTTACAATATGAACTATCATACTTAACTATTTAAAAGTAGCTTCTGGTTTAGTTTTCAATTAAAGGCCTTTTGCTTTCAATTTTAACGCTTTTTTCCTTATTTTTTTCAGGATTTAAATTTTGTTAGGGATTTTGCATTTGCTGTTATTTATGCTCAATTCATTGTGCAACCAATTCATTGATATGTTACTAAATTGTCTTGTTGATTAACATATTTACAAATATAGACAGATTTTTTGTATTTGTTTTTTCTAAAGATCTGTATGAAATACATATGTTTATATAATATGATCCTACAATTATCTAGTTTCAGTATTTATCTTCCTTTATGAGAGGCTGGAGAAGTTGAAGCTACATAAAAAGACGAAGAAGAACTGAGTTCTTCTCAGAAGAAATGTATTCACATACATTTGTCATTTTGTTGACTATTTTTAGAGTGTATATATTTTGTTGTTTAAAATATATGGTTCAGGGTGCAGCTAGGTGGCACAGTGGATAAAGCACCAGCCCTGAAGTCAGGAGGACCTGAGTTCAAATTTGGTCTGAGACACTTAACATTTTGTAATTGTGTGACCCTGGGCAAGTCACTTAACCCCAATTGCCTCAGCAAAGGTTCAGAAATTTTTCTGATATATATTCTGTATATAACTATATATAGTTATTTGTCCCTTATGTATATTATATTTTATTAATATTCATGTTCATTATTTCAAAATCTATCTTGTGGTTACTTTAAAATTATTTACCTATCCTCATATTTTTAAAACAATTTTCTTCCAGAGCATACTGAGAAAAAATATAAAAGATGAAATTTCTGAAAATTTTGAGATTAAGAAAACCAAATAGGTTTGGAGCAAAATAAGGTCAACTCCTTTTAACCTTCCAGAAATCACTTTTGAAGTTTTAAGAAAGAGGTGTGTCAATAATAAATGCACTAGATAAAAGTTTGTCATGATGTATTGCTTGCTTAAAGAATGCAAGCTTTTTCCATCTGCAAGACTGCTTTAGATTTTTAGACTTTTAGATTTGTCAATGACATTCATTATTTCATTAACCACCAAGTTAACTTGCCACAGCAGTATTTGATTCAGTTGAATAAAATATATTGAAAACTAGTTTGGTGACAAGTGTTGGAATATTTTTACATGATAAGTACTTGTGCTCTTCATTGATCTCTGTTTAGTCTTTATTTTGAAAACAACTGAAATCATGAGTTCATTTCAAATTTAAGTTAACCATTATTAATAGTTTGCCAACATTTCTATTGCAAATAGTTTTCTTTAATGACATATAGTTTGTAAGGTTGTGAATTAAAAGCTGTTCTCTACTTCTTTACATTTTTTTCCATTTCTTTAAGTAATGTGCCCAAAGATTAGCATAATTTCTTTTCAGGAAATTAATGTTCCTTTGAAGAATAATAATTATTCATTTTGACCTATTCAAATAGCTTTCTATTTACAAAAAAATAATTAAGCGTTGATCAGAGGATGGCATATTTGTAGCTTTTCTAATCAGTTCTACAAATATAGGCTCTTTCTTTGCTGACCCAACACAAATGTATTTAACTAATGAGTTACGGACTTCCAACAGCCTTCTAATCTTGTTTAAGTTCTTCTAAGAATTTCTGAACTATCTATTTCTCTATTCTTATACTTTCTTCTAGTTCTTTGTTCTACCTTATATTTTTCTATTGTTCTACAGTCAGTATAGCTCTTGTGACAGATGACCTTATTTTTGTATACTTTGTGGAATGTGGTTGTAGTCTATTTTTGTAGTGATAATGGTATAATTTCATGAACTCCCTTGCCACCCCTTTTGTTTTTGTAACTGTGTTTATTTGCTTCCAGAAAGCTAAAATGTATTAGCAGTATTATCTTTGAAGTATTTATTAAGTCTGATTCTTTGTATATAATAGGAACTAAGTGATAATAGCAAAGCCTAACCAAAACTTATGGACTCCTAAAATGCTCTTCTATATGCATGTAAGCAGAAAGAGTAGAAGGATAAAAGATAACAGACTCAATAGTTTGGCATTCAATTATATGAGCAGTGACAAATGAAACAGGGTAAATATATAAATATTGTGTGGGAAAGTTGTTGAATCTAGGAAGGCAATAGATTTAGTGGTCAAAAATCTCAGGATGCTTAAGTACCTTGAACTGGAATTTGGTAACTGGTGAAGTTTAAAAAGTAGAAAAAATAAAATTCCTGGTGGTAAAGATTAGATTCTTAGAATGTCTAAGGAACAGCTGATGTCATGGGATGAGGTGCAATTGTTATAAAGGGGACAGGTAAAAAGATGGTATAATTATAATATCCCTGATAGCTAATAGAAGAGGAAACTCATTACAATTTCCCAATGAGAAACCTAATTTTACAATCAGAAATTTTATTTTATCATTGGCATTACAAAGTCATAGTATTTTAGAGCTATAAAGTATTTTAGAGACATTCTAGCACAACTCTTTTAAATGAGGAATCTGAGAAGTCTGAAGATTTGTTCAATATGACAAAGCCATTAAATTTCAGAATATCCTATTTTAATTCTGGTCCTTTCAAGCACTGAAACAACTCTTTTAATGATTCCAAGTGGCTTGCTTCTTCAAAAGTCCAACTTTTTTTTTTCTATATCAACATCACAGTGAGGCCATATGGCTATGAATCATGGAACATCACATTCTCAAAATCAAAATTGCAGGTGACTCAAAGACTAATAGAAAGATGTATGGTAATTATGAGTAGGCTATATTATATCAGCAAAAATATTAGCAATGACAATTTGCATGGGGGAATTTATATAAAATATATATTTTTGGGACATTTATGATTGTAAAAGAAAATAGATTTTCTAGTATAAAGACAGAGTGATAATAGCTGGAGAAGTTTATGGTTGCATTGATCTGAACCTGTTAGAAAATTCCACATGAGGCAACCCATTTCCCACCTCCCCTCCCCATCCCCTTACCCTCCTGTTCCCCTCTCCAAAAGGAAGCTCATGAACTGTTCTACACAGATAATAGATGTTTTTCTCTGTGCTTCTTCTGACTATGATATTTGATACCTTGTCTCAACTTCAGTCTCACTCTAGCAAGTCCCTCAGCACCTGGTGCCTATACATCCTGGAACATCAATTGTCTGCTATAGCCTCCTTACTCTGGATCATTTTCTGTCATTCCAGTCTCCTTCCATTGGTGAGTTCTTCCTGCAGCCTTCATTCTGTGATGGCCAATCTTATTGTTTATTTGCCTACATGAGTCTCTGACCCCTCAACTATTTCTCTTTTCAGCTCTCCTTTGTGTCCTCTCTTCCCTCATTAGGATATAAACTCCTCGAATTCAAGGAATGTCATTCTTTTTGCTTGTATTTATATTCCCAGGACTCAGCATAGCATCTAGCACATAGTAATAAATTAAATGATTTTTTGTTGCTTAGAGAATTATCTAGGCCATTGAGAGTTTATGTGACTGGAAGACCATTAAGGTAAGTAATATTTATACTAATGAGATCATGGATACATCAAATCTTGGAAATGGGTTATAAGTGTGTCTCTGTGTGAGATATAATGACATTTGAATGAATTTACATAAGCTTAATTTACGCACATACATGCACTAGTAACTATATATACATGCATATGCAAGGATCAGAATTTGACCCGAGATATAATCAGATTTATAATATATCAATATTGATGATAAATCTTTTTCAAGTTTTTTCTTCTATGTATCTTACCATTCCTTTTCAGTTTTTTTTTTTAAATTTCATCATCATTCATGTCTCTCTGACTAGGCCTGGACATTTTTCATAATTCTATCCTGGAGTCCTTCATTTTCTCTGGATAATAATAGCTAACATATATGTGGTATTTACTGTGTGTCAGACACTGTGTGGTTTACAATTGTGATTTTAAATGATCTTCACAACCATAGAAAATAGGCACTATTATTATATACATCTTTTAGTTGAGGAAACTGAGACAAACAGAAGTTAAACGACACAGCTAGTAAGCACTTATCTAAGGCCAGAATGAATTCACATCTTTCTGATTCCAGGCCTAATACTTTATTCTCTGTATTACCTGTGTATATAGCAACTCTTTGTATATAGCATCATCATATCAGCTCTCTTTTGTTTGAATTTTCAACTATATGCAGAAAACTTATCACCCAAGTTTGTATTCTTGGAGTCTTCTTTAACACCTTTTTCTCTCAGCTCCACCATATCCAATTAGTCACTAACTCATCAATTTTACTACCTCAGTATCTTTCATATCGACCATTTTCTCTCAATTCACATGATTATCACCCTAATTCAGATCATCTTTACCTCTCACTTAAATTATTGCAATTATCTTCTTAGTTTTCTTTATCAATTCTTCCATTATCCAACCCATAATCTACAAAGCTGTCAAAGTAATATTGCTAAAAACAATTTTATAAATTTTTATATCAAGTTTTATCTAAAAACCTCAGTGAGTTCTAATGACTCTTGTAAATATTTTCTGTTTATCATTTAAAGCTTTTTAAAATTTAGTTTAAACAGTTTCTTTTTCTCAATTACCTATAAAAATTTAACATTCCCTTTAATAACTTTCAGTTCTAAATTGTTTCCTATTCTCTCTTGAATGTTTCCTCTTGAGAAATCAAGAGATTTGATATAGATTATAGAGATGCAATCATATAAAGCATTTCCATGTTAGCCATGTTGCAAAAGAAAACACAGACAAAAAGAAAAAGAAAGAAAGTAAAAAAAAAAAAACCTATGCTTCAATCTGCATTGAGACTCTATCAGGTCTTTCATTGGTGTGTGTACAGAATTTTTCACCATAAGTCCTTTGGAATTGTCTTGGATCATTATATTGTGGAGAATAGCAAAGTCATTCACAGTGGATCATCATACAATATTGCTCTTACTGTGTACTCTTGGCTTTGTTCACTTCACTTTTCATCAAATCATGGAAGTCTTTCAAAGTTTTTCTAAAATGATCCATGCACATTGCCTTGTACAAAGTAGGTGCTTAAGACAATCAGGAGAACATTTAGTTGTTTTTGTTACTGATGTGGTGAATTATGCCAATAGTTTTTTTCTAATATTGAAGCAGTTTTGCATTCTTGGTATAAAATCCACTGGTCATTGGGATGTATTGCTGCAATCTTTTTTCTGGTATTTCACTTTAAAATTTTGCTCCAATATTCATTAGAATAATTGGTTTACAATTTTCTTTTTCTGTTAAAATTTTGTTTTTGGTATCAGCACCATATTTATGTCTCAAAAGCAATTTGGTAGGAATCTTTCTTTGCCTGTTTTTCCAGATTGAGGAAAGAAAAAAAGTATTTGCTTTTCCAAATAGCTTATATGATATTGGAATTAATTGTTCTTTAAATGTTTAGAAAAATTCACTTGTGAATCCATTTGGTCCTGGTTATTTTTTCTTAGGGAGCTAATTTATGAATGTTAATTTTTTCTCAGATAGGGTTATCTAAGTATTCTATTTCCTCTTCTTTTAACCTGAACAATTTATATTTTTATAAACATTTCCATTTCACTTAAATTTCTATGGTAATTGGGCAAATACCCAACTACTTTACTTGCTTTAATTTCCTCTTCATTTGGTGGCAAATTCACTTTTTACATTTTTGATATTGATACTTTACTTTTTTCTATTTAAAAAAATCAGTTAACCAAGAGTTTATCTATCTGATTGGGCTGGTTTTATCCCCCATAAAACTAGTTCCCAGTTTCATATGCCTTTTAAGCTGATTTTATATTTCTTTCAATATCTACCTTCCAGACAAACTAGACTATTCTCTATTGCCCAAATTCAATATTTAATATCTTGTTTCTCTGTCTTAGGATACTCTGTATTCCATGTATTACATCATCATCATCATCTCTATTTCTTAAAATCCCTAACTTTTTTTTTTAAACTCAACTCATGGTATCTTTTATAAGAAGTCTCCTCTGTTCCTTTTATTATTAATTTTATGTCCCTTTTCAAATTATCTTGTATTTACTTATCTGTTTAGATTTTGTGTGACCTATTAGAATGTGTACTGCTTGAGGACAGGAACCATTTTTCCTTTTTTTGTCTTTGCATCACCAGAGCCTAGTTCTTTGCTTTGTACAAAGCAGGTGCTTAAGGTGTTTCAGGTGTTTAAGAAATGCTTGCTGTGAACTAGACCACTGTACACAGTATAGCAACAATGCAATGATCCAAGAAAATTCCAAAGAACTCATGATGGAAAATACTTAACCATATCCAGAGAAGGAACTATGAATGCAGATCACAACATACTAATTTTACTCTTTTGTTTTTTTTTTCTTCCACATGGTTTTCCACTTTTGTTTTTATTCTTCTTTAATCACATGACTAATGTGAAAGTATGTTTATCTTGATTGCATATGTATAACTTATATTGGATTGTTTGCTCTCTTGGGAAGTGGGGAAGAAAGGAATGGAGAGAATAAAATTTGAAGCTTGAAATAAAATATTTTAAGGCTTTTTTAAAAGAAAGAAATGCTTGCTGAATTTAATTAATCACTGCTTACCTTCTTCTTAAGGATAATCAAGATGATCACATATAGCTATAACAAAAGTCAATTCTTATCTACTTACATTTAAAACACGTACATGTGGATTCTGAAAACATGCTTTTATATGATCAGAATCCATATTCATTTAAGATTTAGTATCTATTTTTATAGGTTACATTGTGATTCTGAACCATTATTCCTAAATATTCAGGCTTGTATATCATGCTAATTTGTCTCATTTAATACAATATGGAACAACAATGCACTGGTGCACATAAAAGATGAGGAATTTGTCAGCAAATATCCAAATAGGACATCAATAAACAGCATTGGTTGGGAAGAGAACTCAGAGTACTGAGCTGTGTATTTTCTTGCCATATGGTTTCAGTTCTTTAGCTGAACTCTTTCCTTTTATGAAAAATACGCCTTTTCTACTATTTATTGGAGTAGAGATTCATTTTTTAAATGTTATTCCTCCATTTTCAATAATAATAGTCAGTCAACAGACATTTTTAAAGATATTCCAATATGTCAAACATTGTGCTAAGTACTGGGGATACAAAGATAAGCAAAAACATCATTTTTACCCTCAAAGACCTCAAATTCTAAAGGAGGAGATAGTATGTAAAGAAATATATATCATGTGAGTGTGCAGTGTAATCTTAGAGGGAAGAGAACTGAGAGGAGGTTGATGGCGCAGAAGATGGGATTTGCATTGAGTCTTGAATGAATGGAGAAATTTCTTGTTTCTTCCACCATGTCTATCAAGTCTACTTAAATTCATCTTGGGATCTTCTAACCATTCACTGAATATTAAAATACCTCGAAGTAGAATCTCATGAAAAAAGACAAAGTTCTTAGGGAACTACTGAGCATATATGGTTTATCAGTAGAAATTTATAGCTTAATATAAGCATACAACTCTATTTAAAATTCCCCCTATATAATGAAAAATAAAATTTTTAATACTAAAATATAAGATTTTTTTTCTGAAAAGATGAGTTGTAGTAGATGCAGGTACTGTGGCCTTTGTAATATATGTAGATTTTCCAATTTCTGGTAAAGAAAGAGGAAAAGAGAGAAAGAAAAGAAATATTGATTCTCCATTTTCCAGAACAATGTTAGAACAGAGAGACAAATGGGAACTGTCTGTGTTTACACATCTAGATATATGTAGAGAGCTTGAAAGCAACAGAGCCAAGTGGGCAGTGGATCATTTTGGACCTCAATTTTTTTTTTTAATTTGAAAAGTAAGAGGATTGGGCTAAAAATACACTGTTTAATGACACGTCAGATTTCTGTATTGTAATTCAAAATATAGGAATGACAGTCTGCTAAACAGAAAAGGAGGATGATTGAAAAAGGAAGATAAGAATTTATTTACTTTATTTATAAATTTAATAAAAGAATATTACAATTAAAAGGACTAAGCTAGAACTAAAAAAAAATTTGCTAAATATATTTGCGACACTAGATACCATAGATAGCTACAAGAATAATGGCTACACTTATATATAACTTTAAGCTTTATAAGATGTTTTACATAATTATCTCACTTGATTTCCACAATAACTCTGTGAGGTAGGGGCTATTATCAACCTCATTTGATAAATAAAGAAGCCAGATTTTAGTGAGAGCAAATGACTTACCCAGGGTCACTTAACTAGTAAGTGTTTGAGGAAGGACTTCTACTCACATCTTTCTGATTCTAAATCCAGAGTTCTATTTGCCATCCTATTTAGGCACCTGAACTAAAGAAGACTATTAATTTTATAGGAGACAAAATACAATGAAGATATTAACCACAAGATCCATGGTCTTTGAAATCTATACAAAAGCATCCTAAATTTGGCAAGAAAACTAGAGACTCTAATGCAAGGAATAAAATTTAACCTCACAGTTATCACTAAGATTTGGTAGATTGAAAGCCATTATTGAAATGTGGTTCTGAATGAGTATATCTAAATAAAAAAGTTTAAAATGAAAATAAATAAAGCCAAATGAGTATTTACAAAATGTAGCACAGACATGGCAATGAATATCAAAAAGGTATATTCAGATTGGAAAATCCAAATACTAGCAAGAGGAGACATGGTGGAAAGTATCTGAGGGGAGATCAGAATGAAAGAGAAGTGATTTAGTCATAAGAATGTAACACAAAACACTTTGAAAGAAGCAGAAGATTTGGGAAGCAGAGAACAAGCTTGGCAAAAAAGCACAATATAATAAATATGAGAGACTTCCATTACAGTGATCTACTATTAGAGTTCTTTGTATATTAGCTAATAAGTTCTTGAATTGCCTTAATTATAATTCTATTCTTTGAAAGATGAGGGAGACTGAGGGAAAATTTTATTCTCAAAATTGATGATGGGTTGAAAATACTAGGAACTTTTGTGAAAAGTGACCCCTTAAGAAGGGGTTTGATAATTTGATCGTTTGATAGAAAAGAAAAAAGATTGACTAGAACTTGAAAAGTTTGGGGAAAACAAAGTTCAAAGACAAAAAAGTAACATGTCATGTATTAATATTCTATAGAGGAAGTTAGTCCAGGTGTGATAGGAAATTCTCATGAATAAAATTATGAAAAATATAAAGGGAAACAATAGAAATTGCCTGAAGAGATCCAAGTACATGTTCAGAGAATTTACCCAAATGAAATTTAAAAACAATTTAACTATGTTTCTATCTAACTATTTAACTATCTATGTACCTCTGTGTATGTTGGAAGCAATGACAGGTTACAGGATGAATATAGATGTGATATGGTACAATAATGTTGAGCACTGAAACTCAGCTAAGACTACTAAAGAAAGCTAAGGGGGAAAAAGGTCATGTGTGTGTGTGTGTGTGTGTGTGTGTGTGTATGTGTGTGTGTATGTTACTGGTAAAAAGACAAAAAGAATCAAAGCATAGGGTTACATTGGGTTAGAAGTAAGGATGATAATTGCTAATTTTGAGAAGGCAAAACTGCTTGATTTTGCTTTTTTCTTCTAATTTTCCTACAAGGAATAAAGACTATCACACTCACACTTAGAATGATGGAAAGAAAATGGCTAAGATATAAAAGATACCTAAAAGAAGTAACAATATTGAAAGGCATCTAGTTGTCCTTGATTAATTTAAGTCACTGTTAATGTCATCTGAAACATCTTAGAAAATAGGAGAAGTAACATAGGAATACAGAAATTTTACAAAAAAAACGGAAAGATGTCTTTGCCATCTATAAGCCAAAAAGCTTGACTTCTATTTCTGGAGAAATTCTAACACAAATCACAAAAAGATGGCTAGTAAATAGTCTAAAGAAAGAAGTCATGAATATGAAAAGTCAACATGGTTTCATCAAGAACAGGTCATGCCAGATTTGCCTTAATTGCTTTTGACAGGATTACTAAATTGGTACAATAGGAGAAATTCAATGGATATAGTTTACCCAAATTTTATTAAATCATTTGATAAAGTTTCTCATAGTATTTTTGTGAAAAAAAATAGAGCTATGCATCCTAGTTCATTAAATAGTTAGAATTATATAGTTTTAATTAACCCAGCCCCTTCAGTAGTTGTGGATTAAAATTATAATAATGTCTAAACTATGCCTTTCCATAAAGATAAATTGATAAAAAAAGAAAATATCTATCACTGGCCTACACACACACACACACACACACACACACACACACACACTTTTATTCAACTAACCTGAAGTTTATTTGAAATATCATAATGATGTAAATTAAACCAAGTCAGCATTCTAGAATAAGGAAACTTAAGACAGCTAACATAAATATATGCAGATATAGAGATATATCAAAAACAATTTTTTCACTCTAAAGTTCTAGATACTGGTATACAGTCAAGTTTATTCAGAAAGACTATGCACATACACATATACAGACATATCTATAAAATTTTCTTACGCTGTCTACATTCCTTTTCAAAATCAAAAATTATCCTTCTTTTGCCCCTTCTTTTCACTCCCCCGAGCTAAGTTTATTATTATCAAAGATTCCTATTCATTCTATGTAAATTTCCTGAGGTCTGTTCAATCTCCTGATTACTGACATTTTACAGTTTTATACACTTTTTGTCTCTCTTTTGACAAATCACACACATATCTTCAGGGACTCTCATTACGGTGCTAAGTACATTGTCTGACAAAAAGCTGAAGAATGTTAATAGATAAATGACAAATTTTAACAAAGAACTTGAGCTAGTTAATTCCTGAAATCATTTACCGTATGTATAGAAAACTGGAAGAGGTAATTTGATGAAGTGAGGGTTTTCTGTATATACTAAATGCAAGATGAAAATTGCTCACTGATATGTTAACTAAAAAAACTCTAAGTTGATGAGTTACCAGAGGGAAAAATTACTGATACAAATATCTTAGCTTGTCACTATTTATTAGTTTATTACAGCCTCAAACATCATGTTTCATTGTTATAACCTATCATTTCCACACACACACATACACACACACACACATATATATATGTGTGTGTGTGTGTGTGTGTGTGTGTGTGTGTGTGTGTGTGTGTGTGTTCATCATTTGGGGAATTTGGAACAGAATTGAAGGTCAGGCTTAGAAATAACTTTCTATAATATTAATTATTGACATGGATATGGTGTTTCACAATTTGCAAAGTCCTCTCTTGTTCATACATGAGAGAATACACACATGTACATGTATGCATATATATAAATGTATACTTATCTATACATATATATATAGTACATGTATATATGTATTATATTATATGACTTTCATACAACCCATATACCTTGGTTCTCTATATTATAGATGAGGAAGATAATACACAGTTTAGGTAACGTGCCCATGGGTCACTCAACTAGAAAGTTTCAGAAATAGGATTTGAATCCAAATTTCAGACTTCAAATGCAGCTTTTTATTCACTAAGCCCTGATGCCTTTTACTACCAATCCATATACTTTTTTTTTTTTCGGGAAAGAAATGAGCTAGTCAACTTAAATTTACTTCTAGCCAACTTCACTTTCCCTTGAATATTTTTGGGATAAGTTCATCTTACAGTATCTGTTTTCCTCTTTTAAAAAAATCCAGTGATCATTTTGAGCTATATAAACTATGTTCTCCATTTTTTTTTGGCAAAGGGGTGATGCCTGAGCTGTTTTCTGTAGGAAAAAAGGTGTTATACATGGCCAAGCCCCACATAATAAAACAATTTGCGTTTGTGTGTTGCTGATGTAAATAGAATGGTGAGCAGGGTCCTTATTTACTCACTGACATGACATCATACAAACTCACAGATAAATGTTTATATCTGTCAAAGCCTAGAGAGTCCCTGCCAGATTGTTGTCTGAGTGGGATATAATCCAAGATGGCATCGCCTTGGCATTTAGCACCAGTGTTCATTTTGCAGGACAGCTTGGCAGTGTCAGGGCAAGATGGGGCTTGACAAGGTCAACGAAAGAAAATATTGAGCAGTGATGCTAGCCAGCCACTTAAGAATGGTTGGTGTATGAAGCAGGATAAACATCAGTCAATCATTAGCAACATTGATTGAGCATTTATCATATGCATGGGAAGGAAAATCGGTATCCTTTATTTTAAGTCAGAAATGTTTTGCTTACCCTCCTTTGGAAGCTTTATAAGTGAGTATTTGTGATACTTAAACAATGTCTCCAAAGCAGGCATAGATTATGAGCAGAGATGTCGCCAGTCTTTCTCTGCACCCCTTTCACTGCTACCAGTGAATGCCAGCTAAGCAGAAGCCTTTAGCATGCTGAGGCCCTGCTGAAGGCTCTCACTCTGGGCTTTGCTTACCCAAGACATTTGAGACGGAATCTGGATGCAATCTGCCACAGCAGAGCCAACAGCAAATGAAGAGAATTCAGGGAACCTGCTGGTACAAACACACTCTTCTAAGCAAGGAGCCAAATAGTTGAGTTTGAGCCGTGCTTAAAAATATTTACAGGAAAAAAAGAAAAGATTCTGAAATAAAGATGAGTACTATGCATCAGTGTCTTGATACTCTATGAACCTCTTGTATTTTTCCATTTTTTTTTGATGTTTAAGAGAAAAAAAGAAATGCTATATAATTTAAAACAAAATCATCAGTGAGAGGGGGAGTTGAGGGAAGAGAGGGGAAAACAATTTCCTCTAGCCAAGAGGAAACATTTTATCTTAAAAGATTTAGATTGTTTTCAGAGTCTAATAATTATGACTAATACTATACACTTCTTTCTTTGCCTTACATGATTGCTTGTTATATGATTTAGAGTTGGAAGCTGATTCTGCTTTTTTTTTTCCAGATGATATGAGTAAGGACAGATGCCATTATGTGGCAATGGATGATTAGTTTATCTATAGCTGGAAAGGACCTGAGGCTATCTAATCTAACATCCCCTCATTACCTAAGCAACCAGATACAGTAGATTGATTGTTGGACTTGAAGATGAAGATATTCATATAAAACCTATTTCAGGCACTAGCTGTGTGAACCTGGGCAATATTTAATTTCGAGCAGTCTCTATTTATAAAACGGGTTAGTAATAGCACTAGGGTTGTCATGAAGATTAAATGAAATAATGCACATAAAATGTTTTGCAAACTTTAAAGCAATATTTGGATGCCAAGCTACTTTGCAGATGAGGATACTTAGGTTTTAGGTGAGGTCATTTGTCTAAGATGACCCAGATAAGTAAGTCTCAGATGTGGCATTTGAACCCAGGTCTTCTGATCTTTAACCAGAGATCTTTCCACTGCCAAAATTACAGAACAATCTAAAACTGTAAACTGTTTTTATTATCAGAGTCAGAGGAAACATAGAAACACATTCTGATCCCTCTAAGACTCACCAAAGGAAGAATCATTCTCTTCTTCCTACCAGACAGTAAGCCCATTGTCAGTTGTGACATGCCTTCATCTTCACTTTTTAATGGCAGGCAGGTTTCTCAGCTCATGGATTTTCCCCCTTCTAATAACATGCTGTACCAATCTCCCAGAGAGTATTTTTCAATGCCCTGGACTTCTGATTGATCCAAACCACGTTTAGCTTTAATCTATCTCTGCACGTGACTAGGACAAGAGACATTCTATCAGATTCTGTCTTCATAGTCCCAAGTCTCCATGTATGTCTGGGCAGGGGCAGAGTTTTCGAAACCAAATAGGGGTCAGCATTTAACCCTTATTTGTTCACTTATTTTATTCACTGAGGTGACTGTGAGAGGATTTGCTGCCTCCTCAAAGGAAAGGGTCAAGACCTAGAGGCAAAGACAGAGAGGGCTTAGGTGGGGTTGTAACTGTTGACTTAAGCAAACACAGAATTAATGGTTTGGAAAAAGGATTTCGAGCTTACCCTGCTTAGTCACTGAAGATCTATAGCTGACAAATCTGGAGAAAGAGTTGAGATGGAGGGAAGAGAGTAATCAGTTGGTATATGGACAGGAGTTTAAATATGATTAATGCCTAAGAGAAAAAAGAAGGAAAAAGGCAAGCATTAATTAGGCAACCACTATTTGCCAGCATTGTGCCAAGTGCATTATGAATATTATCTTATTTGAGTCTAACTGGGAAGTTGTTAGAAAGAAAAAAGTGACTTGTGAATTTGAGAGTATAGATGAATAGGACTATGAACTTTTGAATTCACCAGGAATATTAGTGAATGTCAGAAATATCTTGACCTCATTATCTACATCTTTAATATGAAGAATAGTTTGATTCAGGAGGTCATTTTTTTTTATTCAAAAGCCTATTCCGATTGCTGCAGAATGCCATATTTTAGCGAATGTCAAGCTTCCTAGTCATATTTAAATTGTACATTCTGTTCTAGAGTTGTTTTATATGATCTCTAGAATCTTTAGAGACCACATAATATAATGAAGAGAGTAATGGAGGAGAAACCATTTGGAAGAATAATTTTCAAACCCCTCCTCAGACACTGACTAGCAAGTCACTTAACTCTTCTAGATTTTAGTCTCCTCATTTGTAAAATGAGAAGACTGGATTCCGTGAAATCTATGGTGCTTTCCAACTCTAAATCTATGATCCTTCATAACTTAAGATTCTAGATATTACTTAGTATGGTTTCAACTGATTAAAAATTAATGGCACATATATTTTTGTTCAACTTGGTTAAGTCCAAAAAGAAATCAGTAACCAGATAAAGTTTCTATGAGACAATATATAATCACCTCCACAAAGAGAAGAGAAAAAAATAAGTGGAATTAACATTATAGAATTAAAAAACAAATATTTATTTGGTTGAATTATATGTAAATAGAAATTCTAGAATAAACTATTTTAATTTTTAAACAATGGGCTTAAATAATCCTGTCCAATCCAATTAATTATTGTTCAGAAGTTTCAGTTGTATATGACTCTTCATGGCCACATTTGGGATTTTCTTGACAAATATACTACAGTGGTTTACCATTCCCTTTTCAAGATCATTGTTTTATAAATGTGGAGATGAGGCACAGGGTCACATAAGCTATATTAGATTTAGATTAGACAGATTTAGACTCAGGAAAACGAGTCTCCACACTCCAGGCTTACCACTCTATCTATTGTACTACCCAGCTGCCACAAATGACATATTAAATAAGTGTTAAACTTGGGATTTTAAGAAATAGAAATGAGGAGGAGTTATATTCCCAGCATGGAATATATTCATCACAAAGGCAAAAAGTCAGGAGATAGCATACCACATTAAAAGAAAAGTAATTATGCAATTACTTAGGGGGGACTAATATGAAATAAATCTGGAAATGTAGGGTTTAGTCATATTTCCAAGAGGTTCACAAGCCAATGTATTTTATCCAAGGAGTTAAGTAGGAGCCACTGAAAGCTGTTGAGGAGATGAGTGACATGTAAAGATTTGGGGTTTGGGATTATTGCAATAATTGGGGGGAGGAAGACATGAAGATAGTGGTTATGTGACTGGAGAGCAGGAAATAAATACAACATGTTCTGAAAGGAATAATGATAACAATAACAATAATAATAATATTAAAATTAGCATTAATATAGCATTTTGAGATTTGTATAGTGTGTTCCAAATATTATCTCTCTTTTTTCTCGGAATTACTCCAGGAAGTAGATACTATTACTATTATCATTTTACAGATGACAAAACTGAGACAGATTGAGGTCAAATGATTTGGGAGAAAGAAAGGAAGGAAGGAAGCAAGCAAAGAAGGAAAGAAGGAAGGAAGAGTAGGAAAGATGAAGAAAGGGAGGAAGGAAGGGAGGGAAGGAGGAAGGAAAGAACTTATCAAGCAGCTACTCTGTTCCAAGCATTGTGCTAAGAACTTTACAAATATTACCTCATTTGATACTCAAAACAACCCTGGGAGGTAGGGATTATTATCATTCCCATTTTAAGGTTGAGATACTGCCACAAGCAGAGGTTAAGTAATTGACCCAGGATCACATAGCCAGTAAGTATCTGTCTTTCCAACTCCATGCCAAGTTGCTTCCATGTTCATACACAATTGTATGTTTACCAATCATACAAAATGTTTGATCCTGAATCTCAACTATTAATCACGATAAATATTTATTTCACAGCAGTTTGCTTCAATCCATTCTATCAAGCAAGATGGCCATGTAGTGAGTGGTATACTTTTTGCCCATTGATGATAAATATAATCTGATTGCTACAAAAGTCTTCTTGAAGACACAAATACTTGACTGCTTGCTTTTCACTCTATTATAAAATATAATGTAACATGGAATACTTTACTTCTTCCATTTTCTGTGAGCATGTTTCATACTCTTAAACTTTTGAAACTAAGAACTGGGAAGAATATTCCTAAGTAGGGAATTTTTCTTTTTGTCCTTTGCTAGAGAAATAATTCAATAAAAAATCTTTAATGTTGTAAAAATAAGCAACTAAATATACCTTTTGCAAATGTTATAAACATGACAAATTTAGAATCAGGTAAATAAGGTGAAATATTGCAAAAACCTTTTTCTTGATGGTTAGTTGATTATTTTAGTACTCTTTGAAATGCTGCCAGTTATTTTATTTTCTGGAAGATGTGGTTTAAATCACATTCTCTGGTGAAAATTTATAAAGAGAATATTTAATTTTTGCAACACCAAACATCTATTTTGTACTTTTTGGCAATGAGCACAAAACCCAACCAAAACCTTCCAAGTCCCTGGAGTCTCCTAATTAGTTCAAAATTAGTTTTTGATTTATTAAGATTCCATTCAATTCAAATATTTATGGAATGGGGCAGCTTGGTGGGTACAGTGAATAGAATTCTGGGCCTATAGTCAGAAAGATACATCTTCCTGAATTCAAAAGTGGCCTCTGATCCTTACTAACTGTGTGATTCTGGGCATCCTGTTTTCTCAGTTCCTCATCCATAAAATGAACTGGAGAAAGAAGTGGTGAACTAATACTATATCTTTTCCAATAAAACTCAAAATGGAGTCACAAAGAGAAGAACAAAACTGAAATCTCTGAACAACATCATCACCACTACTCCCAAAAACAACATTATATTTAAGATATTGGGTTATGAGGTAAACATACAAAGGAAATAAAACAGTTCCTGCCTTCAAGAAGTTGCATTGCACTAGCATGAATCAACAAACACTCAGATAACTAAATTCAAAATATATATTAAATAACTGCATAGTATTTGCATGTGTGCACATGTGCATATGCACTGAGGAAAGGACACTAGCAAATAGGGAATTGAGGAAAAGTTTCTTCTAGGAGCAAGAATTTAACCTGAATTTGGGATCTATGCTCTGGAGAAAATTGTATAGTATTCAATAACCTTTCACTTTCCTCATTTCAGAAGCAAATGGGGGTATGGAATGAATCTGACCATGAAGGGTCAGCACTAATATGCCATTGATTTTCTAAATTTCATCTTATTTTCATATTTAAAAGTCAAAATATATATACAATAGTCTAGGAATATAGCTTGGTGGATCTTTTATAACAAAAGAAGCATGAACTCTACTCATTTCTCATTGTCATTTCTTAGCAACTTTCAGAAAATCATTGAATCTCTTAATCTCACCTTTGACACTACTTCTGTAACACAGGGCTAGTTACTTAAACTCTCTTGGCATTAAGTGAATCTTCTATTAAAAGAGGAGGTTGAAGTAGATGACCCCCTAAAACTCTGCTATCTCTAGTTTCATTATGCTATAATGCTCTAATCTTTGAGCATTATCTCTATATCATAAAACATTTTTCCTCTATATTATATAATGTTAATTACATGGTCATATCATATCACACTTTATATCATATCATCCTATGTTATGTTCTATTATAGATTATATTGTAGTATTATCTATTTCATGTCATAATCATATCATAGTAATATATCATGAGATGCTAGGTCATATTCATATCATAGCATGGCATTGTATCATATTAAATCATAACTCATCATATTGTCTTGTCTTATATTAGAACCAACCTTTTTTCTACTAATTGGGACATCCCTACCCATCTACATCAAAATCCTGCTGGAGTTTCTTTGACAGCTTTAATAAGGACAGTTTGCTGAACACTTCATTTTAAAGACACTATAGTGAAAACTTCCTGGAGTTTTTCATATAGCTCAAAATCCAACTACTCTTTTGGTTCCGATTGTCCAGCTACCTACTATAATCCAGTTCATATTTCTTAGCCTAGGAAGGTATTGGTAAAATTTTGTCAAATACCTTGTGGAATTCAGGAATGATATTATTCTGATCTAACAATCTAATGGCCTTGTCAATAAATTAATTTAGTCTTATACTTGTCTATTCTTAGTGATATTGATTTCCATGTAGGAGTCATAGAATTGTAGATTTTGAGCTAGAAAGGGCCTCACAGATTATTTAATAGATATTTATTTTAGATAGGCAAACTGGCTCAGTGGGATGTATTCTAGTATTTTCTGAAGGATTGAAGCCATGGATCTCTTTGATGACTAGGTATATATTTGCCTGTCTCATTCTGTATGACTTTAAGAAATATCAACAATGGTGCTTCAACAATCACATTAATAAATTATTTTAGCATTCTTGGATATCAGCATTGGACTGGTAATTTGGATATGAGTATATGTACTGAATTTATTTGAGATTTCAGTTTCCTATTGATTCTGTTTGTACTATTCTTTCTAAACTAAAGACAGTAGAGAAGAGAAGACAGAAACAAAATAAAAATTGAGTAATTCTATCTTCTATTCATTCCCTCATCTTTTTGTCTTTATTCTGGCTGCTCCAAGCAGATATCTATTTTTAGTTTTCTCTTCTTTTGCATATAGTAAGAAAGAGGGGAAGAGAGGTAGGGGCAAAAGAAGGAAGGAAGAAAGGAAGAAAAAAAGGATAGGAAGAATATTTATCATCTATGTATATATATATATATATATATGTGTGTGTGTGTGTGTGTGTGTGTGTGTGTGTGTGTGTGTGTATGTCCTTTCTTTCTTTCTTTGCCCTCGTTGAAGTATATACCCATAAGACAAATCCCAACCTATTTTTGGTAAGAATTCAGCTTCTATTAATAGCTATCAATGCACCTAAACTGAATCTTTTTAAATTTTTTTAAGTGATATGACCTTTAACATTTAGGTTACAATTTTTTATCTGGTATACTACAAGTTCTGTTTACAAACCTAATTTCTGCTAAACTGCTTTCCAGTTTTTCTAGCAATATTTGTCAAATGTGGAATTCTTTCATTTATATATGTTCCCAGCTTTATTCAGCTCTGTTATTGAATTAAATTGTGTTTGATTCTTTAGTGTCTTCTAATCCACTTCTCTATTTTATAACTTGTTATAAATTGTTTTAATGACTATTATTTTAAAATATAATTTTACTGTGAAATAACATTTAATGTGATATCCATGCTTCATTCCTGCTTTTCCATCACTTTCCTTGAGGTTTTAAATGTTTATATTTCACATGTTATTATTTTGCCTATCTCTTTAAAGCATCTTCTTGGAAGTTTTACTGATATACACTAATTAATTTAGATAGTATTATTTTGATTTCATAGGTATATCCTAGCCAGGCACACTGAATATCCTTTCAATTATTTGTTCTGTAAAGAATGTATTGTAATTGTATTTATATGTCTTGGGTTTGTGTTGGTACGTTAAATTCCAACTAGTCTATTCGTTTTGTATTTATTTTAAAAAGATCTTCTTTTTCTATCACATCCTCCTGAATGTAATAAATATTCATCAAATGCTTAATATGTCAAAGACAAAAATGAGATGGTCCTTATCCTCAAGGAGTTAGCATCAGAATTAGAAAAAATAAAACAAAATGTTTGGATATTGTTATATTCCATGATAGAGTAACAGGAAAAAATAGCATTAAAACAATGGGGTCCTGTCAGGAAGTATGTTGAAATTCTGAAAAGCACTGCGTTATTTCATAATCAAAATATGGATGGCAATATTCAATTTTGGGTTTACTAGTTGTTCAAAGGTATTAAACACAAGTCATTGGGTATAGATGCACCAATAATATTGAAAACAATTGAATATTTTAAAATATATTTAATATGCAATGTTAGAAAAGTTTTAAAGGAGCAGTGACTAAAGTAATATAGACATAGTCTGTATGTGAAGATTAGGAATCGGGTCCTTCACTCATGAACAAACATTGGCTATTATTGACCCTTCTCTTTCCTCCCTCTATCTGGCATGTTATTTGCAAATAGATGAAAGGAAGTAAATATTGTCAGTTTACTAAGGAAGTAGTGATAATAGTATGAAGCTTATAGGATCATGATAAAAACTGACTGGGACCTTAAATATAATCTAATTCAATCCTTTCAAGAAACTTAGTCTTAGAAAAGTTAAATTATTTTCCCAAGTTCCCACAAGTACTAAATGTCAGAGCCAGGATTTCAGCTTGTCATCTGTCTCCAGAGCTTGCACTTAGTCTACTGTATTACATGAATTATTCCAAAGATATAATCTGGGAAATTATTATAAACAGAAATACCTGGTTCAGTCTTCTTCAGGAATTTCCTACTTCTAACATGTCCTTGTTCTTCATTAGCTCTCATGATGAATTTAAGTTCCCAAAGTTATTTATCTCTACATTTTTCTCCATAATGCTTATTAAAAATAATGTTATTGCTTATTTCTTCCTAAATTAATATATAATTTTAGAGGTAAAACAAAAACAGATCATTTAATCTATCCTCTTTATTTTACAGATGAGGAGACTGAGTATAAAGGGGTGAAGTAAGGGCCATAACTGGGATTCAAATTCAAGTCTGTCTACTTTGCCACTTAATGGAAAATTTGGTTCTCAAATAAAATCCTGTAACATGTGTAGAAGAGCAAGATCACTTTCTCAACTTTGGGTACATTTAAAAATAAGAAAGTAACAGCTCAGCAGCCATTTGTCATAGCTTGCTGACTAAGCTGGGCTTAGGTTAAAAAAGGGGTTATAGGCTGCTGGCCAAAACATTGACTGCATTGCTGAATCCAGAGATTCAGAAACCTTATATGTCCTGTACGAGTCTGTGTACGTGCCAGTAATGGCTCTTACCCATGCACTATCACTCGAGACTCTCCTTTATGTTCCCTCAAGCTGCAAACAAAGACAAATTTTAAGCACAGACTATATTTACTAACTTTAAAATTTGTATTGGATTTCAAAAATAAGGTCAGACAGCAGAATACTTTTTTTTAAGTGATGAAATCAGAATGAGTAATGGGATTGTCAATTTCTTCCGCAAATTCCCTAACTTTCTTCAAAGATCAGCTCAAGTGCTTCCTGGCACAAAAGATCTTAACTGATTTCACTTTATTTCCCCAAATCCCTTTGTTTTTATTTTTAGTCACTCAAATGTTATATATATTCTTCATTAGCAAGAATATATAATCTCCTTAAGAATCACTTCTTGAGGGGAAGGATAGTTCTACTTTTGTCAATATATCTTAAGTGCCCAGGAAAGCATTTGGTATATATTAAATTGAATATGTTCTCTCAGGAATTAGAAGACCTGTATTCAAATCCTTCCTCTGATGATTACTTATTGTGTAATCATGGATATCATGACCTTATTAAACACATCTATAAAATCAGTAAAAAGTTGGACCAGATATCCTCTGAGGTCCTTTCTAGATCAAGATATATGATACTATGAATAAATTTACTGAAGAGAAAAATACAAAAATACTAAGTCAATGTACAGACAGAGAGATGGAGAATCCATTACAATAAAAGTATTCCCCCTTGAATTGGTCTTTTGTTGCATATTTTATTGGTAACTTTTATCTGGAAATAGTGAGGAAGGCACATTTACAAGGGGATCTGAGATTGGTGAATGTTTTATATATCGGAATTCTGAGCTAAAACCAATGAGTAGTACTCACTAACACCAATATAAATAAGGTGAGTCTCCATGATTTAGAGAAAGAAAGGAATACCAGGTTCCAACCTAAAAAGTAATGAACTGGCCCAGGTCAGAAAAATAGCAGGTCAAGATTCCCACTAATTAGTAGGGTGATCATCTTGAGTGGCCACTTTGCTCTCAGCCTAAGAGAGATACGAAGACCAACATGAAAAACAAACAAAAATAAAAATCATTTACTTAATTAATTTAAGAATTTCTGAAAGCTATTTAAAATACCTATACCTTCATAGATATAGATAATAGACAGATATATTGATAGAATCCTGAGCATATCAACTTTAAAAAAAATTTTGACCTTTAAAAAAAGTCTATCAATCAGCTTCTTAAAAGATTTGTTCAATTAAAGTTTTCTACATAGCCATTTCTTTTCTTTCTGACAGGGGGGGGTCTATTTGATTCAGTCTTCATGATGGAAGCATTTAACTGAGTCTCTTACTCAGAGAAGTGATACTGTTCTTTGTCTTGTGCTAAGGTAACCCATGAGACTGTGAGTAAAGGTTTTTGCTTTTGATGGCATCCTACCTATTTCTTGTGAAACTTTTGATGACAAGTAACTCTTAAGATTTTTGCAATAATGTACTGATGTGGTAAACTTTGACAGGTTCAAAAGCCAAGTTTCATTTCATTGGGGCTTTTAAGCTGTCTTAAACGTGAAGCTGGGAGGCATTTCAGGGAGGGTCTTCCTCCATGCATTTTTTTCTTCTTATTTAAACTTTTTTTTTCCTGTGCAGGAAAATATTTGCCTTACACTATTTACATTGTACCAGATCCTCCAGCACTCTTTTCTATTAGAGACAACATTTAAATAAGTAATTGAGAAAGAAATTTGCCTTGTGAATAGACACTTACTTCTGTGATCTTTGCCTAACATGTTTGAAAAATAAATGTTCAGTGTGTTATCATTATAATCGAGTAGAATTTTTTTCTTCCACAAGGTTACATCTGTTTACACTATTTTATTATCTGTTGAATGGTATGATATGAAGTCTTTTTATTGCAGTTTAGTTAAAGAAGAGCCAAGCCTGTGATGGAACTGTCAATCAGCATTTAGTCATACAGTATCTATTTCTATCCCTCTTCTTCTTAGCACAGAAGGACTATTATAGTCTGCATTACGGCATAGCTACTTTGGATATAGATATCCTTGAGGGGCAGGATTTATTTTGAAAGAAGATCCTCAACATAACATGACACATCATTTAGATGTCTCTTAAAGTACACATGCAGGTATTTCAAAGCAAAATATAGCAGAGACTATTTTTAAGCATTTAACTTTTTCTTTCTTTCTTCTTTTTTTTCTTTTTGCAAATGCTTTTCCTCCTTTCTTACTTTAATAGCACTGAAATAAACCAAGTGAGGTCACATGACTCTGCTATAATTGAAAATGTCTATTTAAAGCCTTTCCTATGCCAGGATTCATTGTATTATTGCAGTGAAGGCTACCTGTTTTTCAAGTCAGTTATGAATGTAAAAATCAGCATGGGGGAAATCATATAAGACCAAGGAGCCCAGGGAGATGGTGTCAAGATGTACTGACAAGTATCTGAAAAAGTGGAAGTTTTCCAAGGGTACTGGGATCAGGAGAGTTTATTCGATGAGTGTGCCAGGATAGATGAGGTGTGATTATAAAGTGATGAGGCTGATTCCAGAAGGCATATGAGAAAATTAGTTTTTATAGGCACACTCACACAAATACACCGACCACAATGCAGCTGTACAGCACTTTGGATGTGCATCCAGATGTGGCACTAAAAATGGCTCCAACCTTTTTCAGGATGAGCTTTGGGCATGCTGAGCATGTGGCACTCATTAGCTAAGCAAATCAACAGTAGTCTTTATAACTGTCAATTGCTGGGTTGCATTTCTGCAGCTCATTTATCAGCCAGTCTGACCTAAATCCTCAAGGGCTTCATGACTTCCCTCTCAAGAGAATTGCTTTCCTTTGCCTCGATGTTCCTTAGGATTAACTGGCAAAAAGTTTGGAAGAAAACATTGTAGGATGATGTCTGAAACACTTAAAATAACCTTTTCTGCTGCTACTGGTGGCAAATTATTGATAGTGAACAGAGATTTAAACTCACAGACCCCATTGGGAGTACAGAAAGGTTGTTATCTAATTTCTTATGTGCTGTGTACAGATTTTGACCTCATATTTCCAACTGGTTTGATCTCCATTGAATTGCCAATGATGCTCTTTTGAAGAAGAAAAGAGATTTTATTTCCATAAAATAAACTTTATCCTCAGAAATCAACAATTAGAAATGAATTGTCCAAGTCAAAGTGAAAGAGGAATGACATATACCTATAGTTTTCTAACAAGCATTTCTTCTCTTAAAAAGGTGATCATATTACCATATTTGCCTTCACAATCGTGGAATTACCATCAAGTAATATGTTGCTTTGGGCTACCTGGAGTTAATTATGAAAGGCACTATAGAATACCAGATTCTACCCTCATGAAACTGAGCTGCTGACATGCCAGGCATAATGCTGGAAGAGGCAATTCAAGCTTCTCACATAACTGTGCCAACATACGTCAAACAACTTGACAGCAACTTCTGCTTACTTGGGTTTTCTTAGCCACTGACTATCATTGTGCCAACAAATACCATTCATACATACATGCATATTTATTCATGTATGCATATACATACCTGTATGTATATATATGGTTCTATATGAATGCATGGAGATGCATATACATATATGTATATATTATGCATATGTATATGTAAGGATATATACATATACATTTTTGGTGGCTATAAATCAAATTATAATTATGTTAATTTTTCATTTCAAATATTTTGATGGTAGCTAAATAATGCAATAGATAGAACACTGAACCTGGAGTTGAGAAGACTTGAATTCAAATTCAACTTCAAACACTTATTAGCTGTGTGAACCTTGGCAAGCTATTTAATCTCAGTTAGCCTGTTTTCTCAACTGTAAAATGGGGATAATTGCAAGAGTGACCTTGCAGGGCTATTGTGAAAATATAGTGAGAAAATATTTATAAAGTGTTTAGGACAACATCTGGAACAGAGTGTTACATAAATGTTCATTATTATTATTAATGCCTCTCTCTTTTTTAAAATCTATCTTTGGTTATTCCCAGTTCTATAATCTGTTACTTACCTAATGCTTTAGTTAGTTTCTTGGGTTTTCCATACAAGCATTAGTCATAGAGAGAAGAAACTTGTTATTAAACTGTTGTTAAAACTGTTTCCATGATGAGTCTACATCTATTGAAAGGCATAGGTCAGCTTCTCTTTAATCAGCTACTGGGAACAAGATCAAGCATAATTTCTAATGGCGATAATATTAGGAAGACTTAATGATTAATATATATATATATATATATACATATATGTATACATATACATACACATATATGTATATATATTTTAATCATTAAGTACATATATGTATGCATGTACAATGATAGGTATAATTGTCTCCTAGAGATAGTACAACCATTAAGCTTCATCTCTACTACAGTAATAAATGTTAGCTGTTAAGTGTCTAAGAAAAGAAACTGAACTGTCCCTGACTAATATCACTAATATAACAATATCAATAATTAAAGTCAAAAATAAACAAAACAATAATTCACATTTATGCAGTATTAAGTTTATAATAATAACAATAATAATATAATGATATTAACAGACTTATGTAACAACTAAATTTTAAGGACTTTACAAATACTTTCTTATTTACCCTTTACAACACCCCTTTGAAGGAATGTGAAACTTAAGGAGGTTAAGTGACTTACACAAAGATACATATTTTGTGTTATATACAGCAATAGAACTCTTATCTTTCCTTCCTTGAGTCCACCACTCCTCAGTGTTCAGTATAGTATGAACCATATGAACACTTAATTCTTCGATTAATGGTTAAGATTTAGTCATCCCTTGCTAAAATATTGGATAGGTTTTTAGGGATATTATTTGTTTCACTTTGCTAAAAAAATTTTAAATCATTAGTTGTATTTCTTTAAATGTTCCCTAACAACCTGAAATAGTGACTTTTTACAAGAAAGATTTATTCTCAAGAAAGATTTTTTAAAAATCATTAATAGGAGCTAGATTACAAATATCAATTTAAAATATTACTAAAATTAAAGCAAGATTAGTGGAAAGAAAACTCTAATGTACAATTATTCTCACATATTACTTTGTGGATTAGACTATAAACTGATTCAAAAATTAAGCAATGAAAATAATTTCCTCATAGCTGACAATTCTGCATTCATTTGAAACAGAACAGATGGATGATTTTCAGTCTTCTCCCTGGGAATCAATCAACAGCAACAGCAGTATTCATTGAGTACTCACTCAATGAAAAGAAAATATTAGGGGTACTCTTAATTTTAATTCTGGTTCTCTCTATACTTATTCAACCATGGCTTGTCTTTTCAAGAAACTTCAGTGGCTCCCTATTGCTTCTAAATATAAATTTCTTTGTTTGACTTTTAACCTGGCCCCCTCTCCCCTATATTTCCAAACTGATTCCACATTGCACACTCAATATGCCAACCAAATCAACCTACCTATATACCTCATACATCACATTTTACCTCTCTCACTTTAATGACTTTATACAAATACTCCATGCCTAAAATACACACTCGTCAGCTTTACTTTTTATATTCCTCAATTCAAGCACCATCTCCAACAAAAGGCTTTTCTCCCTCTTTCCTTTCCCCCAGTTATTAATGCTTTACAGCACACATTAAAACCAATATATATGCATATATATGTATATATCAAATGGCTAATATGTGTACATATTGTTTTACCTAGAAGAATGCAAATATCCTAGGGACAGAGAATTTTCAGTTTTTCTTTCGTGCCTTCAGTATTGAAGAGAGAGTCAGGCACATTAGTAGATGCTTTAAAAAAGCTTAGAGAACTGAATTGAATTGAAAAGTATTACCATTCTTAACTGAAAGGGCCTTCAGTTTATTTATTCATAAAATATGACTAAAATTTAGTATATGTGATTTTATTAATAAAAAAATATGTTCTGTTTTTAGAATATTTTTATCATCACTAATAAAGTGAGTGCTAAGTGGCCCAAGTATTTTATTTATTCATTTACTCACACATTTAACAATTAGTTATTAAGTATCTACTTTACTTATAACATTCTGCTAAATGTTATGGACAATCAGATGAAAGATCACATTTCTTGTTCATGGAGTTAACTATCATTGCTTAGGAGACAAGACATTTTAATATAATTTTTATGTAAAAAAATACCCTCAATTCCTTCTTGCAAAAAAGTAACTTTTTGAATATAGCCTGGAAATTACAAAAAGCTACCTAGCATTTCCTATCACAAAGTCTGTGCATCAAACACATTGGTTGTATCATATAAGTAATGAATGCCCTTATATTTCACTCAGAATCTATTGATTTTTATCATTAAACTTATTTAAAACACATTTATAAGAGGCTTGATTATCTAGTGTTCTGACCTGCATAAATTTAGAAGCAATAAATTAGAAAGTTGGGCTGTTAAAAGTAGTCCAAGGCCTCTTACACTTCATGAAGAGGAATCCGCAATCACCACAATCAACTTTTTGTTTTGGTTCTTCTACCTATTTTTTTTTTTTTGATAATCATTATTTTCATTTACATAACTTTAGTAATTGTTTTCAATAGTTTCTAAATTAGCGTCTAAACAGCTATCCTCCTCCTTTTGCCACTGTCACCTAAACATTCTAATCTTATCCTCAGTTAAGGACCCTTTGGTTTAACCTTTTCCATTCTGTTGATTTGCTGGCTGGAGTGTCCTAAGTTTTTCTTAGACAGGTAGCATGTGGTAGCTCACAAATTGACATGGGAAATGGAGAATGGCTGAAGACTGGATAGAGGACGATGTAAAAAAATTAAATTGCACAATTACTATAGATGCAGTAGTTACCAAAGACATAACTATACTAAGTTATCATAATATCCAAATTTAGATAGATAGGTAGATAAATAGATAATAGACAGATAATGTGTGCATATATATATATATAGATACATGCAATACCCCCAACCCATTAAAAAACACCTATATATTTTTACCTAATTTGTTTAAGAAGACAACTAAATTAATTTCCATTTTAGAATATTTATTAAGCATAATTTTGTAGAAGTCTGTGCTAGATGCTGAGAATTCAAAAAACAATGATAAGCAATTACTTCCTATCCTGGGAATAATAACATGTACATAGATTAGTAAATATACAAAAATACAAGTAAATATTGATTAATTTAGGGATGAGACTGATAGTATTTAAAAACTCAAGTTATCAGAACAAGATGGTGGGAAAGAGTAGGAGAATGTTGAAAAATTTTTTATAAAAATTTTAAAAGGATCATTAAAGGTACTCATATTTAATTCATCACAGGATTTGCTTATTTGAATGCATATCTCATAATTCTTTGATGATGACCAATAAATGAGGCACTTCTGTGATATAAAATATTACACAACTTCATGTGATTAAATGCTATTTTATCAATACATGGAATTACTGTCCACATAAGTGGTCAGGGAAATCTCCCTGAAGGAAATAGCATTTAAATTATGTATTGAAGGATAGGCATATTTCATGGATAATAGGACAGAAAGAGTTAAAATTTGCTAAGATGGAGAAAGGAAGGAAGGAAGGGAGGGAGGGAGGGAAGAAGGAAGGAAGGAAGGAGGTAGGGATAATAGAGGAAAGGACAGAAGAGGAGAGGAGAGGAAAAAAGAAGAGAATAGAAAAGAAGGGAGGAAAGAAAAAAGAGGAAAGGAGAGGAGAGGAGAGGAAAGGAAATGAAAAATCTTCTAAAGTTGCATTGCTTTCAGTTGAATTTCTTCTTCATCACTGATCTTTTGTAGTCCTTTTGCCCTGATAAAGAAATTTGACAGTATCTTTTCCAAGCACATTGAATTAGCAGAATAAGAATTTCTGGAAATGAAAGGTCCATTTTTCCATGTAAGAATGAGGGTCAGCTGAGATAATTATTGCACCTCAAATTATGAAAAATGAATAAGATGGAATATTTCCAACCATTTTGAGGTGAGAACACATCTTGTTTGAGCACTCTGAACAAAACCTGAATGATAACCCAAGTACAACAGGAAGTATGTTAGAATTGACTGAGAAACTTGATCAAGTCCTATGGAGTACAAAAATTTCAAGATAATTAGAATTGAAAAATTGGATGGATGTCTGGTCATAGAGAGAAAAACAGCAAATAAACTACTGAGAAGGAATTCATGGGCTAAAGGGAATGAAGGAAACTGATCACTGTGCCTCAATTTCAGTCTTGATATCCTCTGCTATATTGGTTCGAAAAGGACCCTGTGTGCATGGAAGAATCTGAAGAATTTTTTACTTCCTGCCTTCCCATTTGTAACCTAGCAGCATTCTTGGAATAACTGATGGCAGCCCTTGCATTGGGAGTAAAAAACAAACAAGGACAAACACAAGCCCAGTGCAATATACTATAACTAAGGAGAACATCTTAATTACTCTAACAAAAAGAATTCCAGATCTGGAACCATCTTCAAAATTTAGGTTCTCAGAAGATCACACCAATGAGAGAAGAGAGCCATCTGGAACACTGAGAAATGATTTGCCCAGGATCACAATGCATTTTGTATCAGAGGTAGAACTTAAAATCAGGCCTTGACTCTGAAGTCTTTTCTTTTTCTGAGTCTACATAGGACATAGGTGTGATTAAGTTGGGATGATCTAAAAAATGAAAGGATGAGAAAGAGGTAGACATTGACAAAGGAGAGAAGATAGAGGAAGAATGGGGGAAATTATATCACAAAAAAGAGACATACAAGGAAGAATGTTTACAATGGAGGAGAAAATGAGTAGCGGTGGTGAGCAGCATTTGATTCTTACTCTTATCATATTTGGTTCAAAGAAGGGAGTAATACATACATACATACACACATACAATGTATGTTTATACACACATACAGTCTTATAATTCATTTTACATGGATATATATAGCTGTGTGTGTGTGTGTGTGTGTGTGTGTGTGTACACAGTTGGGCATAGAAATCTATAGGGGAAATGGATAAGGGAATGCATGAGTAATAAAAGGGAGGATGGTTTAAGGAAAGCAGTCGTCAGAAGAAAAACAGGTTCTTGATGAAGAAAGGGTGAAAAAAAGAAGGTAAAGAAAAAATATAATGGAGAGAATACACAGTAATCATAACTATTAAAGTGAATAGGATAAAATCACCTACACAATGGAAGCAGATAGCAGAACGGATTAGAAATCAGAATACCTCAGTGTATTCATTACAAAAGACATACTTAAAATATAAGGAACACAGACACAGTTAATATAAGGGACTAGAGAAGAATCTACTATGTATGATTCAGCTGAAGTAAAAACTAATAAGTTTAAAAAATGCTTAAGGGTAGCAATCATAATCTCAAACAAAGCAAAAACAAAAATAAATCTAATTAAAAGATAATCAAGGAAACTATATATTTTTGCTAAAAGGCATTATTGAATTAGAAAAAAAATATCAAAAATTTTACAAGTTTATAGTAAGTTACAGCCTCATTTCTCAAATATGTGAGGAAAAGAATCAAACTTATATAAAAAAGAGCCTTTTCCCCAATTGATAAATGACCAAGGGATATGAACAGGAGAATTTTAAAGGAAAAAAAAATCAAAGCTATCTATAATTATATGACAAAATCATCTCAATTACTATTGATTGTTGTTACCAAACATTTAAAGAACTAATTTCATTGTTACATAAAGTGTGAAAAAAATGAATTGAAGGTTTCCTACAAAATTTCTTCTTGAAAACAAATATGGTTTTGATGTCTAAACTAGGGAATGAAAAAAGAAAAAAAAATCTATAGACCAATTTCCTCAATAAAGATTTATATAAAACCTATTAAATAAAATAGTAATAATGAGACTACAACAATATAGTATAAAGATCATGCATTATGACTAGTTGCATTTTATATCAGGAATGCAGGGTTACTTCTATTATTAGGAAAACTCAAAACATTATTAACTGTGTCAATGATAGAAACAACAAAAATCATATAATTATATCAATAGATGCATAAAAAGCTTTTGATAAAATACACCATCCATTCCTATTGGAAACATTAGAAAGAATGAAACTAAATTGAGCTTTTCTCAAAGTGATAAATAGCACCTATCTAAAACCAAGAGTAAGAATTATCTATAAAATAGAAACATTTCCAAGAAGATCAAAAGTAAAGCAAGATTATACATCA
This sequence comes from Myrmecobius fasciatus, assembly GCA_023553655.1. Lineage (NCBI taxonomy): Eukaryota > Metazoa > Chordata > Mammalia > Dasyuromorphia > Myrmecobiidae > Myrmecobius > Myrmecobius fasciatus. The sequence continues at coordinate 99,800 of JAJPUD010001044.1, read as the reverse complement.
AATTTCCATTTTTTGTTGCTACAGTATTGGTCCCAAGGTGAATTCTGACAGCCTTAGTAACAAATGCCCATTCCTACAGTTATTTATTTAATAGCATAAGCACATAATCATGTATGGAGATTCTAGTTATAGGACATTTTTAAAGAATTTTATTCTATGAAAAGATGGAATATAGTTTTGACACATTACTTATGAATTTTACTACTTATTGGTATTAATTTTTGCACTGAGAGATGTGTCATTTGGCTTTTTTGGTACAAGCAAACCAATATTCTATATGATGTTTTTGCTTTCATTAGAAATCTATTAATATCAAAACTCAAATTAGATTATGGTTAACATTGCTAATTTACAAAAGATCAGATTTTCCAAAACATAAACTTCATACTATTTTATTAATTTGTCACATAAAGTTCCAAACATTAGGTGAGGATCAAATATTAAACTTTAATGCAAAACACCTCTCTCAAAGAAAAAAATACATAATTATAATACACCTGCTTTTGTGTGCATGTATGTATGCATGTATATGTAGCACATACATGCATGTATGTACATACATGCATCACATATATGTGTGCATATACTACATGTGATTATTATATTGTACTTATATGTTATTTGTATATTATAGTATATATGTAGCATATATATAATATAATATTATATGATATATAATATTCATATGTTATTAGCATATATTAACATTTTTGGTTGTATTTCAGTAGTTTGAGTCATGTTTGACTCTTTTCTACCTGACCCCATTTGTAGATTTTTTGGCAAAAATAAAGAAATGATTTGATATTTCCTTCTCTAGCTCATTTTAGAGATGAGAAAATTAAGGTAAATAAAGTTAAGTGACTTGCCCAAGGTCATACTAATAAGTGTTTGAGGCCAGGTTTAAACCCTTGAAGATGAGTCTTCTTTAGTCCAGGTTCATCTCTCTATCTACTTTGTCACCTGGCTGCCTGTTATGACCATTGCTAAATATCATTTTAATAGAAGTGACAGCTATACTGATGACTATTAAAAGAAATTGACAAGGGAACAAAATTATTATTTCTTGAAGATATGTTGACACACTCAGAGAACCCTGGAGAGTCAACTAAAATTTAGTTGAAAAGTTAAAAACTTTAATAAATTTGTGGGATATAAAATACAGCCACACAAATCATCAGTATTTCTTTACATTGTCAACAAAACTGAGCAGGAAGATGCAGAAAGAAATTCCATTTAAAATAACTGCAGACAGTGTAAAATGCTTGAAAGTCTAGCTGCCAAGTCAAATATAAGAACTATATGAACACTACTATAAAACACTTTCATACAAATAGAGACAGATCTAAACAATTGGATAAACATTAATTGCTCATGAGTAGGCTGAAACAATGTGCTAAAAAAGATAACATTGCAACATTGCCTAAGTTAATTTACTCATTCAGTGCCATAAAATCAAACTACTAAATAATTATTTTATAAAACTAGAGGGAAGAGTGAAAAACTTTATCTAAAAGAACAAAAAGTCAAGAATATGCAATCATTTTTTTTTAAACAGCAGATGTACCAGATCTCAAAATGTACTATGGTAATGGTAATGGTAATCATCAAAACAATCCTACACTGGATTAAAAAAGTGATTGTTCAGTGGAATTGATCAGGTACACAATATACATAAGTATTTGTAAATGGATAAGGAACAAGTTTATGACCAAAACAAGCAGAGAAGAATACAAAAGGTAAAATAGTTAATTTTGATCACATTTTTTTTTAATTTACAGAAACAAAACTTTAGGAAAATTGTGGAACAAGGCATAAAACCTTTCAGACATTCCTAAATTTCCCCGCAAAAAATTAATATATCTCACACTGAATTTTGAGTGGTAGAAACAATTAAAAGTCAGGTAAAAATTGCTCTTCCTAAGACAACTTGGGAGGACATTAGGAAAGATCTGGCCTCCTAGCCTGGTGGTTTGACTTGATTGAAATACAGATGCCTCCAGGCACATGCCTTGGAATCAAAAAAACAATAAGCCTTGGGGACAACTGTGTCAAGGTGGCAACCACTTAGGACTACTTGGAAGCCCAGGAGCAGGCTTTGGAAGCCACAGAATCAGCAGTGGTGGTGGGAGCAGCAACAGAACTGTGGTAGCAAGAACAAGAGGAAGAGCAACAGCAGATTCCAGAGATCTCAACTAACAGGAAGGGGACTAAATGGCTGATCAGAGGGAGGTTGCATGAGGCCTCCCTTTACTGGCACTGAGGACAGGACTCCTACTTTGGCCATAATTAGATCTGGATAGCAGTGCTGCCTCACAGACAGAAGGATTTCTGCAAACAGTTGGATAATACCCTGAAGCTTGGGACATGGCACCCTCCCCCTTGGAAATAAAGCCTTATTTCCACAAAGAGTTTAAAACTAAATAATAGGCTGGGAAAATGGGCAAACAACAACAACAAAAAAAGATTTTGATCATAGAAAGTTACTATGATGACAAGGAAGATCAAAATAGACACTTAGAAGATGATGACAAAGTCAAAGTTACTACATCCAAAGCCTCCAGGAAAAATAAGAATTGGTCTAAGGACATAGAAGGGGCCATATTTTGAAAATAAAATGAGAGGTAGAGGGAAAAATGGAAAGAAAAAGGAGAATAATGTAAGGGGAAATACAAAAAAAGCCAATGAGGAGAAGAATGCCTTAAAAAGCAAAACTGGCCAAATGGTAAAGGAGTACAAAAGCTTATTGAGGAAAGTAGTCCCTTACAAATTAGAACTGAGCAGATAGAAGCTAATGACTTTGCATAATCAAGAAACAATAAAATAAAACCAAAAGAATGAAAAAAATGGAAAATAATGTGAAATATTTCACTGGAAAAACAATTGACCTGGAAAATAGATCCAGGGGAGATAATTTACAAATTATTGATCTATATGAAAACCATGAAAAAAAAGAAGATCCCGGACATCATCTTTCAAGAAACTATCGAGGAAAACTATCCTGATATTCTAGAACTAGAGGGTAAAATACAAATCAAAAAAAAAAAAATCTACCAATTATTTCCTGAAAGAGATTCTAAGATAAAAACTCTCAGGAATATTATAGCCAAATTCCAGTATTCCCAGTCAAGGAGAAAATATAGCAAAGCATCCAGAAAGAAACAATTCAAGTACCGTGGAGTCACTGTCAGGATAGTACAAAATTTAGCAGCTTTCATATTAAAAGACCGGAGAGCTTGGAATATGATATTCTGAAAAACAATGAACTAGGATTACAACCAAGAATCAAATATCCAGCAAAACAGTATAATTCTTCAGGGGAAAAGGTGGATATTTAATGAAATAGAGGATTTCTAAGCATTAGTGATGGAAAGACCAGAGCCAAATAGAAATTTTGATTTTCAAATACAGGCCTCAGGAGAAGCATAAGAAGGCAATCAGGAAAGTGATATCATAAGGGAATTATTTAGTTTTATCTCTTTACATCCTTATATGAGATGATGATACTTATAACTTATGAGAACTTTCTCCTTATTAAGGCAGTTAAAAGGAGTATATATAGACAGAAGGCATAGGTGTGAGTTGCATATGAAGGGATAATATCTAAAAAATAAAATTAAGGAGTGAGAAGAAAGTACTGGGAAAAAGGAAAAAGAGGTGGATTGGCATAAATTATTTGCTTTAAAAGAGGCAAGAAAAAACTTTTACAGTGGAGCAGAAGAAAGGAAGAGGAGGGTGAGTGAGTGAATTTTACTCTCATAGGAATTGGTTCAAAGAGGAAATAATATACACAGTCAAAAAATGTGGTTATAGAAATATATCTTACCCTGCAGGAAAAGGAGGAAGTAAATATGAGAAGAGGGGAGAATGATAGAAGAAAGAGAATGTTGAGGGAGGGGATAGTTAGAAACAAAACACTTTTGAGAAAGGATAAGGTGAAAGCAGAGAGAGAACAGAATAAACAGAATGGAAATACAATTAACGATGGCAATTATGAATAGAATTTTGAAGTAAGTTTCTTTGATGAATATCTAATTTCTCAAATGTATGAGGAACTGAGTTAAATTTACAAAAATAAGAGCTATGCCCCAATTGATAAATCATTAAAGAATTATGTCCAAAGGATTATAACATCATGCATATCCTTTGAATTAACAATGCAACTATGAGGCATGAATTCCAAAAAGATTTTTAGTGTTAGCTGAGGCAGCTAACACTTGAAAGCATAGAAATAAAAAGATTTTTTTCTTAAAATTCAAAGAAGCATATATCTAAAATCATCAGCATGTATTATTTGTTTTTGTTTGTTTGTTTGTTTTTTGCTGAGGCAATTGAGGTTAAGTGATTTGCCCAAGGTCACACAGCTAGGAAGTGTTAAGTGTCCAAGGCCAGATTTGAACTCGGGTCCTCCTGAATTCAGGGCTGGTGCTCTATCCATTGTGCCACCTAGCTGCCCCAGCATGTGTTATGTGTAATGGAGCCTTTCCAATAAGATTAAGAATGAAACAAGGATGATTTTATCAAAGTTGCAGGATATAAAATAAGCCCACATAAATCATTAACATTTCTATATCACCACAAATATTAAAAAAAACCCTTATAGGAAAGCAAGTGATTCTCCATTTAAAATAAATGAAGACAGCGTAAAATATCTGGGACAAAACAAACAAATAAACACCTTAGAACACATGTACATAATTATAAAATACTTTTTATATAAATAAAATTAGATTTAATTAGAAAAATATTAATTGTTCATGAGGGGGCAGAGCCAATAAAATAAAAAATGATGATTCTAACTAAAATAATCCACTTATTTAATACAATCCCAATTAAATTACTAAAAAGTTATTTTGTTGAACTAGAAAAAAATAATACAATTCATTTAGCAGAACAAAAAATCAAAAATACCAAAGGAATTAATGCAATAATGTAAAGAAAGGACAGTAGTATCAGATCTTAAACTATATTATAAGGAAATAATTATCAAAAACTACCTTGTACTGGGCAAATAATAAGATACAGTAGAAATGGAATAATATATAATAGAAAGGTGAATCAGTAGAACTGAATAGAAATAATATGCATAGTAATGAGTAATTATAGTAACCTTGTGTTTGATAAATGTAATGATTTAAGTTTTGGAAATAAGAATGCACTATTTGGTTAAAAAAAAAAGTTGAGAAAACTAGAAAACTGTCTGGCAGATTGGTTATAGACCAGCATCTTATATCATTTGCCAAGACAAGGTCAAAATGGATAAATGACCTAGATAAAAAGGGAAATATCATAAGAAAATTAGGAGAATATAGAACATTATCTATCAGACTTTTGGTTAGAAGAATTTGTGAATAAATAGGAGATAGAGAACTTTGTGACATGTAAAATGAATAATTTTGATTATTAAATTAAAGGGATTAAAAACAATGTAGCTAAATTGGAAGTACAGCAGAAAATTGAGATAAAGGTTTCATTTCTCAACTATATGAAGAACTTTGTCAAATTTATAAGAATGTAAATCATTCTCCAATTGACAAGTGATCAAATGATACAGGCAATTTTTCAAAGAAGAAAGCAAAACCATATATAGTCATATAAAATGTTCTAAATCATAATTGATTAGAGGAATGCAAATTAAAAACAGCTCTGAGATATCATCTCAGACCTTAGAAAAATGACAAAAGTTAAAGAGGATATGGGGGAAAAATAGAACATTACTACTACATTGTGGAACTGTGAACTCATCTAATCATTTTAGAGAGCAATCTGGAATTATTCCCAAAGAGTCATTAAACTAACTATACCCCTTGATTGAACAATACTACTAAGTCTATTGGTGACCAGGTAAAAAAGAAAAAAAAAAACCTCTATGTGTTTTAAAATATTATACAACAGCTCTCTTCCTGGTGGCAAAGAACTGAGTCCTCAAAGGTTTCTCTTGATTACTTTGGAATTGTCTTTTTTTTTTTTTTTTTTGTGCTTTTTGCTGAGGCAATTGGGGTTAAGTGACTTGTCCAGGGTCACACAGCTAGGGAATATTAAGTGTCTGAGACCAGATTTGAACTCAGGTTCTTCTGACTTCAGGGCTGGTGCTCAATCCACTGCGCCACCTAGCTGCCCCTGCTGGAATTGTCTTATATCATTGTATTGCTGAGACAACATAAGTCACTCATAATTGAGTATCACACACTGTTGCTATTACTGTGTACAATGTTCTCCTGATTTTGCTTACTTCACTTTGCATCAGGTCATACAAGTCTGTCCAGATTTTTCTGAAATTCACTTTCTCATCATTTTTTATAGCACAATAGTATCTCAATACATTTATATACTGCAGCTTTTTTAGCCATTCCCAATTGATGGACATTTCCTAAATTTCCAATTTTTGTTAACACATAAAAAGTTACTATAAATTTTTTGTAAATGTAGTTTTTCTCCCTTTTTATGATCTCTTTGGGAAACAGACTAGTAGTGATATTGCATGAATGGTTGGAGCAGAAATGGAGTATTTTAATTTTCCCATATCCTCTCCAATACTTCATTTTCCTTTTCTGTCATATTTGCCAATCTGATGGATATGAGGTGGTACCTCAAAGTTGTTTTAATTTGTATTTATTTAACCAAAAGTGATTTAAAACATTTCTTAATATGATTATATGTCTGGTTTCTTCATCTGAAAATTGCCTATTCATATCACCATTTATCATTGGGGAATGACTTGTTCTCTTTACAAGTTTGACTTGTTCTCTGTGAGAATATTATTCTATGAGAAATGAGGCCATTATCACACACAGTTGCTTTATTTTGGTAAGTAGCATTTTTTTCCAAATTTTTTCAAATACATGCAAAGATAGTTTTCAGAATTTTCAGCATCATGCAAAACCTTCCGTTTGAAATTATTCTCCCTCTTCCTTCCACCTCTTTCCCTAAGTTAGCAAACAATCTGATATAAGTCAAATGTATCATTTTTATTAACACATTTCCATATTCTTCACGCTATACAAGAAAAATTAGATCAAAAGGGAAAAAACATGAGAAAAACAAGCAGACAACAACAAAAAAGTGAAAATGCTATGCTTTAATCCATAGTCTCCATAGTTCTCTGGATGTGGATGACACTTCCCATCCCAAAGAGATACTTGATTTCAAGATTGCTTTTCTAGCTTTCTGCCTTCCTTCTAATTTTGTTTGCTTTTATTTGTACAAAATCTTTTTTGCATATAAAATAAAATTTTAAAGGATCCAGTCTGAATATTTGATTTTTCTCCAGATTTACCTAGCAGCACATGTGTGGAAGCTAAGGTGAATAATGGGAGTGATCCAAGGCTGAGATTTAGCTAGATGTAGTTGGCAATAAATATTATATGGTAATTAGGTATTTAAGAGAAAAGAACAACTAAGAGATGAAATCATCATGATGAAAAGCAGAAGAAAGTGGCTAGTTCAGGGGATCACCTAGGAGAGAATTGAGAGAATTCACCTGATATTCACCTTCAGTGATATTATTGGATATAAAAGGGCATTGTGGACCATGTAAACATTTCTAACCCAATAGTTTTTAAGATTCTTGAGATCAAAACAATGTTTTTGCCTTTCTTTGTAGCACCGGTAGTTAACACAGTTCCTGGCACATAGTAATCCTTTAACACATACTGATCGGTAATACAGGATATTGATTAATATTTTTATATCTTCTCAAACCTTCCATGATTATACCCTTCTCTTACTTGCTCAGATGAGAGCCTCACTTCATATTTAACTGGAAAAAAATTGAGGCCATTCAAAGAGGACTTTCTTTATTTCTCATCTCATGTTATTCAGATGTATTCTACTATCTCCTCCTTCATTCTTGACTCAAAGAGATAGTTCTTTTGCTAATCCCAGTGCTGCCATATATACAAATAAATCCATACCATCTTTCCCAGCAGAACATCACCTTTATCACCACTAATGTCTTAATCTATAATCTCTCCTTACATATTGTTGCATTTACTTACCTGCTGCTACAAACATACCCAGCTCTCCTCCATCCTCAAAAACTCCCTCATTTTACCCATTCAACCATCCTAGCAATCATTTCTTATCTCTCCCTTCTTTTGTGGTGAAATTCCTTCAGTAGATTTTCTATAATCAATGGTTCTATTGCCTTGCATTTCATTGTCTTCATGACTCAGCAGTCTAACTTTTAAGCTCCTCATTCATGAAAATACTCTCCCCAAAGTTACCAATGATCTCTTTGTTGACAAATCAAATGACTCATTCTTAATCCCTATCCTTCATGGCCTATGATATTGTTGAGCATCCTTTTCTCCTTGATACTCTCTTTTCCAGTTTTTTGTAATACTACTTCCTTCTGTTTCTCCTATCTATTTGTTCTTATTCCCTTACTGGATCTTCATTCCAATTACACATTGTTCTAGGTGCTGAAAAATCATCAAGAATCAGATTCCTTAGCTTTTTCTCTGATATTTTAATGATTTCAGATGATGTTACACTCACTCCCTCTGAGATCATAAAATGAACAAAGAAACTTGTTCAGAAAACTTTAAGGATCTATGAAGGGTTATTTCAATTGATCCTTTTACTCTTAACCAGATGATAGAATTTTCTCTTCTGTTGTGAACTACTATATTTTTTTCCAGATTCCTAAAGTTCCCGTATTTATTGTTTAAATCTCCTCAAAGGGAGAGGTTGGATGAATCACAACTAGAAGCATTGTTAGTCAGCAATGATGATACCTGCAGCATATTAGAGAGTTCTCAGAATAGCCATAGAAGTGAGGGAGCCATCAAGTGTTTCACATTTATTAATTTTTTTTAAAAAAATTAAAAAGGCAATTTGGTTATAGTAGCACTTTACAACAGGAGATTTTGCAGCATATTGCAAAATATGCTCTGAACAACTAAGAAGTTAATAGATATTTTATTCTTTTATAAATTATTTGAAACTGCTTTTATAGATGTTTCATTCAAGTGTGGAGGACATTGCTCTAATACCCTGAACAAAATACTTTCTTCAGTTTCCCCATCTGTAAAAATGACAAGGTTAGGCTAAATCAGGGCTTTTTAAACTTTTCCCATTTGTGACCTCTTTTCACTGGAGAAATGTTTACAAAATTCTAGATATATAAGTATATAAATAGGTATATAAATCAAACATTTACTGATAATAAATAATAATTTTGCAATCCCTACTACTTGATTTATGTGGCCCCATATGAGGTTGCAATCCACAATTTAAGAAGCTTTGAGCTACATGATCTTTAAGATCCCTTCAACAGTTGATATCTATTTAGTCAGATTTATAAAATTTCCCCAAAGGTCAGGTGCCATTGGATGATTCCCTTAGGAAAATGGAAAGGAGATATAAAAGGGTATCAGTAGGAAATGCTGTGTAGGATGATCACATATGGATGGATTGCAATATTTATGAATGCTTATTTTGATGGGATCATATCTATTGAACTTTTAAAAATTAGATTGATTTTTTTCAACATCAGATAGCACAGTTTCCAAAATTACTCTTTTATTCTCCCTTTGCTTGACTTAGTCAGGGAAGCTTTCACAATCATGTCCAACCCAATGAAAGAGATAGGAACAAGTGCAATGTAAAGATCACAAACTTTAGGTTAAAAACTTAGCTTCAATTCCCTTCTCTGATGCTTACTGCCTATGTGAGCTAGGATAAATCATTACTCTTCTGTAGGTTTTAATTTCTTTAATTGTAGAAGTATTTGTAAAGTTGGAAAGATGCTATGATGTCATAGATTTAGAACTGGAAGAGACTTTGAGGTCATCTAGGGTAGATGCCCTTGTCTTATCTGTTGTTTCTTTTTTATGTTGTGAAATTGCATTTCTTTTAGTATTTTATTTTTCCCCCAATTACATTTAAAAATAATTTTAAATATTTAAAAAATGTTTTGAATTCCAAATTCTCTGCATCTCTGCCTCATTTTCCCTAATTTCTTATTTATTTAATATATAATTTATTAAAATACATAATTAACATATATTTAATAAAAAATTTTCATTCTTTTTTTAAACTTTTGACTTCCAGATTCTCTCCTATATCCCCATCCCCAGTCCCCGTTAAGAAACCATATGTGAAGCTATGCAAAAACATTTCCATAAAAGTCATATTGTAAAAGAAAACATAGTTCTCCCAACCATATTAAAAAAAAAAACACGTGAAAAATAAAGTTAAAAAAGAGAGAGAGAGAGAGAAAGTATAATTCAATCTGTATTCAGACAATCAGTTTCTTTTCTGGGTATGGCTAGGATTTTTCCTTATAAGTCCTTCAGAGTAGTTGTGGATCACTGTACCACTGAAAGTAGCAAAGTCAATTATAGCTGATCATCCCAGAACATTTCTATTACTTTTTGTATAATACATTTCACTTTGCTTGAGTTCATGGAGGTCTTTCCAGGGTTTTTTCTTTTGTTCCAAGAGTATTCTGTTCATCATTTCCCATAGAAAAGTAATACTCTATGACAATCATATGCCACAATTTGTTCAGCCATTTCCCAAGTGAAGGACATCCCCTCAATTTTCAATTTCAATTCTTTGCCCTGAGAAGAGTGATGCTACAAACATTTCTGTACATATAGGTTCTTTTCCTTCCTTCCCCCCTTTTAAAATCTCTTTGGGTATTCATACCTAATTGTGGTGTTGTTAGAGCAAAAGATTTGCATGAATTTATAGTTCTTTGGGTATAGACCATATTTTTGATTATTTATCAATTGGGGCATGGCTCTTTTTTTGTATATTTGACTCAGTTCCTTTTATGTTTGAGAAATAAGGTCTTATCAGAGAAAATTGCTTCAAAATGCTTTTTACGATTACCATTGCTAACTTCATTTCCCCACATTTATTCTATTATCTCTCTCCTTTCAACCTGCACATCCTCAAAAGTGTTGTGATATTAATCACTTCCTCCCTCAATATACACTCTCTTTTATCATCCTTCCCCTTTCCCATATTCCATTCCCTTCCTATTATACCCAGAGTAAGATAGATTTCTTTGCACATATTGAATGTGTATCTTATTTCTCTTTTAGCCAATTCTGATGAGACTAAGGTTCCCTCATTCAACTTCTCCTCCCCTTCTTCCTTTCCACTATAAAAGTTTGTTCTTCCCTCTTTTTTATGGCAGATAATTAAATTCATTCCATTTCTCTTTTTCCCTTTCTCTCAGGACATTCCTCTCTCTCTACCTTAATTTCATCATTTTAAAAAGATATTATCCCTTCATATTCAACTTACACCTGTGCCTTCTGTATACATATATATGTGTATATATATATTATTTCAAATGCCATAATAATGAGAATGTTCTAATAAGTTACAAATATCATCGTCCCATATAGGAATATGAACAGATAAACCTATTTAAGTCCCTTATGATATCAATTTCCTGATTATCTCCTTATGCTTCTTCTGCATCCTATATTAGAAAACCACATTTTCCATTCAGCTCTGGTCTTTTCATCACAAATATTTAAAAATCTTCTATTTTATTGAATATCACTTTTTCTTCTGAACGATTATACTCAGTTTTGCTGGGTAAGTGATTCTTGGTTATAATTCCAGCTCCATTGCTCTCTGGAATAACATATTCTAAGCCTTCTAGTCCTTTAAGGTAGAAGCTGCTAAATTTTGTGTTATCCTGATCATGGCTCCACTATACTTGAATTGTTTCTTTCTGGATGTTTGAAATATTTTCTCTTTGCCCTGGGAGTTCTAGGATTTGGTTACAATATTCCTGGGAGTTTTCATTTTAGAATGTCTTTCAGGAGGTGATTGGTGGATTCTTTCAATTTCTATCAATTTTCCTTGATAATTTCTTGAAAGATGATAAACAAGTTTGTTGTTGTTGTTGTTGATCATAACTTTCAGGTAGACCAACAATCTGGATTTATTTTCCAAGTCAATTTTTTTTCCAATGAGATATTTCACATTATTTTCTATTCTTTCCTTTTTTGGAGGAGTTTTCTTTATTGTATCTTGATTTCTCACAAAATCATTAGTTTATATTTGCTCAATTTCTAATTTTTAAGAAATTATTTTCCTCAGCAAGCTTTTATACCACCTTTCCCAATTGGTCAATTTTGCTTTTTAAAGCATTCTTACCCTCATTAGCTTTTTGTATTTCCTTTGGTACCACTCTGAATTCTTTTCCTAATTTTTCTTCTATCTCTCTTACTTGATTTTCAAAATCCCTTTGGAGCTCTTCCATAGCCTGAGATCAATTCATATTTTTCTTGGAGACTTTGGATATAGGAGCTTTGACTTTGTTATCTTCTGAGTGTGTTTTTTGATCTTCCTTGACACCATAATAACTTTCCATGGTCAGAAACTTTTTTTGTTGTTGTTGTCGGCTCATTTTCCTAGCCTATTACTTGGCTTTTAAATTTTTATTAAAGTAGGGCTCTGTTTCCAGGGTGGAGGGTGTACTGTTCCAAGTCTCAGGGGTTTTGTGCAGCTGTTTTCAGATATCCTTTTAGGGACCTGACCACAAGCCTTCTTTTCTGCCTGGAACTGTTATCAATATCCTGAATATCCTTTGTAGTTATAAGATCAAGTGTGCTAAATCAAGAGTCCTGCTTTGTTAAAGCTGGGACTGAGGCCAGGGCTGGGGCTGGGCTGGTGCAGCCTGCACTGGGATTGCACACCAGATGCCCACCCCATTGCCATAGACCCTTTTTGGTATCATTTCAGGTCTTCTCTGGTATTTCCAGGCCAAGAGGTCCAGAAGCCACCAGCACCGTCACCAGTTCAGAAGTCCCACCTTGCTGATGCTGGGGCAGAAGCTGGGGTGTGGGCTGGGCCTGGGGCTGGTGTGGCTTGCCCTGTGATTTCACACTAGCTCCACTTTGGTTCCACAGATCTTTTCTGCTGACCTTCTAAGTCCTCTTTAGTGTCTCTGGGCTGAAAAGTCTGGAAGCCACAGTAGGGCTGCTGATTCAGAGGTCCTACTTACTTAACACAGGGGCTGGTGCTTGCTGGGGCCCAGATTGCACTAAGAGGTGAACAATTTGTCTGAGATCACAAAGTGTAACTATGGTGGAGAGTTCTTATCTCCTTAGTCTGCTGCTTTAATCGCTGGAATAATTTTACCTGCCTTGCTGAACTCTGTTTTGACATACCTATTTCTGTCAATGCCCTCCTGCTGAATCCCTCCCACCAAATGCCCTATCTGATTCTACCACATGGAAATATAAGATTGCCAAGTGGCAATGCAAAATCTCTTAGTGACACTATAGCAAGTGGTGTGACAAGCAGCTACTTATAGCTAGACTCTTCTGCCAATGATGTATAATCTAAGAAAGACAAGACTTTTCAAAATGGCTTTTTTCCCCCTTTGGGCTCAAATACAGTAGACAAGAAGTTCAATACATGAATAAATGTATGGTTTAGAAATTTAGTTTGTATTTCAGTGGAATGATGGCTGAATAATACTTTCTTCAGCATATTATGTTTATATGCATTATACACACATACAGGTAACATTCGTAGTACCATGTTTCATATACCACATCAGAATGTTTAATGCATCACAGTTCATAAAGAGGCTGAATAGCTGTCTACAAACACAGAAAAAGAAAAAAATTAGAATGAAAAAAATACTTAATAACAATTTAAGTGGGTAAACCACATTCCTGGTCTAATTTAAGTTTTATCAATGAAGAATAGTTTAAATATACTTGTTGCCCTTTGTGTACATGGAAAAATGTGTATGTATTTATGTATGTATGCATATATATGCACATGCATTCACACATCTGTTTTATGGTACATATGTAGATATTTGTGTATAGGTATGCACATATATGCACAGAAAAAGAGATAAAAATGTACATGCACATTTTATGAATCATGTTTTATTCTCCATATGCTAACTTGACCCATAATTTAATTTTTCTGTTTTAGTTTCCTCTTCTATAAAGAAAAAAATCCTGTTTTGATATTCATGACATATAAGGAATGAACACGCCATCAATATGGCAATACATAATAAAGAAATCCTATCCCCTTTTAGAGAAACAACAAAAATACGTTCAGTACAAGATAGGAGAGGAGTAGTAGACAATAGTTTGTCATAGAGTTTATTGAACTGCACAATCATTTGAGTCAACAGGGCAACGTCGCAAACAGGAAAGCGAATGCATTGTTATACTACATTGAGAATCATAGCATGCAGAACAAGGAAGATATTTGTCTGTGCCTATACTCTGACTTTAGCAATGAACATCTGCAATATTATGTTAAACCTGAATGCTGCATTTATGAATGACACTCAAAAGCAGGATAATGCCTAGCCATGGTCACCAGAATGATTAGATTTAAATTAAATTAAATTCAAATTAATTAAATTTAGGTAATTTAAATATACTTTGAATTAAATTATAATTAAAACCATGCCATAAAAAGATCAATTGAAGGAAGTATTTGTAGATTTTTACCCAGGATGAGAAAAGATTGCAATGAGAGGAATGAGAAGTGAGGATGAGAATTGCTTTCCTGTATTTGGAAGTTTTCAGTCAAGAGGGATTTGAATAGTTATAATAGTTCCAAGTGGTAGAACTAGAAGCTGTGGGTGATAATTAGGAAGTTGCTGAGATGCATATTTTAGCTCAATGTAAAGAAAATATCTCCTAAGAATTAGAGCTATCCAATAGTGAGAAAATATGCTTTGAAACTCAGGATTTCCTTTGACTTGTGTTCTTCAAGTAAAGATTGAATAAACTGTTGAGAACATTCAATAATCAAGGAACATTTGTTAATTGCTATTTTGTATATAGCACTTTTTAGACACTGGGAATATTTCCATAAATCCTTGTTTCATTCTACTGTTGTTTATACAGATAAGTGCAACATTATAGTATCAACGATTTAGAGCTGGGACTTTCAAGTTCATCTAATCCAAAGCTTCTTGAACTCTGAGTTGCAACCCCCTATGTGAATGTGAGGGTCATGAAATTATAAGTTGTTATCAATAAACATTTGATTTGCATACTTATTTTATATAGATATATGTCCAGCATTGTGTAAAAAGTTTTTTGAGCAAAAATGGGTTGGGAGTGGAAAAAGTTTAAGGAGCCTTGATTTAATCCAATCTCCTCCTTGTGCAGATAAGAAAATGTAGGTCCTAAGAAGTTAAATCACTTGCCCAACTTACAAACAAGAAGTAAGTTATTTTGAAAAATAGTGTTTTAGAAAAAAAAAATCTTGCTCCATTGTAGGTTGCATCAGGTGATTTCTAAAGAAATTCTAACTTTTAGATTCTTTGATCTTTTGAAGTTAATAGTAGAATATAGACCAAGGCTTCCTAGAGACATTTTTGTGCAACAGTAGTTATATCCCTGAGACACATTAAACCAAGAAGTCTGACATGTACCACTTCCCCACACAGTATTTTTAAATTTCACAATAAAGTTTAGGATACTCAAAATAGTGTCTACTTTCTTTTTTTTTTCTTTTCTTTTTTTTAAAGGTAGATTGTAGGGTGTAGTGTATTGCTGGTGAGGAAGGCTAATCCTTCCCTATCCTTAGCCCCCAGCATCATTTGCATTGGGTTACTACTTGTCAACTTTTTCCTTGGTCCTCTCCTTAATTGTAGCCACATCTATAATTTCTCCCTTCTAAAAAAAAAAATCTTGGTTTTGCTTTCCAACCAACTACTGTAAAGGAAGAGGAAAATAATTAATGAATCATTTCTCCTACCAGTCCCAGTTCTTCAGAGTCCACTCTTCCTCACCCTCCCTTAATCAAAATTATTACTTTTTGTTTAAGAACATATGGGTCTGAATTTTCTCCTACTTGTTCTGGATACTCTGAAAAATAAATAAATAAATCTCTTTCATTCAGTTCAACCGCATAGCCAACAACAACAACAACAACAACAACAACAAAGCAATAACTTTAATCAAAATTATGCTGCAGTTGTGAAATTCCTTTTCTCTCACTCCTGGAGAGTTTCATCTCTTTCAACTCTTTTCTGCATATTTAAGTAATAAAGAACTTGGATCAGTAATACAGTGAATAAGTATATTGATCTTAGAAAACCAGTTTTATAAGGAAAAGGAAAATAAACAAACCCTTAAAAATGGAGAAATGGAGATTAGGGGAACAAGCACTCCTCTTCAAAGAAGAAATAGAAAGAAGAGGAGGGAGGAAGGGATATGAATATTTATCATTTCTGTACTCAGCAAGTCAAACACTGAACTTCACTTACTGATTCAGATCAGTAATCAATCTGTAGCTTGGGAACAGGGAAAGTCATTTGGAGACATTGAGAGGTAAAGTGATTTGTTTGTAGTCTAAAATTTGGTATTAGGCAGATGCAGGAAATGAACCCAGATGTTCATTACTCCAAGATCAGCTCTCTATCTATTATATCATGTTGCTTGTCATGATCATCAGAATATTATGAAAATCTAGAAACATGATAGGATTTTAGCATGAGATATTTGACATGAGCCGTGTCTTAGGAATAATATAAATTCTTTAGGTAATGACTTTTTCTGCCACTTCTTCCACATCCAGGATAAGTCCCCACAATTCATCACAGGATTTTATCAGCTTAAAGATATATCAAAAAAGGCATTAACAGTTTAAGTGATGATAAAGCAGAAGTTGAGATATGTGGTAGAGATAGTTCAAGGCATTACTATTGAATACTGTGCTTTCAGATTCATACTTATGAAAGTAACTACAAGTACTAAGCAAAAGAATAAAAAATATATGAATATGGAGAGAGAGATAAGAGAGAGAGAGACAGAGAGAGAGACAGAGACAGAGACAGAGAGAGAGAATGAGAGAGAGAAACTAAAGGTTTAAGCTCAGCTTTATAACTGTATATAATTATGGTACTATGGAACTACAGGAAAAAAAAAAAGATTTGTCATCAGTGCAAATTCTACAAGCTGAGCTCTAGAACGAATGATTATTTACTAATTTTAAAATAACATAATTAAGTGACTTAGTTATGTAGCAAATTGTGGGATCAATTAATGATAAAATGGAATAGTTGGTTCAAATTGTCTCAAACATTTACTGGCTCTGTGACTCTAAGCAAGTCATTTAAATTCTGTGCTCAGCTTTGTCATCTTGAACTTCATGAATTCTATGACCTCTAAGACTCTTTTAAATTTTAAATCGTTACCCTATAATACCAAATTTATTTTTACTAAAATGAGGCAACTTGATATTAGGAAGGACTGGGTTCAAATCCTGTTTTTGACCCTTATTCCTTATGTGACCATGAACAATTTTCTTAATTATGCAAAAACTCATGTAACTTATTAAGAGTTTTCCACTGAGTTATGAATAGGTTATGATCTGGTTGTATAGCATTTCTTGAAATATTTTGTTTATCTTCTACTGAGATTTTATTAATCAAATGATCAGCATATCCATGGATTTATATCACACCTGAAATGCTATAGCTCATATGATATCTATGAAGCCTTGCAAAATTCCAAGTTCAACACAATTTCTAACATGATGGTGCTTAATATGGAACATTTTAAAAAAGCAATTATTATTTTCATATCTTCAGGAGCTTTATTAATGATTACTTATTGATTAATCAATAAATCAATTAGCATTTATTGTGTTTATTTAGTGCCTAAACCTATGATGATTTAGGGATACCAAAGAAAAAATGTGGCAATTTTTGCCTTTTAGGAGCTTCCATTCTATAATAAATTCACAGGAAAATAATACAAGATATATACAAATACAAGTCATTTTAATGAATCACTAACAACTGAGGAAATTGTCAAATGGCATTTGGAATTGAGACTTAAGCTGAGCCCTAAAATGAGCCAGGAATTCCAAGAGGTGGAAGTGAGTAGAGAGAGATAATTCAATGAATCAAAGAATCATTTAATGCATATGTATGGAGGAAGGCAATGGATTGTTCTGTATAGGGAACCCCATAGAGACCAGTTTACTGAAATGTAGAGTAATTAAAAGTGAAACAGGTCTAGAAAAGATGGCTAGAGACATATTGTAAAAACAACAAAACAAAAAAGCTAAAATGTTGTATTTTATCCTAAAGGAAATAGGAAGTGAAAATTTATGAGCAGAGGGGTGCCATAGTAACACCTGTGGTATATGGAAAGTATTTTGACAGCTGTGTGGTGGATAAATAAGAGAAGGAAGAAAATGAAAGCAGAGAGACTAATTACAAAGTCATTGTAACAACTCAGTATGTATAAAGAAACAAATTCTGGTATAACAAAGATACCTACTCTTATTGGCTCACTCATTTAGCTTGCATTCATACCAATAGGTCAAGAAATCTTAAAGGGAGGTATTATTTCTCTGAGACTACCAGAGGCAACCCTGTTTGTAAAGAATAAACCCTATGACTTGCCAATACAGTTTGAGTCCCCACCCCTGCATATCCCATTTACTCAAAATTAGACAATATTATGCTACTAATTCTTAGACATGAAGCATTTACTTAGCCATAAAATCAAAGTAGCAATATTCATAATAGCAATATTCATAACATTTACTCAATAGAAGATAATAAAATTACTTAATAAAAGGTAGAAGCAAGAATAAAACAAAAGATTACAGTCTAGCAATAAACCTAAACCACACTTTCTCACTACTGCCCATAATATCTATGAGGAAGAGTAGGTACAGGGGGATACATGAGTAGGAAGTTCACATCACTACAGCAACTAACTGTACTATAAGTTTTTATGTCCTTCTTTCTTTATGAATAATACACAGAAACATTTCTCTCGTAGCTCTTGACTCTCTGGTCCTCATTGTTCTCATCTTCAGTGTTGGAGACAAAGAGGTCTACCAAACCCCTGCCCCCAAAAAGTGCATACCAGGAAGCAAGATACGATCAATTACCTCAAGAAAGTGTCAAGCAGGCATCCTGCTTCAAGAAGTCACACATACTGGTGTGACATCCCTCCCCTTACTCAATTTCCTGACAAATGGTCAACAGATGTTACATCCTTTGTTATATGAAAGTTTACTTTGATACAAAATGTATATAAACCCTGTACTGAGCCTCAATAAACGAGCTATTCTGCCCTTATACAGAATGGTCTCCATTCTTTCCTTTCACAGCCCATCCCCAGGTTGAAGCCTCCCCAGCCTTTTGGCTCACAGGCCGATGAGAGATCTCAGGCACCCTTAGCTCGAGACCCGCAGGACGGGTCACTTCAGTTCTTGAGTTGAAGCAGTAATGAGCTTTTTCATTCATAGCCACCTTAATAGAATATTTAAAAAAATAAACTATTATTATTATGATTATTATAAATAACAAGCATTTTCCTTAAGCCATTAAACTGCTAAGCTCCTCAGATAAAAAAAATAATAGGAGTTTTGACTTTGTTCAACCAAGATCAAGCTTCTTCTCACAGCGAAGTAGAGTTCACAGGAAAATAACAATAGCAGCAGCAATAGCAACAAAAACCAGATATGAAGCCAACAGGCTTCCTTTTCCCTTCTGAGATTTTCCCCCCTCTCAAACTTGAGATATCACAAAAGAGCATAAGTTCACACACCTTTGTGCATTGTAGCAATGGTTAGCTAATCCTTCTTTGAGCTTCAAGTAGCTTCTTCAGCCTTTCTCCAAATCAGTCTGCAAAGTAATGCTTTCTAATCAGCAATTTTCCAGTGGAAAAAAAATAATCATCTCACATGCAACCTTCTATTGTTTTATTTTCCTGGCTTCTCCTGACTCCTGTGTTCAGTTTAGTCTTCTCTATTTTTTCTGTTTCTATTGCTTCCCCCCCCCCCATTCTTCTATCTTCCAATGCCTTAAATCAGAGCCACTTGGTGGTTAGTGGTTCATAAATATAGTGAGTTAAAATTCAAGAAATTCTTTTTGTCATGCATGAATCTAACAGTCTTCATATCATCTTTCCATAATCTCCAAAGATATATTTGATTTACATCTTAATTTTGTAGAAAAACACATATAAATATATTATGGATACATATGAAGATATTTTTATGTGCTAATGACTATATTAAGGAAGAAGATACAAGGCAACATGAGAGTATTTATAAACCTTATCTCCCACTCTATCTCTTCCTGCATATTCATTCATCTAACTTGAACCAATTATTTCTCCAGTCCAAGATCGCCATTTCCCTGATCTACTCTCACAGTGTAACTGACAATCCTGACTCTTTATATGTCCCAGGGCAAAACATCTAGTTGTTATAAAAGACTCTGCCTTTTTAGGGAGCTAGGATCCTTCTGGTCTATTGCTTTCTGCTGGGTTTGTGAGCTTGTAGGAAAGTGTTCTGTTGGTTTGTATCAGTATTTTTTTTATTCGGGACTCACAGAACTTAAAACAATCTTTTCTACTCTTCCATTAGAGTAATACTAAGGTTGACTAAATATTCATATGATTTTCAGATTACAGATTTAGAGATGGGAGGAACTTTAGAGGTCATCTAGTTCAATCCCTTCATTTTATTTATATTTTAATTTTCCTTTCAAAAATTATAAAACTAACAAACACTAGAGTTCCTGTGACTGCTTCCTGAGACTGCACCATTCTTAATCCCATTTTCACTAAATTATCCAACAATGGAAGATTTAGGACTCTCCACTGTTTTCTCCTTTAAATGACAAGTCTTCCTAATGTCAGCAACTGTAGTGACATTTTTTTTAATAATGAGAACAGGCAGGATATTCAGCTGATATAGTTAGTGTTGTTGTATGAAAGTAAATATAGATTATATCATGTGTTTGCTTGCTTTGTATACTTCTGTGTCTTCTATGTATGGACTAATAATGCAAAATAATGATATAAAACATAAACCAAATATACATTAACAATAAGACATTCCGAATAAATGACAATAATCAAAGGGAAAAGACTCTAAAAAGACAACACATGGTAAAATCACTCTAAGTTTCTCAGCTTTTCTTCTCTATCTACAAAGCAGTCCTGTCACTACTCACATGATGTTTTCATGCCAACTAAAGCAATGTCACTTGAAACAGAAGAATTTGTTAATTCCCTTAATCATTACTAAAAACATTTTGTCCACTATCTCTCCTAACACTATCTCTCTGTACCAATGCTAGTGTCATTATTAGTTACCAATTTTCATACAACAACATGTGTCTTCATCCTGGAATCTCCAAATACAATTGCAATCAAAGATTCACCTCTTTAGTCTGACAACAGTAGTGAATTTTGCAAAACTGTTTCCTCTGGTGTTAGAGATACCTATACCTATGACTTTTTCCACCCTCCAACCATACACAAAACTAGTGATTCCAACAACACTACATGGTCACAATATAGCTTTCAACATTAATAATTATGTAATCATTGCCATGATGGAGAATGCACTGTGTACTCAGCACTTTTGGCAAAGGGCCTAAAGAGAAAACATTTTGGAAGAGATATTTACCAAATGACTAATATAACTCTGTAACCAGACTTGATTTGTCTTTCACTCAAAGATATTTATAAAAGCTTTTTATTATATACATCAGTTTCCTAAAGTAGTCTGCTAATAAACTTTTGAATATAATACAAACAAGATCATACTGGCTTGTGAATACCAAATAATGCTAAGTGGCATAAATTGCTATGACTACCTAAGTTTCCTTCTTTCTGAAAAATACACTTTATCTTTTTTCAATTTTATTATAACTTTTGTTGTATCTTACATTTACCTCTTCATCATTTTCAAATATAATCTTCCCTATCCTCTGTCAAGAGAGCCATTCCCAGATAACAAAAAATAAAAAAGGAGAAAAAGAAGTTCAACAAAGTTAAGCAAAACCTTTCAAGTGAATATATTCAACAATCTGTATTTGCCCATCTCTTCAAAAGAGAGGGATCATGGCTAGCTTAAAGAGGTTTTACTGGTTGAATCTGTACTATAAATTCTTGAGTCACCAGAAAGGTTATGACTTGGGGCCTCAGTTTCTTTAGCAGTTATACCAAAAGACGAGATAAGATCTATTCCAGTTCTAACTCTGATCCTATGAATGGCACTTCATAGGCTGAACGAGAATTACTTTTCCTGACCTGATTTTCAGATCATGTATAAAGCATATTTCTTAGGTTTTGCTGACTCTGGAGGCAAGATCTCTTTACCTGTGTAACCCACAACGCTGAAACTAGAAGCTGTTTTTTGTTTTTGTTTTCTTTTTTTTAATTAAGGTTATCTAAATAGCCGCAACAATGGGGGAAAATCCATCAAGAATATCATTAAGTTGTAATGATATGTTAATTTCTTCTAAAGTTAAAACTTCTTGAAAAATATTCTAGTCACAGTTTCATCAATGCAGAAGTCTAAAATACAGGCTTTCATACTTGTCCAATTTCCATGTATCCTCCCCCTCTTCTCCCTCCCTACCGCCTACACTCTAGAAAATGTATTCTCAATCAATTCTCCAGGAAGCAAAAGTAGACTCAACTTGGAGGGTAGCCCAGCAACACTTCATCTAGGTCAATTTTGAATTGGTCTCCATAAAAACAGCCTGCTTATGGTCCTCTGATTTGAAGGCCATCCTATGCAAAAATCCTGATTCCTTTTGGCTTTGTGGTTAGCCAGCTTATCAAAAATTATGTTACTAGAATATAAGCATGGTTAGGTTCTACAGATTTAATCCCAGTGACAGATTATATATCCTCCTTACCAGAAGGCTGGACATTAGGGGAATGGAATCTGAGGCCACAACATCAATATTCTTGTTAATATTAAAAAAAATTGTAGCATTATTGCCACCAAGATATATTTTATAATATATTTCTGTGTCAATAATAGATGAATGAGATTAGTAATTTTGTCATTGAGACTAATTTTTGGAAAAAAAGTCATTGAGGTGAAATTTCTGTTGTATGCCACACATGTGATTTTCTTCTTTGAACAGTTAATATAATATTATCAAATACTTTTAATTTTTCCTCTTCACTTATCTCCTCTTCTCTCCTTTTCTTTCCTTTCATCTACTATCTGTGATTTCATTGTTATAAGAACATCCTAGGAAGTAAACTCTTCTAAGACAAATCAATATTTTCTCTGAAACTTACAATCTTCAAGACTTTCTTGAAGAAGCCACCAAGAAATCATGTCATTTGTCCAAAGTCACATGGTCAGTATATGACAAAAGTGGAACTTAAGTCCTGATCTTGATAACCCTGTGACCAACACTTTACTGACTATGTCACATTATCCTTCTCAATCTATTCTTAAACATCTAAAAAGAATAGTATAGCAATAATTTATAAACAGAAATAGGAGTTCAGAAGTGCTTTTGAATTTATTTGGGCCTTTGTATCACAACTTCCTACCCCAAGAAATTCAACATTATACTGTCAGATTGAATTTCCATATGCTAACATTTCATTAGTATCCTTTGCCCCTGTATGGGAGGGAAGGACTATGAGGAAGAGAGCAGACATAGTCTTCTTTCCACTTTCCAACAGCCATATAGCTTTTGAACAGATACCCTAATCTTTATCATACTTTATCCTCCCCCATATACCTTGTCAATTCCTCTTCTCTCCCCTTCAGTTTTTTTAGCTTCCTTTTGCATGTCTTCCCCTATTAGATTGTAAGCTTCTGGAAGGCAGAAAGTATTTTTATTTTCATTTCTATCATCAGTACTTAGCACAACGCTTACCACATAGTAGGTACTTAATATATTTTTGTTGACTGACTGAAACAAAACCAGTATAGACATTCAGGGGACAAATTTAACCTGTGCTGTCTTTCACTCTGAATAGTTACTTCCTATTATTTGTTATCCTACACAAAAGAATTTATAAAAGATTTTGGACCCAACTTTGCTGTTAACTAGCTGTTTTTTCTTAGGCAAGTCATTTAACATCTCTGTTTTCTTATCCTTAAAATGCAAAAGTTGAATTAGATGGCCTTTAACATCCTCTTCAGCACTAAAATTATGGAATCCTATGGGCTTAAAATTTTTTTTGGCATTCTCCTAGGTAGGATGGGTGAAAAATATGCATCTTTATTATATCTCCAGATAAAGACAGCCTATTCCTATTTAGAATGTGGTGATATTATAGACTGTACTTTGGTATTTAATTATTATATTCTCAGCGTAAATACATTGGTGCCAAATTCTAAAAATGAAGATGAGAAAATGCCAAATGTTGCTTTATTTGGTCTGATGATCTACTGTGTCCTGCATAACTATGCGTTGTTAGAAAGGGTTGGATTTTAAGAAAAGAAAAAAGGGGAAATGATACTAATGAATAAAAAAAACACTGGGGCTATTCATTCTCAGAATTACATATGAAGCCAGTACATACTCTGTGCAAAGCTTTGTGTTATACAACTTGACTAGTCTAAGAGAAAGCAAGATATGGAGTCAAGTTTTGCCTCTGAAACATATTGACTGTGAATTTCTAAGATTATTAAGTTACAAAGTAGGTGCCATCTTCTGTAGCAGATGGTCAGCCCTCTCTATATAATCATATCATAGGTCTATTCTAAATAACAAAAAGGAAAGAAAACCTTAATAAGATTTTAAAAATATTTTTACATTAACAGTCATATATTTTAAGTAAGTAACCTAAATTTTCTTGTTGATCTATGTAGTACCTCAAAGATTCATGATTTATCAGGGTCAGTACACCTGTCCATATTTATCATATACCACTACACCACCCTGCCAGAGAACAGACTTATGATGTAGTTGATGATTTCATGAGCTGCTGTGGCAGAAACAACAGCATTTATTCAGTACATGGTGTCCCACTTTCCATTGATATGTACCACCAAATCAAACTAGACTGATCTTTGTAGACAACAGATGCAGAGTTCACTGCCAGTCCTATATTTGAAATAAGATACAGCATGGAAAAGTTCTAGTTTTGGAACCAGAGATTCTGAGTCAACTTCACATTTATTGCTCTGTGCCAGACACAAAGTAGAAAAATAAAAATAGAAATATTTAAAAATAAAAATAAAATTAACTTACAAGCTCCTGCCCTCAAGGATCTTATAAACTAAGGAGAAAGTAATTTCACTTTCCTGGGTCTTATTTTTCTTTAGTTGTAACACAAGAGAGTTTTATGAAATAATCTCTAAGGTCTCTTTAATTTCTAAACCTATTATCCTGTTGATTTTTTGTCTTTCTAGTTTTAGCGGAACTCATTGAGCACTGGTTTGCCTTTGACAAATTAGCACTATCTCTTTACTAGGATGAGGTGTAGTATAGAACTTTAATAAAAGTACAAACAGTTATATTTTTTCATCTAATTTTTATAAATGTTTATAATTTTTCATTAAGACCTTTAATGCAATGATATTTAACATTTGTTTTCATTGGTAGACCATTTCTATACTAAGTTGATTAAAAAGAGATAGCAATTTTCTTAACATAAGGAAAAATGATGCAATATTTGAGATTTATTCCAGAAATACTTTATCAAAGGAAGAGAAAGCCCAATGAGGGAATCGTGAGGTGAAACCAGACAGAACTGTCCCATTCAACAAAGAAAAACCTTTTAAGGGGAAAGAACCTGTAATATAATGTGGCACTTGTAGGTACATTAAGCTAAAACATCCAGGAGCCAGTGAATTTTTTCATGCTGTCAGAGTATTCAACGGTACATATGAGCTGTCGTACTTCAGCCATCAACATCCAGAAAAGCTTAGCATTTTACAAAACAACTTTCCAATAGAAACAATTCAACTTCGTACTTACAGGCATATGGATACTAACAGAATAAGTAAAATAGCAGTTGTCAGTCTTTGAATCATTATTCTCCTCCTCCTCCTCCTCTTCTACCACAGTCTTATAATTTCACATCCTTTCTCTTTTCTTTTCCTCTCCCTCTCTCCCTCTCAATTTTCTTCTCCCTTTTCCTCTCCCTTTCCCTTTTCCCTTCTCTTGCCTTCCTTTGCCTTGCTTTTACTTCCTTTCTTTTCCCTTCCCTTTCCTTCCCTTCTTTTCTCTCCCTTTCCCTTTCCATCCCATTTTCCTTACTAAAATAATTAAAAGATTTCTGATTATTCATCAATCACAAAAAAACAGGGATATGGAACCACTAAGATACAAATGAGCTGTGTAGTCTGGGGATTCTTCCTGATCCTTCCAGGTTCTATCATTATTGGGATTTATTATAGTTAAGCTTGGGAGGTAAAGCAGAAAAGGAAAATATTGAGTACCTGTGGCTGTACATTACGTTTCTCATGTTATACCATAATTTATAGGGCTTTCTGGCACTACCTTTCACATAAAACATTAACACCAAGGTACCTTTCTGCTTGTTCAGAATCCAAGAGCTTTTTTTCAAATGTGTATAGGAAAGCCCTAGTGATTTGAGCAACTTCACCTCTTTTACTCTAAAAAGCATATTCTAATGCTCAAGATTGTGGGTTCCTATTGCTTAACACACTATTTGGCTATTCTAAATGCAAAATTTAGGAATACATTTATTCTAATGTATGGGTTGATTTTAGTTTGAAATTATGTAATTTACTTAACATTATAGTCATCTATTGAGTGTTCCACAAACTGAATGGCTTATAGGGCTATCAGAATTTTCTTTTTCTTCTTCAGCACCAAGCCTTTTTACAAGTATTACAACTGTTTTTAACCATAAGGTAAGACTTTACCCTGCTCTTGATATAATGGCTTAATTCCAGTATAGAGATTTGAAAGCATGGGATTTAAGGATAGAAGATTAAAGTAGTTTATCAAAGAAATTTAGTGCCAAGGTACATAGTCTTGTTTTTTTAAAACAAAAAGACTTTTTAAAACCAATATTTTGTAGCCCTTATAGATGAGAGCTATAACAAAACATGCTAGAATTTGTTGTTGTTGTTGAGTGACATTTCCATTTTGCAACTATTTTAAATTACCATCATGTTTTCCAAGAAGGAGATCAAGAGATGAGTGAGGCCTTGAGTGAATATGGTCATTCTAGTCCCAGAAGGAAAAATAGCAGAATGGAGTCTACCCAAAAATAATTGTTTTAGAACTGGAAGGGACCTAGAAAGCAAGAGCATCAAAACTTTATCTGATGTGTAGGCAAAGGAGAAACTGTCAGTCAAACACCTTTTTAGCTAGCACAAAAATAAGTTTTTAAAAGGAATATTTGTATTTGAATGTTTTCAGTTTACATTTCATATTGAAAAAACAGTCAGATTACTGTTGACAATATGTCAGCTTGATAGAAATATGATTTTGTGAAGCCACATCAAAAGTAGTTTTTGCTTTTTATTTTCTCTATTGCTTTCTTTATGAATGCAGAGGAATCTGTGACTACAATGGTGTCCCCAAGTAAATTCCACAGGTGTAAAGAGGCTCCTGAAATAGGAGAGCATTTAACTGGGTGGCTTTTAAGGAACAGTAGAGGAAATCCTAAATCAAAATCTCATGCTGTTTCAGCTCATCTTTTCAGAGATAGTTCAAACACAAAGTTTCTTTTGAAGCCAAGGCAATTTTAAATAAACTTATTAGATTTTAAATTATCAAAAAAAATACATTTTAGAGGTAGAAATGAGCAGCTTTTGTGGTTTTAGAGGGTTTTGTCTAGCTAGTCTCTAAATTCCACTCACTCTTTTCCTTAATCTAGGTAAGAGAGAGTGTTGGTTTTTTAGCAAGATTGAGAAGTGGTTTGCTTGAATTTTACCCAGGTTTTTTGTTGTTGTTGTTGTTAAATTTCTGTTTCTTCAACTTCCAAAAATTATACATAGGTATCCACAGGTCATCCAGTGTTACCTAATCCCAGAATTGTAACAATACTTATTCCCATCTTTATTTATCATCTCTACTTTCATTGCATTTCATGATAGACAAAACCGGAGATTACACCTGAAACATTTATGGAAATGTGAAAGCATATATAACATAAATAATACAATAGTTGCCACAATCAATCTATTTGTGAACTGAATAGCTTATTAATAAACACTAATATAATTAGATTTAATTAGAGTCCATATTATCTCTCTCTTAGGGACATAGCTTTAGATCTGGAAGAAATCTTAGATACCATTTGGTTCAACTCATCCCTCCCAATCCCATCCTGACCTCATTAATTTTATAAAGATGAAGAAAATGAAGCCCAGAAAGTTAAAGTGGTTTGACTAAGGTCATACAAGTAGTAAATGATAGAACTAGAATTTGAACACAGAACATTTTTTTCCATGATGTGTTCTGGAAACGTAAAAAAAACCTTCAATGCTTATTATTCTTTAATCCCAAATGCAAAAAGTAGATCACAAAAAGAAAAAAAAATCCCAGTATATAATGATTCATCTTAGAATACACAAAAAAAGACTGAATTATGTTTATGTTTTGTTCACTCATTGGATTGTAGATTTGGAGTTGGAAGGGAACTTAGATGAGACATAGTCCAATCTCTGTTCATCTAGATTAAGAAACTAAAGCAATTTCTTGGGATTGCAGAATCCTTACATGGCTAATACATTATTCAAACCCAGATCTTCAACCTAGAAATACAATACTTCTTTTATCTTTGCTTATTTTCCACTCATTCCTTCCTTCAATTTCCCTTTTTTCTCTTTCTTTATTTCCTCCCTTCCTTCTTCCTTTCTCTCTCCCTCCCTCCTTTTATTCTTCCTTCATTCTTTCTCTTTTCTTCTTTCCTCTCTCTTCCCCTTCCTTTGTTCTTTCCTTCCTCCCTTCCTCCCTTCCTCCTTTTCTTGAATTCCTTCCTTCCTTGAATTCTTTTTTCTTCCTTCCATCCTTTTTTCTTTTGTTGTTCTCAAAGAATGATGTGCTACTATATGTAAATTCCTTTTTTCATGTGAGCCATAGCTTGTGTTATGTATTATTGTAGTAGAAGTTTTCTTCCTGGAATAATGCAGTTCTTTGGGAGAGAAATGAACATAAAATGATTCTAAATGAATGACTCTCTTATGAATTAGAAATGGCAAATACTTATCTGAACATCAACTTTCTTTCCCTACCACTCAAAGGCACATTAAAAAGTACATTAAAATGATTTCTTTTAGTTTGGTTTTAAATTTCTCTAGCAATTGTGTTTCCATTACCTCCTGTAAAAGATTAATACTGGTATTTCTCAACAGCAAGCCAATTAATCTCTTCTTTAATTTTATTCATTTTCCTGGAAATTTTCCTAGGATTGCTTTAAGTGATGGTTTTTCTTTCAAGTCTTTGTGTACTTATATGACATTCACAGATGATATAATGGTCTTCACAACCACTGCCTTTGTGCCCTGGATAGCTTGTGAATAAATGTTTGTTTAATCAAATTGAATTGAAGCCCAAAGTCTCTCTTCCCTTCTCTGGGGTTAGAGTGGGGAACATGTCTGGCTTCACTGAGACTGAGATATCCGGTAGACTTTTCAAAATCAACATGTCCAAAATAGAACTCATTCTCCATCTTCCTTCAAAAAATATCACCCCTTTTTTAAACTTTCCTTGTTTTTATTGTGTACATGGATCCAGTGACTTCTAGCCTAGAAGCAATTCTTAAATTCTTCACTCTTCTTCATCCCCCTCAACCCAATATCAAAGCCTAGTTCTCAAGTACTATTCAAACATACTTCCTCTACATCTTCCTGAATCCTTCAACTTGACTCTTCTCTCAGTCTCATGTTTCTGCTTTCTCCATTCTATACTTTACAAAGCTTCCAAGATGATATTCTTAAAGCACAGGCCTAACTTGATCATTCCACTACTCAGGAAAACTCTAGTGGTTCCCTTTTGCCTTTAAGATATAATGCCAACTCCTTTATTTTGTATTTAAAGTTCTTTACAAACTAGCTCTAGATTGCCTTACCAGACTCATTCACTTTACCCCCCCTCCCAAAATACTATAATCCAAACACACTGGGCTATTTCCTTTCTTTCACATACACATTTCATATTCTACATCTATGCCTAGCTATGTCCCATGTCTGAACCATACTTTTTCTCCCCCTTTGCCTCTTAGGATGCTAGGCTTGCAATCAAAGCTCAGTTCGAAAACCACCTTCTATAACACATTGTCACCAAGTGCTTGTAGCTCTCCCAAACAAACTTTAAAGTAACTTGTGGAAATTTTGTATATCTTTTGAATTTATTTATATGTATATATGGAAAGGCAGTAGTAGCATAACAGATAGAGAACTGGACCAGAAATCAGGAGGAGGTATGATCAATTATTACCTGTGGTATATTTGTGCTTTCAACAAGTCATTTAATCCCCAAAATACTAAAAGAAGCTCTCTAAAACTATTTGTAGATAAGATTCTGTCTTTATGAGTTGCATGACTCTCCCCTCTTGGAATTCCGCTATATTAGGTAAATTATGTCTGGTCCCTGTTATATGTGTATTGTTATATCCCCTCAATGGAAATGTAAGCTCCTTTGGTTACAAACTTTTTCCTTTTTGTTTTTATATCACCAGCACCTAGCAAAGTTTATGGCATCGTGAAGGTACTTAATAAATGTTTGTTGATTTATTGATTGATTTTATATGTATTGAAGCTCCATGCACTATTTCTTTTCTTTTTTTTATTAAAGCTTTTTATTTGTATAACATGTGTATGGGTAGTTCCCCAACATTGATCTTTACAAAGCTCTCCATTATAAATTTTACCCCCAGTCCCCTCCCCTCCCCTAGATGGCAGGAAGTCCACTACATGTTAATAATGTTGAAATACTTGACAAGTTGTGCAAGAAAAATCCTATTTACAAGAAAAAAAAAAGAAAATCAGAGAAAGGCAACAAAATGCAAACAAACATCAAAAGAGAGCATGAAAATGTTATGTTGTGGTCCATATATCATATCCCTCTCTCTGGGTGTATATGGTTTTCTTCGGGGAACAACTGGAACTGGTTTGAGACACTTCTTTGTTGCAGAGAGCCATGTCCATCAGAATTGATCCTCATGTAATACTGTTGTTGCTGTGTATAATGATCTCCTGGTTCTGCATGTTTCACTCAGCATCAGTTCATGCAAGTCTCTCTAGGCCTCTCTGAAATCATCCTGCTGATCATTTCTTACACAGGAATAATATTCCATAACATTCATATACCATAATTTATTCAGCCACTCTCCAATTGATGGGCATCCATTCAGTTTCCAGTTTCTAGCCACTACAAAAAGGGCTGCCACAAACATTCTTGCACATGTGGGGCCCTTTCCTTCCTTTATGATTTCTTTGGGATATAGGCCCAGTAGAAACACTGCTGGGTCAAAGGGTATGCACAGTTTGATAGCTTTTTGAGCATAGCTCCAAATTACTCTCCAGAATGGTTGGATCCATTCACAGTTCCGCCAACAATGTATTAGTGTCCCAGCTTTCCCACATCCCCTTCAACATTCATCATTAACTTTTCCTGTCTTTTTAGCCAATCTGACAGGTGTGTAGTGGTACCTCAGAGTTGTCTTAATTTGTATTTCTCTGATCAATAGTGATTTGGAGCAACTTTTCATATGAATAGAGATGGATTTAATTTCATCATCTGAAAATTGTCTGTTCATATCCCTTGACCACTTATCTATTGAAGAGTGGTTTGAATTCTTATATATATATATGAGACAATTCTCTATCTATTTTAGAAATGAGGCCTTTATCAGAATCATTAAATGTAAAGATGATTTCCCAATTTGATGCTTCCCTCCTAATCTTGTCTGCATTAGTTTTATTTGTACAGAAACTTTTTAACTTAATATAATCAAAATTATCTATCTGGTGTTCAATTAGGAGTTCCAGATCTTCTTTGGACATAAATTTATTCCATCTCCACAGATCTGAGAGGTAAACTATATTACGTTCCTCTAATTTGCTGACAAAATCACTCTTTATATCTAGATCATGAACCCATTTAGATCTTATCTTGGTATGTTGTGTTAGGTGTGGGTCAAGCCCTAATTTCTTCCACACTAGTTTCCAATTTTCCCAGCAGTTTTTGCCGAATAGTGAGTGCTTATCCCAAAAGCTGGGGTGTTTGGGTTTATCAAACACTAAATTGTTAAGATTATTGCCTAGATTGTCCTGATAACCTATCCTATGCCACTGATCGACTGCTCTATTTCTTAGCCAGTACCAAATGGTTTTGATGACCACTGCTTTATAATATAGTTTTACATCTGGTACAGCAAGGCCACCTTCATCTGCATTTTTTTCATTAATCCCCTTGAAATTCTTGATCTTTTGTTCCTTCAAATGAACTTTGCTACTATTTTTTATAGATCTGTAAAATAATTTCTTGGGAGTTTGATTGGTATGGCACTAAATAAGTAAATTAGTTTGGTAGTATTGTCATTTTTATTATATTCGCTCCGCCTACCCATGTGCACTTGAGGTTTTTCCAGTTGATTAGATCTGACTTTATTTGTGTGGAAAGTGTTTTGTAGTTTGGTTAGAATAGTTTCTGACTTTTCCTTGGCAGATAGATTCCCAAATATTTTATCCTATCATCTGTTATTTGGAATGGAATTTCTTTTTGTATCTTTTGCTGCTGAATTTTGTTGGTAATATATAAAAATGCTGATGATTTATGTGGATTAATTTTGAATCCTGCAACTTTGCTAAAGTTGTGAATTGTTTCTAGTAGTTTTTTAGTTGAGTCTCTAGGGTTTTCTAAATATACCATCATGTCATCTGCAAAGAGTGATAATTTGGTTTCTTCATTACCTACTCTGATTCCTTTCATCTCTTTTTCTTCTCTTATTGCTAAAGCTAACATTTCTAATACAATATTAAATAGTAATGTTGACAGTGGGCAGCCTTGTTTCACTCCTGATCTTATTGGGAATGGTTTTAGTTTGTCTCCATTACATATGATGCTTGCTGATGGTTTTAAATAGATGCTACTGATCATTTTAAGGAAAAGCCCATTTATTCCTATACTCTCTAGTGGTTTTAATAGGAAAGTGTTGGATTTTATCAAATGCTTTTTCTGCATCTATTGAGATAATCATATGGTTTTTGTTAGTTTGGTTATTAATATAATTAATTATGCTGATAGTTTTCCTAATATTGAACCAGCCCTGCATCCCTGGTATAAATCCTACTTGGTCATAGTGTACTATCCTGGGGATGACTTTCTGTAATCTCAATGCTAATATCTTACTTAAAATTTTTGCATCAATATTCATTAGGGAAATTGGTCTATAGTTTCTTTCTCTGTTTTCACCCTACCTGGTTTAGCTATCAGCACCATACCAGTCTCATCAAAGGAATTTGGCACTATACCTTCTGTCCCTATTTTCTCAAATAGTTTGTGTACTATTGGAATTAATTGTTCTTTGAATGTTTGGTAGAATTCACATGTAAATCCATCTGGCCCTGGAGATTTTTTCTTAGGGAGGTGGTTAATAGCTTGTTCTATTTCTTTTTCTAATATGGGGCTGTTTAGATAATTTATATCCTCTTCTGTTAACCTGGACAATCTATATTTTTGTAGATATTCCTCCATTTCATTTAGATTATCAAACTTACTGGCATAAAGTTGGGCAAAGTAACTCCTAATTATTGCTCTAATTTCCTCTTCAATGGAGGAAAGTTCTCCCTTATCATTCTTGAGACTAACAATTTGATTTTCCTCTTTCCTTTTTCTTATCAAATTAACTAAAGGCTTATCTATTTTGTTGGTTTTTTCGTAGAACCAACTCTTAGTTTTATTTATTAATTCAATAGTTTTCTCATTTACAATTTTATTAATTTCTCCTTGTATTTTTAGAATTTCCAATTTGGTATTTAATTGAGGGTTTTAAGTTTGGTCTTTTTCTAGTTTTTTTTTTAATAATAAGCCTAATTCATTGATGTTTTCTTTCTCTATTTTATGGAAGTAAGCATCTAGAGATATAAAATTGCCCCTTATAACTGCTTTGGCCGTATCCCACAAATTTTGGTATGTTGTCTCCTTATTGTCATTCTCCTGGATGAAATTATTGATTGTGTCTATGATTTGCTCTTTCACCCATTCATTCTTCAGGATTAGATTATGTAATTTCCAATTAACTTTTGGTCTATTTTCTCCTGGCCTTATATTGCATGTGATTTTTATTGCATCATGATCTGAAAAGGATGCATTTACTATTTCTGCCTTTCTGCATTTGATTTTGAGGTTTTTATGCCCTAACACATGGTCAATTTTTGTATAGGTTCCATGAACTGCTGAGAAAAAAGTAAACTCTCTACTGTCTCCATTCAACTTTCTCCATAGATCTGTCATACCTATCTTTTCTAACAATTGGTTTATCTCCCTAGTTTCTTTCTCGTTTATTTTGTGGTTTGATTTATCTAATTCTGAGAGAGCAAGGTTGAGATCCCCCACTAGTATAGTTTGACTGTCTATTTCTTCTTGCATCTCTCTTAATTTCTCCCCTAGGAATTTGGATGCTATTGCACTTGGTGCATATATATTTAGTACTGATATTGCTACATTATCTATGGTACCCTTTAATAACATATAGTTTCCTTCCTTATCTCTTTTGATTTGATCTATCTTGGCTTTTACTTGATCTGAGATAAGGATTGCTACCCCTGCTTTTTTTTTGTTCACCTGAAGCATTATAGGTTCTGCTCCAGCCTTTTACCTTCATCCTATATGTGTCACTATGCTTTAGATGTGTTTCTTGTAGACAACATATTGTGGGATTCTGGTTTTTAATCCAGTCTGTTCTCTGCTTCCACTTTATGGGAGAGTTCATCCCATTCACATTCACAGATAGAATAACTAATTCTTTATTTCCTGCCATCTTATTTACCCGTTATGTTTTTCCCTTTCCTTTCCCCTTTCTTCCTTCCCCCCTCCTCAGTACTTTGCTTTTGATAACCCCCTCCCCCAAACAATACACCACCCTTTAGATCCCCTCCCCCTTTTTTTACTCCTTTCCCCTGAGTTTTCTATTTTCCCTTCTAATAGTTTATCCCTTTCTTTTCCTCCTTTCCCTCCCACTTCCCTCTAGCAACAGACAAGTTTCTAGGTGAAATCAAGTGTCTGATATACACTTTTAGAGCCCAACCTGATGAGAGTAAGATTTACACAATGCTCATCTCCCTCCCCTCTTTCTCTCAATTATATTAGGTTTTCTTTGCCTCTTTAAGAGATTTTACCTTGTTTTTACCTCCTTTTTTTACATCTTATTTTACCACTTTTTCCCTCTTTTCCCCAGTATGACAACCTTTCCCCCTCTAGTTTTCTTTTTCATATTATCAAAGTAATATCTAGTTAATTATACCCCCAAACTTTAAGTATCCCCCTAGTAGAAATAAAGTTCTCAAGAGTCCTTTCCTTTTTACCTTTTTATACATCTCTTGAGTTCTGTGTTTGGGTGTCGAATTTTTTGTTCAGATCTGGTCTTTTCATTAGAAATAGGTGAAATTCACCTATATCATTGAATGACCATCTTCTTCCCTGGAGGATAATACTCATTCTAGCTGGATAGGTTATTCTTGGTTGTAATCCAGGTTCCTTTGTCCTTCGGAATATCTGGTTCCAGGCCCTTCGATCCTTCAGTGTGGAGGCTGACAGATCCTGTGTGATTCTAATTTTTGATCCTCAGTATTTGAATTGTTTCTTTCTAGCTGCTAGCAGAATCTGTTCCTTGGTGCTATAGTCCTGAAATTTAGCCATGATATTCCTTGGGGTTTTAATTTTGGGGTCTCTTTCAGGAGGTGATGGTTGAATTCTTTCAATGGTGATTTTGCTCTTTGATTCTACAATCTCAGGGCAGTTTTCTTTCAGGATTTCCTGGAATATAGTGTTTAGATTCTTTTTTTCATCATGGCTTTCAGGAAGTCCTATAATCCTTAGATTGTCTCTCCTAGATCTATTTTCCAAGTCAGTTGTTTTTCCTAGGAGATATTTCATATTTTCTTCTAATTTTTCATTTTTTTTGTTTTTGTTTGACTGATTCTTGAAGTCTTAGTGAGTCATTCACTTGCATTTGTTCAATTCTTATTTTTAAAGTGTTGTTTTCTTCAGTTACCTTTTTAAGTTCCTTTTGTAACTGGCCAATTGAATTTTTTTGTTCATTGCACTATTTTTCCACTTCACTAATTTTATTTTTCAATAAATTGGTGTCTTTTTCATATCTCTTTTGCAGGGCATCATATCCTTCTTGCAAGATGTTGTATCCTTCTTGCACTGATTTCAGTTTATTTTCCCATTTATCCTCCAGCTCTCTTTTGAGTTTCTTTTTGAAATCTTCCAGAAAGGCTTTTTGAAAAGGGGACCAGTGATGGTCCTTAATAACTTCCTCTGGGGTTTTGTTTAAAGGAACCTCAGGATCTGGGGTCATCCCTTCTTTCTCTCGATAAAAGCTGTCTATGGTGAGAGCTCTCTTTTGCTTCTTCATTTTTTTAGACAGGGTGGATGTCTCTTTAAGGCTCAGAAAAAAACAGGGGCTGAAGTTCTTCTCCCTGGGGCAAAGCTGCAAATTAACTTAAGGTGCTGGGCTTGTGGGGGCTAGGGCTAAGTCCGAATTACTCCTTAAACAATGCAAGTCTGCCAGAACACCTTCCCCCAATCAGGGCAGAGTGTCCTGAGTGCCTCAGATAAACTCCAGGTGTTTGGAGTTTGGAGTTTGGAGTTTCTACCACACTGAGCTGAGTCCCACCCTCACTTCCGGCCTACACCCGTTTATCTGTTTATCGCTCTGTCCAAGTTTAACAAACCTGATATGAAGTTCTTATGAAAGCAGTGTCCAAATATTTCTGGATTCGTTAACTTGAAGATCAGTTCAGTGGCTTATTTTATTGTTGGTTTGAGAGAAGATTGGAGGAGGACACAGAGGGTCACATTTTCACTCATCCATCTTCTCCATGCACTATTTCAAAGCTTATCTTCCAGCTACCTCATTCAACCTGTGTATGACATACATGGCAAGAGCATCTTACTAATGGCAAGATGTATTTTTATATATTTATTAATATAGAACTATCTGTTCCTGAGGAAAGTAGATGGCCAGTGCTGAAAATTTCTTTAATTTTTCTTTAATTAGCATGACTTTTGTTGTTGTAGAGTCATTTCAAATGTGTCCAACTTTTGATGACCTCCTTGGGATTTTCTTGGTAAAGATACTAGA
This sequence comes from Myrmecobius fasciatus, assembly GCA_023553655.1. NCBI lineage: Eukaryota > Metazoa > Chordata > Mammalia > Dasyuromorphia > Myrmecobiidae > Myrmecobius > Myrmecobius fasciatus. Next base: position 62,793 of record JAJPUD010001044.1, on the reverse strand, counting down.
ATAGTTTACCATTTCATTATCCAGCTCATTTTACAAATGATGAAACTGAGGCACAAAAGAGTAAATGACAACTAGGGTCACATAACTATTAAGTATTTGAGGTCAGATTGAATTCCCAAAGATTAGTCTTTTTGATTATAGGCCAGATGCTCTATCTACTGCATCACTTAGCTACCCTGTACCTGACACACAGTAAACCTTAATATATACTTATTGACAGCCTCAATAATTTGAAAGGAATGCTATTATTCTATATAATAATGATAACAGTAGCAATAATATTTTTATTTTTTATTGATTAACATTTTAAAAGATAACTTCAAATAAATTGTGGCAGTATAGCATAATAAATTTCTAGACTTAGAGTTAGGAACACCTAGGTTTGAGTTCTCCTTCATAAACTTACTAGCTACATCAATCTGGACAAGTCATTGGAACTTCAGTTTAATCATCTATAAAATGGGAATAATAACAGCATGTACGTCATAGAGTTGTTGTGAAGATCAAATGAGACAATATGTATAAAGAACTTTTCAAATTTTAAAGTGCTATGAAAGTGCTACAAAGTGCTGTGAAAGCATCTTGTGAGATATTAATATTATTATTTCATGTGTCCTGGGAGGTTTATGAGGTAAGTTAATATAGGAGAAAGAGTACTATATTTGGAATCCAAAGACTTGGTTCATTGGATTAAAACTAGAAGGAGCTAAGTGATCATTTAATGTAACTCCTTCATTTCATTTGAGGAAATTGAGCCCCCCCAAAGAAAGGTGTCATACAGGAAAAGATAATGACGAATGTTCGAGGGAATGTGGGAAAACTGGGACACTGATACATTGTTGGTGGAACTGTGAACGGATACAACCATTCTGGAGAGCAATTTGGAGCTATGCTCAAAAAGTTATCAAACTGTGCATACCCTTTGACCCAACAGTGTTTCTATTGGGCCTATTTCCCAAAGAGATCTTAAAGGAAGGAAAAGGACCCACATGTGCAAGAATGTTTGTGGCAGCCCTTTTTGTAGTGGCTAGAAACTGGAAAAAATGGATGCCCATCAATTGGAGAATGGCTGAATAAATTATGGTATATGAATGTTATGGAATATTATTGTTCTATAAGAAACGACCAGCAGGATGATTTCAGAGAGGCCTGGAGAGACTTGCATGAATTGATGCTGAATGAAATGAGCAGAACCAGGAGATCATTATACACAGCAACAACAAGACTATATGATAATCAATTCTGATCAATTTTCTTAAACAATGAAATGTTTCAAACCAGTTCCAATTCTTCAGTGAAAAAAGCCATATACACCTAGAGAGTGGGATATGAAATGTGGACCACAACATAACATTTTCATGCTTTCTATTGATGTTTGCTTGCATTAGGTTTCCCTTCTCAGATTTTTTTTATTGTAGATCCGACTTTTCTTGCACAGCAAGATAACTGTAAAAATATGTATACACATATTAGATTTGTCAAGTATTTTAACATAATTAACATGTAGTAGACTTCCTGCCATCTAGGGGAGGGGTGGGGACTGGGGGGGAAATTTGTAACAGAAAGCTTCGTAAGGGTCAATGTTGAAAAATTACCCATACATATATTTTGCAAATAAAAAGCTTTAATTAAAAAAAAGAAAGATGTCATACTTAAGGCCACATCAGTAAGTAATAGAGCTGTGACTATAAACAAATTATCTGACTCCAGAGCCAGAGCATTTTCTAATATTTTTGAAAATATTAAGAAACATTGACAAAAGTTCCTTTGGCATTTTGCTATAATGAAAATTTACATAAAACTATCCTCCTTAGAAAATAAAGCTAAAGAAATCTATAACATAGAAGGTCATGGCAGAGTCAGAAATAAAACACAGCCAAATGAGGTCAGGGAACAACATAAGAAATCTAAAGGAAAAAATATCTCAAGACTAGTTGCATGATTCATCCAACAAATTAGAGGAATACTGATACCTGTTGACCTTAAACCTTTTACTTTTGTTGTGAACCACTAAATATTCAGACAAAGAAGCAATTGTTATGTGATTAGTGATTTTCAGCCATATATAAAATCCACATTTTAGGAGCCATTTGTGATAGGAAAGACAGGAAACTCATCCCATTGCCCTTTAGATTATCCCTTTTGAGAAGTCTAGACACTGTATTTTTCACTCATTGGAGAAGGCAGTGAGTGGAATAAGGAAAACTAACAGAGAGAATTATATTAATCAAAGCAATTTTCTGTGAAAGCATGCATAAAAATTTCCAAGTACGTTACTGAAAGGAAACCATACTCTTCAAATGGCTGAACTGACAACAAGACTTAAAGCTATATGATTTGACAAAGATACTTCAGATTGCTGGGGAAAATCTATTTCTTTACAGAAATGTTTCAGGCTATTTAAAACAGAATCTCAGGCAAGAAACTAAACAAAGATGCTAGGATTGGACATAGAAGACAGATGAAATTGGCTGTTATCCACATTAGAATAGAAGCCAAAATTATGCTGACTAAAAATGGAGCCAAGCAATGTCATATAGATTTGAAAAACATGTTGTGCCAAGGAAGATTTTTTTTTAATTTACAGGTTTGGTAAGTATCATAAATTGTTTGATTTGTTAATTAAGACTTTATATGTAGACCTATATATCTCTGGGCCTTCATAAGAACTTCAAATCGCCCCATGTTCCATTCACTTTGTTTACAGAGAGTCTAGATCTCAGTTCAATTTAGATCCGTTGGAAATAACTGTATTTCATTTCAATAATCATTTCTGATTATATTTAGTTTTCACTTTCTATAAGGGAATATTTTAAAATACAGGAAAAATGGGTGTGTATGGTTTTTTCCCCTATAGTTCTTGCAGAGACTAATGGTTGAGTCAGTTTGCCAATGAGTCATCTCAAGTCAAGGGCTTGAAAATGCATTTTTTCTTTCCATTTACTTATTTTGTTCTGTATTCAAAGGAAAGATCAGCCAGGCATTTTTGTTGATGGATAGAATGAATATAAGATACTTAGAACAAAGGAAAAATATGAAGGGATAGCTTATAAGAAAATAATTGACTTTAAAAAACACGCTTTACTTTTTTTCTTAGATTTTGTGTTATTGTATTTCAAATACTTGTACTCTAGTGATATCATCTTATGTTTTATGCCAGCAAAGGGAGCTTAATTATAAATGAAGGTTTTCATTTAAGTTTTAGAAGTTTAATTTTGGGGGGGCACTTTAAGTCTAAAAAACATGGCTAAGGTAGTCAAAAAGGTTCATAAGAAAAATTAAGTAGGCAGAGTACCTGTTCCATCCTACCTATTTTAATCCTACATGTATGAGAACTGGGAATATTTGAATTCTACATATAGGATATCTGGGGAAATGTCCTACATCCTTTTAAAATTGGGTTCACATGAGAGTAGATCTGATATTGGAGATACCTAATAAGGGCCATTTTTTTTCTCTTTGGCTTATTGCTTTTATCTGGAGTTATTCCAAGGAAATCTCAAAATGCATCTTAAGTATAGTTCATTTGTATTTCTCTGCATATGAATAAAAGAAGTTCCCAGTTTCTATATAAACATTCAAGGTTGCACATACATATTATGTATTGGATGAAGTTTTAGTTTTAGTTTTTATTTTTCATAAAGGAAAAGTTGCAAATGACTCAACGAACCCAATAAATATATGTAGAAAACACATAAAGCACTCAGGCCATGAGCTCTACAATAAGAGAAATAAACTTAAGTTTGCCATGTAGGCAACTAGATTTCTGACATTCTAATGAGGTCTTCTCTTTCACAAAGTCCTTCAGATCTCACAGGACTTATATTATCTAGCTGAAGTTTAAGCTCCCTGTGGAAAGTAAATGTGTGGAGACTGCAAAATAAGCAGTTTCCTTCTTGGACATGCACTTTCCTAGTAATTCATAGCTTTAGCTTTTAAAGTAGGGTGCTATGTGAATAATCCTCTTTTTTCTCTAAGTAAACATTCTCAAAGTAAAACATTCCATCAAAAATTTTCCTTCTTTCTTTGAAAAATATGATTCCTAAACTTTCATACCCAGAAACTCTTGAAGTTGGATCAAGAGGACACACACATTTCTTTCTACAAATCTCTCAATGCTACAGCTGCCATCTAATCTTGAATTACAAAAAGTTTATTCTAAGGATCTCTCCTATCTGGCTACATGCAAACACATACAAACATGTCTTGCTACTATACCAAGATTTGAAGAAGCACTATCAGAATATTTGATGCTGCCATTTCTTACCTTGGAAAAATCACTCTCAAAAATACTAGTCTCTGACTTGCACTCAGAAGTTGTGGTTCAATACATGTGCTCCCACTCTTATATTACCATTAACTATTCCCAGTGGAGGTGTGTAGTATTACCCAAAACTATCATACACACATACACACTTGCTGTACTAGTGCTGAGAAGCTCAAAGGAAAAGGCAAACAGAAAAGAGAACAAACTAGTCTATTAACTCACCTTTCTAGACCCCAGAGTAGAGGGTTTCCTCTGACCAAAGACTATCCACCTGAATGCTAGTTAATTTATATTCAGGGGCTACCTGTGCCCACTTTAAAAAAGTCTACAATAGGCCTATCCGCACACCACAGAAGGGCTGCCCGTCAGATGCTTTTAAACATAGACTATGGCCTGTAACTTTCTCAAGATAAATATGGAACACATCAAATTTATTAGGGACTTCTCTGTCCAAATCCCCTCCCAAGGATATAAAAATATTACCAAATGGTATTAAAGTTCAGAGGAGGGAAAGATCAGTTATAGTTGAGGTAAATTAGAAAAGATTTCTAGGACATTGAAATAAAAATGAGTTTTATAGAATAATTAGTATTTCACCTAATAAAAATGGCAGAGAAGAGGCTTCCAGTAAGAAGAAATAAAATGAGTAAGATAAAGAAGTGAGAAAATACATGATATGGTTATACACACAGTAAATCAATATATATATTTATTAAGTGCCTACTATATACCAGGCCCTATACTAAGCCCTGGGAATAAAAAGAGAAGAAATAGACAGTATTTGTTCACAAACAGCTCTCAGTATAATAAGATTACATGGAATAATAGTGATTATTCCAGTTTGGCTAGAGCAGGGCTTGTTAAATTTTTCCAATTGCAACCCCTTTTTACCTATGAAATTTTTATGTGGCTCTGGGTAGGTGTATGTATGTAAAATAAATATGTAGATGTATATAAAATACATATACAAATCAAATATCTACTGATAATAAATCATAATTTCATGATCCCCTCAGTCAGTTATGCATAACTTAGTCTGATGATAGTGAGTTCAAAGTGGTCTGAAAATGGAGAAGAATTGAAGATTCAATAGTCCAGGCAAAAGATAATCAAAATGACATAGATAATAAAGAGCAAAAACAAATCCTATCTGAATAATGCATTTAAAAGTAAATATATTACTTTCCAGTTTTCTCCTACTTTCTTCCTAAAATACATATCTTCTTTATCCAATGTGAAATATCTTCTATTAAATTCTGTGAGAGTTAGCTCATCTTAAAAGACATGAATTGAAGAAAAGATGGAAAATTTTATTAGTATTTCTATATACTGATGTAGTTTCATCACTGATTAAATTGGAACCAACTTTTATGTACTCTTATAGCTCAATATCCACTGTGCCATTAAAGGTAGTGAATGTAAAGTAATGAAGTGTGACCCATAGATGAGAGCAATTACATACAGAAAGAAAATATATTGGAGGTAGCTTAGTTTAAAAAAATGAGAAATTAATTTTTTGAAAGATTTTTGAAAGAGGAAGCTATTGATTGAACAACTGGAAAAATGTCACATGGTATTATGAAAAGAAAAAGGTAAATGAGAAGATATTCCTAATCATGACCCTTATGCATATTTTTCATCACTGAAAATCAATTAGACATGTATCAAGCATTGATGAAAATACCAGAGAGGAACAAGTAGGTTTTGTATAGAGCATCAGACCTAAAATCTAGAAGACTTGAGTTCTAATACAGCCTCAAACATTACTAGCTATGCAACTCTAGGCAAGTCACTTAACTTCTGCTTCTATTTCCTCATCTCTAAACTGAGAACAATAATAGTATCTCCTTCCCAATATTGTTGTGAGAATAAAATGAGAAAATAAAGTGCTTTGTAAATCTTAAGACAAATTATTATTATTATGACTGAAGATCACATTTTCAATGTCATATAACCAAGGTAGAGAGAATATAAGATGTCTCACATTTATGTTTTATCAATTATAAAATGTTTGACTACATAGAGTAAAATGCAGCCTTAAATGCTCTCTTCCCACACAGCCCAACACACATTTCTAAAGCTTCCTGGGAGTTGACTGGCAAGAATAAATTAATGGGACAGTAGAAAAGGCAGAAAATATAGGTAGGTGGATGGACATTTTCTAGCTTATCTAAGTCACATAAAAATTTCTTAGGTAAAAAGGGGTCACAATTAGAAAAAGTTTAAGAAGCTCTGCTTTAGCCAAACTGCAATATTCACTGTTATTCCATGTAATATTATTATACTGAGAGCTTCTTGAGGACAAATACTTTCTATTTATTCTCTTTTTATTCCCAGGGCTTATTATAGGGTCTGGTACATAGTAGACCCTTAATAAATGTAAATTGATTTATTGTGTGTATAACCATATTTGGTTATACTCAAGTTTCTTCTTTGTCTATGAAGAAACTCCCATTCCTTCATTCATTACCATTATTTCCATCTTCTCAGTGGTCACTTCCTGTTAGCTTCTTATGGCTGTCATTAGAACAACAGTTGATGTTACATGCAGAGAAGGATGAAGTAGCAGAGATTCTGGGGAGTTGTAGTAGTGAAGGCAAACCTGGAGTGGACATGGAACCATGAGATTGCAGTGGCCAGGGAGCAGTAAAGGCCTAGCAGAAAAAGAACCAGAAGAGAGATCAGGAAAAGCTCATCTTTTGATATCTGTCATGGAGACAAATCTGAACCCATGACATTCAAGAGGTGTCAAATCGATTTCGAAATTGAAGTCACTAAATGGGACAAAAGTATCCCCACAGGCCTCAAAAACAAGGTCTTTGAAAATGACATATTAACATTTTTATGTTCCTTTGTATTTTTATTTATTTATTTTTAATTTCTCAATTACATTTGAAAATGCTTTGACTGAGGAATGTTACAGGCTGGTGGGCCCATTTTTTGACATCTCTACCTTAAATCATCACCCCCTTCCACCTATTTTCTCAGTTATTTTCAAAGATAATTTGGGCAAGTTCTTGCCCCATGATTCCTTCCTTATTCTTTTCCCTACTACCACCATGTATATATATAAATATTCATATATATGTATATCTGTATATAATTTATATATATGCATATATAATATACTTACACACATCTACATATACATGCACACATAGGTATATAAATCCTCACATCTATTTATCTCTCTGTCTATCTATCTAGAACAGATAGATTATGACATAAGATAAGAATAAAATACAAAGTGTAAGATGAATTAATTTGGGAAATGAAACAGTATTTCAAAGGTTTCAAGTTGATCCACTCCCTCCCACACAATACTCATGCCTTTAATATTAGTATTCTCCTGTTATGCTATATATTTATAAGTCATATAACATTATAATCCCCAAGTAATCAAGACTGCAACTTCTCCAAATGGTAATGAAGAGGCACATGGTGGGTGTCACTATCTCCAACATATTACCAATGATTACACATGGCACCAAAAGGTTAAGTGATTTACATGAGGATATGCCAGAAACAGATGATGAATCAAGCTTTTCTTAACTCTTCTTGGATTTGTCACTTGTTGCTTTTGTGACATTGGTCTAGTCATTAAATTTCTCTGAGTCTCAGATTTTCATCTACAAAATGAAGGGGTTAGACCAGATGATTATCAATGTTACTTCCAGTTCTAAATCTATGATCTTATATCTCTTCCAAGCCTATTCTCACAATTCTTGTGCTTAGCACCATTGGCATGAGAGACTTCTGAGAAATTGTTCTAGGGCATGCTGACAAAGAGGCATTAAGTTGTGGGCAAAGGAAGAGGAGTGCAAGTTCAAGTTTAAAGCAACTAACTGCATAAAGCCTGGGTAAGATTAGGAGTGCCATCTTTGGCTCTTAAACAGAAGAAGCTGAACAGACAGTTACCAATGTATATATATATATATATATATATACCTCAAGTCTGAATGATTTTTACATAGGAAAGGCTAAACAGCTGAGCTTGAATGAAAGAGTTCTCTTTTCTATGCCATTGCACAAAATTTCCTGCCTTTTCTTTCTTTCCTTTTTTTTTTT
>JAJPUD010001044.1:0-54358 GCA_023553655.1 Myrmecobius fasciatus | reverse complement strand
CTAGATGACAGGTAATCTAATACATGCTAGATAGGATAAATTATATGACAAGTACAATACATGTATACATATCTATACAGTTATTTTACTGCACAAGAAACATCAGATCTAGAAAGAGAAGAAGAAAAAAAAACAACCTAAGAAGGAAAACAGAATGCATGGAAATATTCACAGAAAGCGTTAAAATGCTGTGTTGTGGTTCACTCTCAGTTCCCACAGGCCTCTCTCTGGATGTATATGACTATCTTCATCGCAGCACAACTGGTTTGAATCACATCATTGTTGAAGAGAACCATGTCCATCAAAATTGATCATCGTATAGTCTTGTTGCTGTGTATAATGTTCTCCTGGTTCTGCTGATTTCACTCAGCATCAGTTCATGCAAGTCTCTCCAATCCTCTCTGAAATCCTCCTGTTGGTCATTTCTTACAGAGCAATAATATTCCATAACATTCATATACCATAATTTATTCAGCCATTCTCCAATTGATGGGCATCTTTTCAATTTCCAGTTTCTTGCCACTACAAAAAGGGCTGCCACAAACATTTTTGCACATGTGGGTCCCTTTCCCTCCTTAAAAATCTCTTTGGGATATAGGCCCAGTAGAAACACTGCTGGGTCAAAGGGTATGCACTGTTTGATAACTCTTTGAGCATACCTCCAAATTGCCCTCCAGAATGGTTGGATCCGTTCACAGTTCCACCAACAATGTATCAGTGTCCCAGTTTTCCCACATCCCCTCCAACAGCTATCATTATCATTTCCTGTCATTTTTGCCAATCTGACAGGTGTGTAGTGGTATCTCAGAGTTGTCTTAATTTGCATTTCTCTGATCAATAGTGACTTGGAGCACCTTTTCATGTGACCGGAAATAGTTTCGATTTCTTCGTCTGAAAATTGCCTGTTCATATCTTTTGACCATTTGTCAATTGGAGAATGGCTTGAATTCTTATATATTTCAGTCAATTCTCTATATATTTTAGAAATGAGGCCTTTATCAGAACCTTTGGATGTAAAAATATTTTCCCAGTTTACTGCTACCCTTCTAATCTTGTCTGCATTCATTTTGTTTGTACAAAAACTTTTCAACTTGATATAGTCAAACTTATCTATTTTGTGATTAATGATGACCTCTAGTTCTTCTTTGGTCACAAATTCCTTCCCCCTCCACAGGTCTGAGAGGTAAACCATCCTACATTGTTCTAATTTGTTTATAATATCATTCTTTATGCCTAGATCATGAATCCATTTTGACCTTATCTTGGTATATGGTGTTAGGTGTGGGTCAATGCCTAATTTCTTCCAGACTAGTTTCCCATTATCCCAGCAGTTTTTGTCAAATAGTGAGTTTTTATCCCAAAAACTGGAGTCTTTGGGTTTATCGAACACTAGATTACAATTGTCATTGAGTATTTTGTTCTGTGAACCTAACCTATTCCACTGATCCACTACAAATGGTTTTGGTGACCACTGCTTTATAATATAGTTTTAGATCTGGTGCAGCTAGGCCACCCTCATTTGCATTTTTTTTCATTAATTCCCTTGAAATTCTTGACCTTTTGTTTTTCCAGATGAATTTTGTCGTTATTTTTTCTAGTTCAGTTAAATAATCTCTTGGGAGTTTGATTGGTATAGCACTAAATAGATAGATTAGTTTAGGTAGTATTGCCATCTTTATTATATTCGCTCGACCTATCCAAGAGCACTTGATGTTTTTCCAATTGTTTAGATCTGACTTTATTTGTGTGGAGAGTGTTTTGTAGTTTTGCTCATATAGATCCTGACTTTCCCTTGGCAGATATATTCCCAAATATTTTATACTATCGATAGTTATTTTGAATGGAATTTCTCTTTGTATCTCTTGCTGTTGCATTTTGTTGGTGATGTATAAAAATGCTGATGATTTATGTGGATTTATTTTGTATCCTGCAACTTTGCTAAAGTTGTGGATTAATTCTAATAGTTTTTTAGTTGATTCTCTAGGGTTCTCTAAGTAGACCATCATATCATCTGCAAAGAGTGATAATTTGGTTTCCTCATGACCTACTCTAATTCCTTTAATCTCTTTTTCTTGTCTTATTGCCAAGGCTAGCATTTCTAATACAATATTGAACAGTAATGGTGATAGTGGACAACCTTGTTTCACCCCTGATCTTATTGGGAATGGTTCCAGTTTATCACCATTACATATGATGCGAGCTGATGGTTTTAAATAGATGCTACCGACTATTTTAAGGAAAAGTCCATTAATTCCTATACTCTCTAATGTTTTTAATAGGAATGGATGTTGAATTTTATCAAATGCTTTTTCTGCATCTATTGAGATTATCATATGGTTTTTGTTAGTTTGGTTATTAATATAGTCAATTATGTTAATAGTTTTCCTAATATTGAACCATCCCTGCATTCCTGGTATAAATCCTACTTGGTCATGGTGTATTATTCTAGGAATGATTTTCTGTAATCTCTTTGCTAATATTTTATTTAAGATTTTTGCATCAATATTCATTAAGGAGATTGGTCTATAATTTTCTTTCTCTGTTTTTGTTTTACCTGGTTTAGGTATCAGTACCATGTCTGTATCATAAAAAGAGTTTGGTAGGAGTCCTTCATTTCCTATTTTTTCGAATAGTTTATATAATATTGGAGTTAACTGTTCTTTAAATGTTTGGTAGAATTCACATGTAAATCCATCTGGTCCTGGGGATTTTTTCTTAGGGAGTTGATTAATGACTTCTTCTATTTCTTTTTCTGAAATGGGACTATTTAAGTAATTCATTTCCTCTTCTGTTAATCTGGGCAATCTATATTTTTGTAGATATTCCTCCATTTCACTTAGGTTATCAAATTTATTGGCATACAGTTGGGCAAAGTAACTCCTGATTATTGCTCTAATTTCCTCTTCATTGGTGGAAAGTTCTCCCTTTTCATTTTTGAGACTAACAATTTGATTTTCCTCTTTCCTTTTTCTAATTAAATTAACTAGAGGTTTATCTATTTTGTTGGTTTTTTCATAAAACCAACTTTTAGTTTTATTTATTAATTCAATAGTTTTTTTACTTTCAATTTTACTAATCTCTCCTTTTATTTTTAGGATTTCAAGTTTGTATTTGATTGGGGGTTTTTAATTTGTTCTTTCTCTAGCTTTTTTAGTTGCAAGCCCAATTCATTGATTTTCTCTTTTTCTATTTTATGCAAATAAGCATCTAGAGATATAAAATTTCCCCTTATTACCGCTTTGGCTGTATCCCACAAATTTTGGTATGTGGTCTCATTATTGTCATTCTCTTGAATGAAATTAGTAATTGTGTCTGTAATTTGCTGTTTCACCCATTCATTCTTTAGGATAAAATTATTTAGTTTCCAATTGGTTTTTGGTCTATTTTCTCCTGGCCTTATATTGCATGTGATTTTTATTCCGTCATGATCTGAAAAAAATGCATTTATTATTTCTGCCTTCCTGCATTTGATTTTGAGGTTTTTGTGTCCTAGCACATGGTCAATTTTTGTATAAGTTCCATGGACTGCTGAGAAAAAAGTAAACTCCTTTCTGTCTCCATTTAATTTCCTCCAAAGATCTATCATACCTAACTTTTCTAACATTTTGTTTACCTCCTTAACTTCTTTCTTATTTATTTTGTGGTTTGATTTATCAAGTTCTGAGAGAGGGAGGTTGAGATCCCCCACTATTATAGTTTTGCTGTCTATTTCTTCTCGCATCTCTCTGAACTTTTCCTCTAGGAATTGCCATGCTATACCACTTGGTGCATATATGTTTAGTATTGATATTGCTTCATCATCTATGGTACCCTTTAGGAAGATATAATTTCCTTCTTTGTCTCTTTTAATTAAGTCTATCTTTGCTTTTACTTGGTCTGAGATCAGGATTGCTACCCCTGCTTTTTTTTGTTCACCTGAAGCATAATAGATTCTGCTCCAGCCTTTTACCTTCACCCTATATGTATCTCTATGTTTTAGATGTGTTTCTTGTATACAACATATTGTTGGATTCTGGTTTTTAATCCACTCTGCTATCTGCTTCTGCTTTAAGGGAGAGTTCATTCCATTCACATTCACAGTTAAAATAACTAATTCTGTATTTCCTGTCATCTTATTTACCCTAGCTTATGCTTTTCTCTTTCTTATCCCCTTTCCCTCCTCCCTACTATTTTGCTTTTGAAAACCACTTCCCTCAAACAATCCTTCCCCTTTAGAGCCCCACCTACCCCCTTTCCCCCCCCTTTCCCTCCAGTTTCCTTATAAGTACGTCTATTATTCCCTCTGAGCCAAATCTGATGAGATGGAGATTAACCCAATTCTCATTCCCCTCCCTTTTCTCCCCTCAATCATTATAGGTTTTCTTTGCCTCTACATGTGGTGTAATTTCCCTTATTTTACCTCCTTTTCCTCTTCTTCCAGTGTTATCCCTTTTCTACCTCTAATTTCTTTTTCAGTTTATCATATCATAAGATTCATAAAATCATAATAAACATATAATAATAATCATAAAATCACAGTAATCATATGATAATAATCATAAAATCACAGTAATCATATCATAATCATAATGTAATAATCAATTCATAAAATCAACCCTTATTCTATAAGTATCTATAACATAAATATAGTTCTCAAGAGTTATTTTTTCTTGTTACCTTTTTATGTTTCTCTTGTGTTCTGTGTTTGTAGATCAAATTTTTTGTTCAGATCTGGTCTTTTCAGTAGAAATAGGTGAAATTCTCCTATATCATTGAAAGACCATCTTCTTCCCTGGAAGATAATGCTCATTCTAGCTGGGTAACTTATTCTTGGCTGCAATCCAAGTTCCCTTGCCCTTTGGAATATCTGATTCCAGGCCCTTCGATCCTTCAAAGTAGAAGCTGCTAGGTCCTGTGTGATCCTAATTGTAGCTCCCCGATATTTAAATTGTTTCTTTCTGGCTTCTTGTAATATCTTTTCCTTGGTATGATAGTTCTGGAATTTAGCCACGATATTTCTGGGGGACTTAATTTTTGGGTTTCTTTCAGGAGGTGATCGGTGGATTGTTTCAAGGAGTATTTTGCCTTCTGGGTGTAAAATATCAGGGCAGTTTTCTTTTATGATTTCCTGGAATATAGTGTCCAGGTTCTTTTTTTCATCATGGCTTTCAGGAAGCCCTATAATCCTTAGATTGTCTCTCCTAGATCTATTTTCCAGGTCAGTTGTTTTTCCTAGGAGATATTTCATGTTTTTCTCTATCTTTTCATTTTTTTGTTTTTGTTCAACTGATTCTTGAAGTCTTGATGAGTCATTCATTTCCAATTGTTCGATTCTAATTTTTAATGTCTTATTTTCTTCAGTTACTGTTTTTAGTTCCTTTTGCAATTGACCAATTACATTTTTTTGTTCACTGCATTCTTTTTCCATTTTTTCTATTTTATTTTGCAGTGATCTCATTTCGTTTCCCCATGTTTCTTCTAACTCTCTTTTAAGATTTTTTATGCAATCTTCAAAGAAAGCCTTGTGACATGGAGACCAATTTATGTCTCTCTTTGGGGCTTTTTCTGGAGTTGCTTTACCTTTAGGGGCCTCAGGATTTGAGGTCTGTTCTTCCCTCTCTCCATAAAAGTTGTCTATGGTGAGAGCTCTTTTTGGTTTTTTATTCATTTTTTTTAAAGGTGTGAGGTCTGTTTAGGGCAAAGGTGGGACAGCTGCTTTAATTTGCCCTGGGGCAGTTCTGCTGATTGAGTTATTTCAGGAACTGGGCAGTTCTGCTGATTGAATTATGTCAGGGGCTGGGCAGCTCCGCTGATTGAATTATTTCTGGTGCTTATCAGACCTGTTGTTTGATTGATTGCTTTAAGGTGCTGTGTAATGGCAGCTAGTTACGATGCTCATCAGGGGTTCAGTGGTTCACAATCTATCCCCCTCAAAAGGCAGACCCTTCAAACCACCTGCCCACAATCAGGACAAATTGTTCCAAGAGGCCCGCAGAAGACTCCCAGGTGTGTGAAAAGCACAACGCTCCCACTCCTGTTCTGACTCCTGTTCCAGCTCCCTGCTCCAGCTCCCTGCCCCGGTCTCCTTGTGCTGCAGTCTGGGTTCAGCAGGCCACCCCCTGCCCCATTAAAACAGACCTGTTTTGAGGTTCCTCCAGAGTATCTTCTTCTAGAATCGCGTTGCTCTCCGGATATTGTGGATTTTTTTGCTTCAGAATCAGTCTAGAGGCTTCATATTTTGTTGGTTTGAGGGGAGGTTAGAGGAGGTTACAGAGAATCCTGTCTGATCTCTGCCACCATGGCTCCACCCCCGGAAGGAAGACCCTTTTCTTTCTTTCCTTCTCCCTTATAGTCCCTTATAATTTCCAGCCCCAATGCCAAATCTCTTTTGCAAATACCTAAGAGCCATGCCACATGCCTGTGTTTTAGCATATTAGGGTTTTTCAGAGCCATAACTAACATGGAATAACTAATAATTTGTGCTTTGTCTTCATGGCTTTAAAATTGAGAGGATACTGGCAAAACTTACACTTATTCAGCAGAATAAAACTGAACTTGGCACTACTTAATGAGATTAGTTAAAATAGGAAGGTACCAGATGGAAAGCTTCCTTTGCTACACTCCAGGTGAGCTCTTTCCTAGTACAAGCCCCACTCTTATGAGTTTACCCAGCAGTAGCCTAGTGTTATCCCAAGGTATTTGACCATGGTTCCATTAATTCTTGGGATTCTCCTCACCACACCCAGATAGATACATTCAACTTAATTTGTCCTTGAAAATTTATTTGAGGATATTATCCATGTTGTTTTCCCTGGGTACAGCTTGCCCTAGACCCAAATATTGGTAGGGAAATATATATGACCACGATATACCCTATTGTTGCAAAGTACACTCAGGTGTAGACTCTGGGGGTAGCCAGACATGGCTTATGTTTCCATGCCTGTTACCAACTTGATCCATCTTTTCCTAAATACTAATGGTAGGAATCCCAAGTAGGAGTGTTAGAATGTCCCTTCTCTTTTTTCCTTTCCTGCCATTAAAGTCATTGCTTATTTGGAAAGAAATAGATCAGGGCTAGGGATCAAGTGAGGAGCAGCAGCACCTTTTAGGCATTTGCAATGGGGCTGGAAACTATAAGAGATAAAAAAAGAAAGAAAAGAAAGAAAGAAAGAGAAAGAAAGAAAGAAAGAAGGAAGGAAGGAAGGAAGGAAGGAAGGAAGGAAGGAAGGAAGGAAGGAAGGAAGGAAGGAAAAGCAGAGAATTTTGAGCAATGGTATAGAAAAGGGAACTTTTTCAATCAAGCTCAAATTGTCCAGCTATTCCTATGTAAAGGACATTCAAACTTTAGGTATATATACACACACACATAAACACTGGGAACTATGTGTTTAGTTTGTTCGTTCAATAACCAAAAATGGCACTCCTAATCCTGTACAAGCTTTATGCAGCTAGTTGCTTTGATCAAACAAGAAACAGGTATGGTAGATAATAGTGCAAGTTGGGGACTACTTAGGATAGTATAGTTCATCTCCATGAGCAGTGGAAATCTTTCTTTACTTCTGCAAAAATAATTGAAAGTACATGTTGTATTGATGGCAGGTCAGCAGCATGATCTTCATATTTTAATGGTAAATGCCAAAGCCTAACTTTACAAAGAAATCATTACAAAACAGGAAAGGAAATTGACACTCAAGAAATCTGCATGACCATATAAATAAGCTTTGGATGAAGGAGTATATTTGAGTGTAGGCAGTAGTTCATTAACAGTGAAAGAGAATTGGTCTGACTGAACAATTCAGAAAAATATTTACTTTGAACCATTCTGCTCCCCAACATGGCCCCTCTGCTTCAAGCAGCCTGGTTTCCTTTTCATCTCCTACACATATTTACTTATTCATGCCTACATAACCTTTGCTAATTCTGCCTTGGATGCCCTTTTCTCTTTTCTGCATTAAAGCACTTCTATCACTTTCCTTCCCTTGTAATTGTCTGTATTAAGAGTTAACTGCTGGAGCCAAAACTATATTTTCTCCGAACAGAATAATGTTAGTTATCACTAACAATTCCCTACTATTGGACCCTCCATCAGTGTTAAATTCCTAACAGTGTGCATCACCTCATTCAAGCCCATATTTCAGGTACTCCTATACCTGCAGTTCCATCCGTATGGACGCTCCCAGATCAAAATCCACTCAAAATTCCATTTCATTCAAGTATCTTGCCCCATAAATCCTACAAAATGGCTCAATTTAAAATGCTAGTTGTCTTGACATTAAATGAATGTCAATGAAACATGGGGAATTTCCTTTGGTTATCTTTCATTCTTAGTGTAACATTGGCTTACTCCTTTGGGGACAATTTAATTTTCCAACGATAATTCAAAAAGCTTTCCTTGACGTACATTCCTCTAATTCTGGGATCTTTAACTTGGGATCTATAAATTCAACTGTATCTCAAAACAATTTCTTTTGTAATCATATATGTTTTGCTCTATTTATTTAAAAATACATCTGATGTTTTGCACTGATGTTCTTGTTAAAAATCATTCTTTTGTTTTGCACTGATGTTCTTGTTACAAAGGAGGATACTGTTGGGAAAATACAATATTGGTGATGGAATGTAGTGCCAGATGCAAAATGTAATAAAAGATTTAAAAAAAAAAACTTATTCTGAGAAAGGCTCTATAGTCTTTACCCGATTGACAAAAGGGTCCGTTATTCAAATAAGGTTAAGAACCAGTCATCCATTGATTGATTTCCCCTCAACACTTCTATATGTCAGGCCCTTATTTACAGGTTACTTCCTAAATAGTGTTATTTATATATGTCCCTTTTTCTCTCAAAGAAATGAAAGTATTCAATAGTCGACATTTATTAAGCATGTATGCTGGGAATACAAATAAGAAAAAGAAAAATAGACTCTTCCCTCAAAGAATTTACAATCCAGAGAAGGAAGACAATACACAAAAAAGAAGCTTCAGGTAGATATAGGGTACCTGGATGAAACATGATGTTTGTGGAGTGAAAACCTAACAGAGTGATTGGTGGGAAATCAGGTTACCTGAAAAACTTTGAGTTCTTATAACAGGAATCTTGGAGAAGAGAGTATTTACTCTCCATAAAAGTGTTAGTCACATCTATTGTAGTTACCTCTGATTCTGGTATTATTTTGTAGATTATGAGTTTGGAAATTTTTCTTCTGAGAGTACTATTTCTATTTTTTTAACTAAAGCTACTAACAAAGTCTAATGACTTCCCCTTTGAATGAAGCAGAAAAACTTCCCACCCTAATTAGGGGTGATTAAATGAATCAAAAATTATTGTATCCTCACCCTGATTAGTGAGTTTAAACATACTCATCTAATAAACTATATCCAATATCTAGCAATCCAGCCCAAATATTATGCTACCTGTCCTGCTATTACATGCATACCCTCTTTTCTCTATTTCCACCTCTTCCAAACTTCTATGGGTAGAAAAATCAAACAAAAACTTTTTTTCCTTTGGAAAGGCTTTTACAAGCAATTGTCTTATGCCTCAACTCATCATCCTTCTGACTCCCTAGATGAAAACACTCTTCACAGACTGCCCCCTCTCCCATAATCATTGTTTCTTTGTGCTAAAATATAAGCTCTTTGAGGCCAGAGCTGCCTCACTTTTGTATTTGAGTCCACAGCAGTGGATAGCAGCACATAGTATGAACTTATTAATTTATTTCATTCAATTATGATTTTTCTGTATGAATAAACCAAAACTAATATAGAAACAATCATTAATTATTAATATTTGTGTAATATATTTTAAAAATAATTTATTTTAGATCAATATAAAGAGAAATGCAATACTGAAAAATAATTTGATAAATACTTTGTATGAGTCCTTGACAATCAACAATAATTCATTAAATGTATTGAGTATTCATTATGAGCTAAGCATGATGAAAAACACATCTAGTGAGTACCTGGGATCAGATTTGAACCCAGGAAATGAGTCTTCCTGATGTTAGGCACAGCGCTCTATCCACTTCACCTAGCTGCCCTATTGTAGGGCATAATAAAAAGAAGTACAACATCATTTTTCTTCTGTTAACAAGTTTTCAATCTAGTTAACCATCTGCATTTAATCTTAAATCTTCTCAAATCTCTGAGCTTAAGTAGAATTTATCCCAAATTTTTTCTCAGGCTGTCAGGAATCTGACTAGGACTCTCAGATCCCTAGCCAACTCACTCAAATGTTGAATTTCCTGCAGCTTTTTCCCACTGTGATTTTAATTGTCCCAACAAAATAAGTTTATCTTTGACTGCCTTAGGTTAATCCCAAGAAAAATCTTCCCCTTCTCTTTTTCCTTCCAAGGATAAAAATGGAAAAAAATCATAATATCCCTCCCCCTCTGTCCTATTTATTTCATTTAGATTTTCATCTACTTAGCAATTTCTCTGATGCCTAAAGATAGTATAAAGACTAATTTTCATCCAATTGAATTCAATTCAACAAACAATTATTAAGTGACTACTTTGTATAAGGTACTAAAATAGGCATTGTGAGTATGTCACATATCTTTGGTGATCTCAGCCTTTCTTATAAAGTTGTATGATGTTCAGAGCAATAGAAGATTCAAAATTGTCAGAGACCCAGCAGCATTTTCAGAATGTCAAGGCCAAATCAGTCTCAGCTAGGAGCCAAGAAGAAATCAGATATTCTAAGTATTGTTTCAAGACTACACAGGGAGTCCAGCAGAAAACCTGAGCCATGCCTAAGAGGAATTTCATTATTACTTCCCCTATCCCGCAGGAGAGAAAAGGACTTCCAGTAACCAAGAGCTGCATTTTCTCTTTGTCACATATACTTTCTAAGTTTTCCCTTGGACTCTGTGTATACGGACAGGAAAGTACATCTTAAACTCTTTTTATTGGGGGGGGGGAGGAGGCAGAGGTATATTTTATTTTGAGTTTTTTAAATAACAATTGCTTTTTATTTTTTCAAAATACATGCAAAGATAGTTTTCAACATTCACGCTTGCAAAAGCTTGTGTTTCAAAATTTTCTCCTTTCTTCCTCACTTCTTCCCGCCCCTAGACAGCAAGTAATTCAATATATGTTTAACATGTACAATTCTTCTAAATATATTTCCACATTTGTCATGCTGCACAAGAAAAATCAGATCAAAAAGGAAAAAAAATAAAACAAGCAATCAAACAACAATAACAACAAAGATAAAAACATTATGTTGTGATCCACAGTCCTGATAGTCCTCTCTCTGGATGTAGACGACTCTCTCCATCACAAGCCTATTGGAATTGCCCTGAATCATTGGAGGTATATTTTGTAGTAAATATACCATTGTAGTAAATGCTCATTTCTAAAATCTTATTTATTAGGTCTGGTTAACTAATTGAACTCAACTAATAACCATGGGGTGAAACACACTAGTTGAAGTTCATGGACTACAGAATTAAGAAATTTGACTCTACCTCATCCACAAATCTTTATAGTGTTAACTTTAAGGAGACATAGTAACCATCTTCCAGTGATCCAACTGGTCAGTGCCAATCACTGTGGCAGCGATAGTAGGTTGAGAGTGTATATCATGTATTGTCAGAGGTGGTACATGTTTCCTAATCTTCCTACCTCCAAGGTCAGCTCTCTATCTACTATTCTATGCTCTATAGGCTATAGTGAATTCTTAACTATGCTGTCTTCTTGCATTCAATGAATTAGGAAACATGAGAAAGAGAACTCATTTCCAAAGAACCCAATTTAGTGCTGGGATAAAAAGGAATATAACAGTTATCTAATTAGTTATTTTAAAATCAACTTTCAACAAACCAGGAGTAGATGAACTAAATATGGAAATGAAATATAGACAGACACAGAGTTATTCTGATATATTCCTGAGAAGTCAAGAATACTAGTCTTGGCACGCAGAGTTCATTCTGTAAGTTCAGGGCTCCCTTGCATCAGATAATATAAGGGGAATATTTGATAACAGTTCTGACAATCACTGAAGAGGATGCAGTGAGAAGGGTACACTTAGGCACATATGGTGGGAACTGCCCCCTATTCAAGACTTCTGGAAATTGATATGCTCCCAGATTGACAAAATTGCAGGGTGTGCTCTCCCTCTGGAGTCCCTGGCATTCCCTTGGGGAAAGACTGGCACTTAGGACATATGTGTTAGAGCACTACAAGCTAAAAGACTGAATAGAAAACAGTCATTCAGGTGGTATGGTAGTTAGGGAAATGAGGCAATCTGAATTTTTCAGTGAATGAGGTATATCCTAGAGGTAAAAACACTGACAGGTACATTGGAGCTCTGTTAGTGACTTCTTAGGCTATAACTGTCAGAGGATGAGAGCTCTTACTAACAACTTTAAAATAGTTGTATTTTAGTACTCAGATATAGGAGTCTGAAAATGAAATGGAAAAGAGATGTTTTGAAAATAAATAATGACTTCCTATAACATATATAGAGTATTATTAAAAGAAAACACTAAAACTATTCAAAATTTCTAACAGGTTGTGTACATATGCATTAAGCTTGTTGGGATTTTTTGGCAACCAAGTACTGTTAAGATATAAATATCCTGGATATATATATATATATATATATGTGTATGTGTGTGTGTGTGTGTGTGTGTGTTTGATCTAGTCCTACAGAATAAAAATTTCATTTCTATAGGAAACTTCAGATGTGGATATTCCCTCTACTAATGCAGATCACACAGGTCATGTGCTACTTAATATTTTGGAGCAGAGATTCTTGGCTAAGGGAAAAAAGACTCAGTCCCTAATATCAAAGAGCTAACAGTAAAATTAAGAAAACATCATAACAACTGTGTAAAAACAAGATAAATACAGGAGAAATTGGAGATAATCTCAGAGGGAAAATATTAAAATCAAGGATAATCAGAAAAAGATTTTTTTAGATGAGACTTTAGCTGAAACTTGAAGGAATCCAGGAATCCAGTAGATAGAGAAATGAAGAGTAAGAGTTGTAGGCAAAGAGAAGTACCCATAAAAGTGATCAAAGACTGGAGTGACATGCAAGGAAAGAGCAGCAAGAAGGTCAATGTTGATGAATTTCAGAGTATAAATAAAGAATTACGTTGTAAAACTGGAAAGGTAGGGAGAGGTGATTATGAATGGCTTTCAAAGATAAACAGATGATTTTATATTTGGTCCAGGAATAACAGGAAACCACTGCAATTTATTGAATGGTGATATCAGGAGTGGACACAATAAGACTTTCATTTTAGGAAGATGCTGAGAGGAAGATAAACTTGGGTCAGAATGATTCACTAGAATGCTATAGCAATTTCCAAGCATGAGAAAATAATGCACTAGGCTGGTGACTGTGTCAGAGGAAAGAAGGGCTATTACTTTAGAGACATTATGAAGACAGAATTGACAATTTGCATTACTACTATGTGTTTCTATTTTCTTTATTCATAGTGTAATTTTGATGTAATAAGGATACTTACCTTTTACACTATTGATGAGATTCATTTATTTTGTGGTACCCTTCTCTCCAATTCAGTATGAACTATATATATATAAGTCATTGGATTTGGAATCAGAAGAATTCAGTACCTGAGTAACAGTGGATAGAACACTTGAACTGTAGGAAGCAAGACTACATTTCTAATCCTGCTTCTTACACCAACTGGGTGATTCTTAAGAGTCATTTAATTGCTCTGCACCTTCATTTCCTTATCTATAAAATTAGGATAATAAAAATATCCAACTCTGTAAAAATATCAGGGAAAGTACTTTGCATACTTTAGCATGCCTATAAATACAAACCATTTATTTATTTACCCTTAATATTAGCTGAATTCTTTTTTAAAAAATTATTTATTTTTAATACACATTGCTTTATGAATCATGTTGTGAGAGAAAAATCAGAGCAAAAGGGAAAAACCATTGGAGAAGGGAAAAAAAACAGAAAAAAGAAGTGAACAAAGCATGTGTTGATTTATATTCAAACTCCATAGTTCTTTTTCTGGATGCAGTTGGCATTTTCTATCCAAAGTCTATTGGGATTGCATTAGATCACTGAATCACTGAGAACCAAGTCTTTCATAGTTGTTCATCACACATTCTTCTTCTTATTGTCTACAATGTATGCCTCATTCTGCTTTTTTTGCTCAACATCAGATTATGTAAAACTTTATAAGCCATTCTAAAATCAGCTTGTTCATAATTTTTTGTAGAACAATAATATTCCATTATCTTCATATACTACATTTTATTCAATCATTCCCCAATTGGTGGACAACTACTCATTTTCCAATTCTTTGTTACCACAAAAAGAGTTGTTAACAAACATTTTTGCACATGTGGGTCCTTTTACCTCCTTTATGATTTACAGACCTAGTATTGGCACTGCTATATCAAAGGGTATGCACCCAGCTTTATAGCCCTTGGGGCATAGTTCCAGATTGTTCTCCAGAATGGTTGGATCATTTCACAACTTCACCAACAAAGTATTAGTGTTCCAGTTTCCCAACATCAACTCCAATATTTATCATCTTAGCCAATATGAGAGGTATGAGGTGGTATTTCAAAGTTGTTTTAATTTGCATTTCTCTAATTAATAGTGATTTAGAGAATTGTTTTCATATGACTATGAATAAATTAAATAAATAAATAAAATACCAAATGGTTTTGAAGACTCCTGTTTTATAATATAGTTTTAGGTTTGATACTGCTAAGCCACCATCCTTTGTATTTTTTTTCCATTAATTTCCTTGATATTTTTGACCTTTTTTTCTTTCAGATGAACTTTCTTATTATTTTTTCTAGATCTATAAAATAATTTCTTGGGACTTTCATTGGCATGGCACTAAATAAGTAAATTAATTTGGTAGTATTGTCATTTTTATTATATTTGCTCAGCCTACTCTTGAGTATTTGATATTTTCCCAGTTGTTTAGATCTGACTTATTTGTGTGAAAAGTGTTTTGTAATTGTGTTCATATAGTTCTTGAATTTGTCTTGGCAGGTAGACATCCAAGTATTTTATTTTGTCTAGAGTAATTTTAAATGGAATTTCTCTTTCAATCTCTTGCTGATGGGCTTTGTCAGTAATATATAGAAAAGCTGATAATTTGTATGGGTTTATTTTATGTCCTGTAATTTTGCTAAAATTGTTCATGGTTTTCAACAGGTTTTTGGATGATTTTCTAGTATTCTCTAAGTATATCGTCACACCATCTGCAAAGAATGATTGTTTTATTTTTTCTTTGCCTATTCTTACTCCTTTCTTTTTTTTCTTTTCTTATTGCTAAAAACAGCATTTCTAGTACAATATTGGATAACAGTGGTGATAATGGGCATCCTTGTTTTACCCCTGATCTTATTGGGAATATGTCCAGCTTCTCTCCATTACAAATAATGCCTGCTGTTGGTTTTTGATAGATGCTATTTATTATTTTAAAGAAAGTTCCCTTTATCCTTATGCTTTCCAGCATTTTTAATAGGAATAGGTGCTGTATTTTGTCAAAGGCATTTTCTGTGCTATTGACATTATCATATGATTTCTGTTAGTTTTGTTATTGATATGGAAGATGATGGTAATAGTTTCCTAATATTGAACCATCCCTGAATTCCTGGTATAGATCTTACTTGGTCATAGTGTATTATCCTGTTGATAAGTTGTTATGATCTCTTTGCTAATATGTTATTTAAAATTTTTGCATCAATATTCATTAGGGAGATTGGTCTGAAATTTTCTTTCTTTGTTTTGGCTCTTCCTGGTTTAGGAATCAGTACCATATTTATGTCCTAGAAGGAATTTGGTAGGACTCCTTCTTTATCTATTTTTCCAAATTTACATAGTATTGCAATTAATTATTCTTTAAATGTTTGGTAGAATTTACTTGGTGACTTCATCTGGCCTTGGAGATTTTGTCTTAGGGAGTTCATTAATGGTTTGTTCAATTTTTTCCCCCAAAGTGGGACTATTTAAGTAATTTATTTCCTCTTCTGTTAATCTGGACAATTTACATTTTTGTAAATATTCCATCCATTTTGGTTAGATTATAAGATTTGTTGCCATATAGTTGGGCAAAGTAACTCCTAATTATTGTTTTAATTACCTTTTCACTGGTGGTGACTTTACCCTTTTTGTTTTTAATACGGGTGATTTGGATTTTTTCTTTCCTTTTTCTAATAAAATTAATCAAAGGTTTATCTATTTTATTGCTTTTTTCATAAAACCAACTCAGTTTTATTAATTAGTTTAGTAGTTTTCTTAGTTTCTATTTTATTAATCTTTCCTTTGAGTTTTAGAATTTCTAATTTGGTATTTAATTGTGATTTTAAAATTTTGTTATTCTTCTATTTTTTTAGTTGCAAGCCCAATTCATTTATCTCCTCTTTCTCTATTGCATTCATGTAACTATTTAAAGATATAAAATTTCCCCTAAGAACTGCTTTGGATGCATCTCATAGGCTTTGATATATTGTCTCATTATTGTCATTTTCTTGGATGAATTTATGAATTGTTTCTGATTTGTTGTTTAACCTACTCATTTTTTAGAATTAGATTATTTAATTTCCAATTGGTTTTTATTCTATATTTCCCTGGCTTTGTATTAAATATTATTTTTATCATATTATGGTCTGAAAAGGAAGGATTTATTATTCCTGCCTTTATGCAGTTGATGGTGAGGATTTTTGCCATTATATGTGATTAATTTTTATCTAGGTGCCATGGACTGCCAAGAAAAAACTATAACCCTTTCTGTCCCTGTTTAATTTTCTCCAGAGATCTATCACATCTGGGTTTTCTAGGATTATATTAATCTCCCTAGTTTCTTTCTTGTTTATTTTGTGTTTAGATTTATCTTATTCTGAGAGGGGAAGAAATGATTGAAAGTCTCTTACCTCATTGAAGATCCCTCACCTCTTCTGAAAAATGATGCTGACTTTTCTGGGTAGTTAATTCTTGGTTGTAATCCTAGGTCCTTTGCCTTCCAGAATATGGTATTCCAGGCCCTCCAGTCCTTTATTGTAGTAATTGCCATATCCTGGGTAATCTTAATTGTTGCTCTTTTATATTTGAATTTCTTTTGTCTGGCAGCTTGCAATATTTTTTCCTTGAGATTGTAGTTCTGGAGTTTCACAATGATGTTTCCTGGAGTTCTCCTTGTGAGATCTCTTTCCAAAGATAATTGATGGATTCTTTCAATGAATATTTCCCCTTTTATTTCTAGAGTATCAGAGCAGTTTTCCTTGATGATCTCTTGAAGAATGCTATCCAGGCTCTTTTTTGGACATGGCCTTTTGGTAAGCCAATAATTTCTAATTTGGTTCTTCTGATTCAATTTTCCAGGTCAACTTTTTTCCACTGAGGTGTTTCATATTTTCTTAGACTTTTTCATTCTTTTTAGTTTGACTGATTTTTTGCTGTCTCATGGAGTCATTAGCTTCCATTTAGCCCATTCTGGTTTTTAATGTGTGATTTTCTTCAGTTAATTTTTGTATCTATTTTTCCTTTTTGTTAATTCTACTTTTGAAGGTGTTGTTTGCTTCAGCAGATTTTTTTTTGCATTTGACCAATTATATTTTTTGAGCAGTTGTTTTCTTCAGTCAATTTTTTCCCTTCATTTTGCAAGCTTTTGGTTTTTTCTTGCATACCTTTCATTTCTTTTCTCATTTTTTCTTCTACCTTTCTTATTTGCCTTCTAAAGTCTTCTAAAGAGCACTTCCAAGAAGCTTCTTTGAGCTTGAGACCAATTCATATCACTCTTAGATATTTCCTCTGTGGTCATTTTGTTTTCATCTGAGTTTGTGTTTTGGTCTGCCCTGTCACTATAGTGACTTTCTATAATCAAGGTTCTTTTCTGCTTCTTGCCCATTTTCTTTCCTTTTCTTTTGGTATTTCTTCTTTGTTTACTTTTATAGATGAACTCTGCTCCTGTGCTAAAGGAAGCCCTGTTCCAAGCTTCCTATGCAGCCCATAGCGATAGTTTTGAGCACAGGGGCCCCTTGTATTTGCAGGAGGTAATGTTGCCTGATCTTTTCAGGAAACAGCCTGGTTTTCCATAATTTGCCTTCTGAGCTGGGACTGGAGACTGACCCACTGATCTGCTTCTTTACCGAGCCAGGATTGGGGGGGGGGTGCTCAGTTGCTGATTGACTGTGATTAAGACCCACTCACTGACTTTCCCAGAGTCTATCTGACCTATACTGAAGACCCTTTTCACCACAGTGAGACTGACTTTTCTTGTTTTCCAATCTATCTTGAATTAGAGAGGGGTTCCATTCAATCAGACTGTTCAGAGGCTTGGTTTCATGTGAGTTTTGAGGGAAACTGGGAGCTTTCATCTTTACAATATTGTTGTTATTATATAATTGTTCTGTTCATTTCACTTTGTGTCCTTTCATACAAATCTTTCCTTTATCATTTCCTACAACACAATAGTTTTGCCTCACATTCATATACCAAAATTTGTTCATTTATTTCCTAATTGATAGGCCCCTCAGTTTCTCATTTTTTGCCTATATGAAAAGAGCTTTTTATACAAACACACAGAAATACATATATAATGTGTGGATAATTTTCTCCTTTTTTTGGTCTTTTTGGGATATATACCAATTAGTAATATTATTGAGTCAAGGTTAAATATGATTTCTTAGCTTTCAGAGCATAGTTACAGAATGGTTGAAGTAGTTCACATCTCTGCCATTAGTGCATTCATGTACCTGTTTTTCTACAGCACCCCCAATATTTGTAGTCTTCCTCTTTTTTTGCTCCAATTTGCCAGTTTAATGGGTATCTTATCCATACTATTTTAAACTTTGAAATGAGGTAATTAAGTTAGATGATTTCCAAAGTCCTTTCAAATTCTATATCTATGAATTTCTCATTTCTTGAAATATCTTGCAAACAGTTAACATTCAACTTTAATAGACATTTTTGGGTACTTTTTTCCAACATTAAATATGTGATTCAGGAAGTATATACATTGTCATTCAATTATTGTAAGGCATTATTAGATGACATCACATTTTTAAAAGGAAGCCTAGGACAAAGTTATAAAGGCTCAGTGACTAATCTATCAACGATTCAATTTAATTAAACAAATATTTAAGATTTTTCCTTCTTTTTCTATAGCAATCAAAGATATATGCTCTTTAAAATCTATTTTTAGGGAAAAAAGTAACCATTTAAATCCTGTTCTATCTCTTGCTTATTTTGTCAGCCAAACAGGAATTATAAACTAGTCGTTTGGAACATACTTCCTTTGTGCTTATATGAAATTATTGTTTCAAGTATTTTTATTACAAAGAATAAGTTTTATATGGACCTATTTATTTGTTACACATATTTTTATACCACAAGTGCCACAGAGCATTATATAATTACCCCTTATTCAGGCTATTTGGAGAATGAGCTTTCTTTAATAAATATAAAATTCTGCTTAATCATATTTATTATATATGTCATATTGTTTTTCAGAGAACTATAATTTAATAAAATTGATAGCCTTAAAACAAAGTAAATATATATCAGTCCTTGATGATTCATAAGGTATTTCCCATTTTAGAATATTGATGGGACTTTAGCCTGTGTCATAAAAGGATGCTTTTTAAAACTTGCAAGTTTACACACCAGTACCAGACCAAATTATGATAAAAAATCCATTGAGAAATCAAAATAAATTAATTCTTCCCACCCAAAATTGCACAAAAATGGGGACATCTCCCCCCCTTCACTAAAGTCAGTACTAACACCTACTAGTATGACCATATGGGACAAAATTTAGCCTGCAAGTTTAGCCTGCAAAGTC
Source organism: Myrmecobius fasciatus (assembly GCA_023553655.1). Classification (NCBI taxonomy): domain Eukaryota; kingdom Metazoa; phylum Chordata; class Mammalia; order Dasyuromorphia; family Myrmecobiidae; genus Myrmecobius; species Myrmecobius fasciatus. The sequence continues at coordinate 34,582 of JAJPUD010001044.1, read as the reverse complement.
CTATGTGAAGAGGAAGCAAGAATGGAATCCTTTCCTGAAAAAGCCACAGAAGGGTCCAAGGGTGAAGAATTTGGAAGAAAAGTAGAATGTTTTGCCAGAGAACAGTGAAGTGAGTGCAGCACTCAATCTGGGCAATTCATGTTCAGAAACTCTGAGGTCCTAGGTCCTCTTTCCTGAGGTACCAGGCAAGAGCTTCATATTGTTCTGGCTTTCTGGATTCATGCACTGTCTTCATCCCCCACAGTTTGGCATGGAATTATCATTAGACTCTGAGCTTCCTGAATACAAAGACTATCTTTTACATCATTTTTTTTATCTCTCTAGCACTTAGCAAGTCATTGGCATATATGAGGCAAATAGCAAAAAATCAGCTTTCCTCTTAACTGCCCCATTCACCTTCATGTATTTCCCTTTTGTTTTTATGACAAACTCTGTGTGTGCGTCTATGTGTGTTCAGCTTTCCTTTAGCAGTTTCAGAAAGGAGTGAGATTCTCAGAATATCCACTCTTCTTCACTTCCTCTATGTTTCTGTGATCTCTTGACTTTTGTCTTGCAACTGGGCTTTGATAACTCTGAAGGATAGAATAAAGCTAATAACTTTGTGAAGTTATGCCTCACTTAAATCCACTTCTTGATCAAGTCAATACATCACCTTCACGATGTCATTGTTCGTCCTTGAGAATGAAGGACAAAAAGCAATCTTAATTAAGGAAAAATAGCAAATTTCATTCCATCTTCTATACTAATTTCTATAGTAGGGCACCATCCCCTTTTATCCTCCCTTCTCTTTTTTTTTCTCCAGTCCTTCAATAGATCCAATTCACATGAAGATGAATGGGGCAGTTAAGAGGAAGGATACTGCCAGGATCATAAGTCATAGGTAAAATACAGTTCTTGATTCTGGAAAGGGAAGAAGTGGAATATTAAAGATGGAAAAAAATAAAAGAACTAGAATATAAAGAGCTGCCATAATAATAATAATAATAAGTTGATATTTATTTAGCATTTTAAAGTTTATAAAACATTTTACAAATATTTTATCATTTAATCTTTATAAAAATCTTGGGAATTATGTGATATCTTTTTCCTCACTTAATATATTAGGAAACTGAAGCAGATTTGCCAGGGTCACATAGCTAGTCAAAGGAGTGTCTAAGGAAGGCTTAAGACCTTAACTCTGAGTGCAGCATTATTTCCAGTGCTCCACTAAGCTGCTTCTATGATATCTTATTTTGCATCTTGGAAAACTGAAGAATGGCTAAATAAATTGTCATACAAATGTGATGGAATAATATCAACCCATAAGAAATGATGAGATGAATTCAAAGACTGCATAATATGAGTTGATAAAATAAACAGGAAAAGAACAGAACAATTCATACAAGGGCAGTGATATGAGAAAGAAAAACAACTTTTAAAAGCTTAAAAAATCAGATCATATTAATAACTAATCTCTTCATATTATGATATTGCAGACAGATTTTTTTAAGCACATTTATAGTATGGATTAATTTTTCTTGACTATGCTTTTGGGTTACAAAGTTTTGTTTTGTCCCCTACCCCTTTCTCTCTCTCTTTAATGGGAAGGGAAACTAGGTGGGAAGTATTGACAGTAGTGATGGGAAAAAGGATAACTGTAACATTTTTTAAATTTTTATTTATTTATTTATTTATTTTGCTGAGGCAATTGGGTTTAAGTGACTTGCCCAGAGTCACATAGCCAGGAAGTGTTAAGTGTCCTAGTCCTCCTGATTTCAGGGCTGGTGTTTTAACTACTACACCAACTAGCTACCCCTGCAACATTTTTTGAAGAAGAGACCAGAATCAAGTTTAGAAAGAAATAGACAAGAGAGTTTGTAAAGTAATATGTGGAATTTATCAATATTTTTTATTTTTTAAACAAGTGGTATGAAATAGATTCAGGCATTTATATTGAATCTTCTCTTTGCATTGTTACATGTTTGAAAAACCTTTTTATGTTTAAGTTCAGAATATGTTATCTCTTCAAAAACAAGCAAAACATCATATCCTCTATCTACCTTTCCACTCTCATTAATATATTAGCCCACTTCCTGTATGCTACAATCTAGACACAACATTTGTTAGTTTCTCACACATGTCTGTCTTCTATGGATTTGCATGTCTCTCATGCCTATAATTTCATCTCTTTTTATTTCTATCTTATAGATTCTTCTTTTAAGATTCATCTCAAATACCACCATCTACATGAAGCTTTTGTTGATTCCTCCATATTTCCTTCAGCTGCTTATTGTCCTTCCCCCTTAATTTGGCTTGTATTTGTTCTGTATTTATTTCTACAACTACCTGTTGAGAAGCAGTGGATGAATAATAGTGAATAAAGAGCTGTATTTTAAGTCAGGGAGGATAAATTCAAGTTCTATCTCTGATATATACTGGATCTATGAAATTGGTCAAATAACTTAATCTGTCAGTGTGCAGAGAAAGTAGCAAGTTCATGTGAGGAATGAAGAGAAATGAGCATTTATGGCAAAGTATGCTAGACAGATAAAAGATAGATAGATGATAGATTTTATAGATAACTCATTTGGTATAGGCTTATATTGGAGGATAGAGCTGTTGTTGTTGGTTTTTTTTTTTTTAACATGGGAGATTCCATTACATGAAATATGTAATTCCATATATGAAATTATATTTCCATATCACTTAAACACGTGTTTTCAGGATTGAATATATAAAGGTTTCACGTTTGTTTTTTTCATCCCTAGTGACTACCATCTTGCCTAGCACATAGTAGACACAGAATAAATGCTCATTGATTGAAAAGAAGTTAACTAGCACAGAAAAGAAACAACTTTGTGGGGAGGAAGAACAGACTAGATAGCAATCTTCTGCCTTTTGGAAGGCTGTCACATGGAAGAAAAGTAGGAGATGGTAGTAGATGGAAACTGAAAGAAGGATAATTTAAAAGTGTTCAGAAAGTATCTTAATTATTATAGCAACTTTGGGAAATAATAGATTTCCTCTTATTTGGAGATTTTTCAAGTAAAGTCTGTGTCACATCTTGGTTATGTTATAGTAGATATTCTTTTTCTACTATGGGATGAACTAGGTAATTCTGAGGTCTTTTCCAACTCTAACATTTTATGTTTCCTAAAGGTCAACACTATTAATATGAAAGTAGTTGTTCTAAAAACAAAGTTAAGTCCAAACTATCTATTTCTTATTTTGTTTTGTTTTGTTTTAACAAAGGAAATTGTAATTCACTTAAATTTGGACATTAGCCAAGATTTAAAAAATGACTAATTATAGATTATTCAAACCACTCACTCCTTCCTTTTTTTTTTTCATCTTAGCCTTTGGCTATTTCACTTATTCATTAGCACCTCACCTAAACAAGGGGAATAAAATGAAGTGAAATTTGGAATAGTCCATTTCTCTTGTTATTATTAATTTGGATTAAATATTTGACCAGACAACTTTTCAATTCTGAGCTAAATGTATGTGTTATCAAAGGATCTGAATAATCTTAGTCTCACACCAAAATTGGGTGTTGGTTATTTCAAGACAAATAAGGACAGAAGAATAATAGTTTTAAACACATGTAAATGTAGTATCAGTCCCCATCTCACCCCAGTAGAAAATAAATCCTCATAGGCAAAGACTGACATCTAGCACAGTGTCTTGTCCTTTAGAGTTAGCAATTTTAAGATCTTTTTATTCATGGAATTGAATTATGTTGAAATTTATAATGCAACAATAATGCATATCCTTAGATCAATTGGGGAGATGATCTATATGAATTATGATATATTTTGGGGGAAAGTTGTAGTTTCATCATGATCACATGTATATGTTAAGCTGAGGAAACCTGCTTTGAAGAATGATTTTTAATACTGATCAATTATTTATACTAAATGGCTCTCCTAAAGTTCTTGAAAAAGGTCAGTTCTATTAATTAGATAAACATTCACTCTATAACCTGCTATATACTATTGATTTGCTTAGCAAGCTATTTTTTCATCAGTAGGGAAGGTAAGCATTCAGTTCAGCCTCTTTCTAAATTCTCTCAGATTCCAAATTAGTAATATTCAAATTAACAAAGTTTGAATGTATGTATGTATCTTTGTATGCATGTTTGTATTACATGTACATGTATACACAAATACATATATTTTCTTAAAAATTAGAATCTATTCTGAAATGCTATAATGATTAAACTCTCTATGGATATAGTGTGATGATGGTCCAAGATAATTATAATGAAGTAATCACTGACCTTAGCAATGTACTAAACAGTGACATCTTGAATTCAGTTGCCAATATAAACTACAATTACCAAATCAATCAGTGGTTTAGAAAATCAAACCATATTCTTTCCAACTATTTTTCTGGCTTGGCATTACTTTCCAAATTTCAGCTTGGCCAGGTCTGATGTGGAATAGAAACAGCTTAGTGTTATTTACAAGCAAAAAAAAATTCTGATCTATTGCCTCCAAGGACCTTCAAAAGTAGAAACCCAGATTAAAAATTGAAAGCCTGTCAGATATCCAATTCTCAGCATGACTTATTATTTTGCATTGTTACTTTCTCTACCCACAGAGTTACATCTTGTTAATTTTAGCACATTTAAAAGAATCCCAAATCATAGGTTTAAAAGGAACGAGACTGAGCAGACATTTATTTATCCTGCAAAGCAGGCCAATAAACAATCTTATACTTCAAAATGCTAATTCAAGAGTTTGAAAGTCAAAGGGAATATTGCTAAATCTAAGTAAAAATGGGAGGTGACTTCAGATAGATGGGAAGATGAATACAGATATTATTAGCAACATTTAACTATTTCATTTTATGTACCCTTAACTGAATGAACAATTACAAAAATTAAAATACCCAAATTGAATTTAGGATAGGGAATCTTAACCTTTTTACATTATGATCCCTTTGACTATCTAATGAAACTCATGGACCCCTTCTCAGAATAATGTTTTTAAATACAATCAGGAAAAATATAAGATTATAAAGGAAATAAATTACTTTGAAATATGTTCATCAAAAACTTTTCCAATATAGAATTAAGCTCAGGTATACATTTATTTATATATTTATATATCTGGGTAAATATACATATGTGTACATATATGTACACATATGTATATTTACCCAGATATACAAATATATTCATACATGCATATGTGCATGCATATATACATATATATTATTATCTGCTTTCCTTTGTATGAATTAAATATCTCCTAATAGACTATAAATGTCTGATGGGCAGGGATCCTTACTTTTTTCTTTATATTCCCAGAAGGTAGCAAAGAAGGATTTACAAATAGCAAATGATTAATATATGTTTGTTGCATTGAATGAAATCATAATGATAGGCATTAAAAAGGCATTTCACCTACTATAAATCACCATTTAGTCATATTAACAAAATCATAGATTATTAAAGCTAGAGGAATATATAGAAGTAATTTAGTCTAGAATCTTCCTTTAAGAGAAAAATGATATTAAAATGCAGAGTTTTGATTAAGATCAAACAACTAATTACTTACCTTACATACATACCTGCCTTATTTCATTTTTAAGGTATTAGTTTCAGCTAATAACTTTTAAGGAAATTATTAAAACTTTAAATAGGGACTTCATGAGACAGAGAGTCATTATGGAGTGAGGAACATTTCCAATATTCATAAGGAAAGTTCTAATTTACAATCACTGTGAAAACCCATGATGTACTGAAATAGTACATTGTCAAGGGTACCAAAGTATTGGGGAAAGGATGCTCATTCAATACTTCTATTTTTAGTTGATTTCTCTCTTACATTTGTATAGCACCTTTCTTCTAAGTAGATCAGGGTGCTTTATGGGGAAAAATGAAAACAGCCAAAGTGAAAATTTTCCCACAATAACACTGCTGAGTGAGATTCAATGTGGGCAGATGAGTTGAAGGGGAAGTGCAAAGGGAAGTCAGGGAGAAGGAATTAAGAATAAGAGGTCATAAAGAGATCATCAGGCTTCTAGATGAAAGAGACATTAAAAATCATTTAGTTCAACACCCTCATGTTTTAGAAAAAAAATTGTCAATCAGAAAGGTTAAGTAAGTTGTCCAAAGTCACACAATAAGAACTAGACTGTCATTTAAATAATTGACAAACAATAAGAGTGAAGGGAGTAAAGATCCATTTGGTTTCTGAGCTGTTCCTTACACAAAATATTCTATCTCCTCACTTCCCAACATTTTCACCAGCTCTCTCCCATTAATGGAATGTTCTCCTTTCTCCCTGATTCCTGGTTTCCTTGAAATCCCATCTAAATCTCAGCTTCCGGGGGTGGAGCCATGGTGGCGGAGATCAGACAGGATTCTCTGTAACCTCCTCTAACCTCCCCTCAAACCAACAAAATATGAAGCCTCTAGACTGATTCTGAAGCAAAAAAATCCACAATATCCGGAGAACAACACGATTCTAGAAGAAGATACTCTGGAAGAACCTCAAAACAGGTCTGTTTTAATGGGGTAGGGGGTGGCCTACTGAACCCAGACTGCAGCACAGGGAGACCGGGGCAGGGAGCTGGAGCAGGAAGCTGGAACAGGAGTCAGAACAGGAGTGGGAGCGTTGTGCTTTTCACACACCTGGGAGTCTTCTGCGGGCCTCTTGGAACAATTTGTCCTGATTGTGGGCAGGTGGTTTGGAGGGTCTGCCTTTTGAGGGGGATAGATTGTGAACCACTGAACCCCTGATGAGCATCGTAACTAGCTGCCATTACACAGCACCTTAAAGCAATCAATCAAACAACAGGTCTGATAAGCACCAGAAATAATTCAATCAGCGGAGCTGCCCAGCCCCTGACATAATTCAATCAGCAGAACTGCCCAGTTCCTGAAATAACTCAATCAGCAGAACTGCCCCAGGGCAAATTAAAGCAGCTGTCCCACCTTTGCCCTAAACAGACCTCACACCTTTAAAAAAAATGAATAAAAAACCAAAAAGAGCTCTCACCATAGACAACTTTTATGGAGAGAGGGAAGAACAGACCTCAAATCCTGAGGCCCCTAAAGGTAAAGCAACTCCAGAAAAAGCCCCAAAGAGAGACATAAATTGGTCTCCATGTCACAAGGCTTTCTTTGAAGATTGCATAAAAAATCTTAAAAGAGAGTTAGAAGAAACATGGGGAAATGAAATGAGATCACTGCAAAATAAAATAGAAAAAATGGAAAAAGAATGCAGTGAACAAAAAAATGAAATTGGTCAATTGCAAAAGGAACTAAAAACAGTAACTGAAGAAAATAAGACATTAAAAATTAGAATCGAACAATTGGAAATGAATGACTCATCAAGACTTCAAGAATCAGTTGAACAAAAACAAAAAAATGAAAAGATAGAGAAAAACATGAAATATCTCCTAGGAAAAACAACTGACCTGGAAAATAGATCTAGGAGAGACAATCTAAGGATTATAGGGCTTCCTGAAAGCCATGATGAAAAAAAGAACCTGGACACTATATTCCAGGAAATCATAAAAGAAAACTGCCCTGATATTTTACCCCCAGAAGGCAAAATACTCCTTGAAACAATCCACCGATCACCTCCTGAAAGAAACCCAAAAATTAAGTCCCCCAGAAATATCGTGGCTAAATTCCAGAACTATCATACCAAGGAAAAGATATTACAAGAAGCCAGAAAGAAACAATTTAAATATCGGGGAGCTACAATTAGGATCACACAGGACCTAGCAGCTTCTACTTTGAAGGATCGAAGGGCCTGGAATCAGATATTCCGAAGGGCAAAGGAACTTGGATTACAGCCAAGAATAAGTTACCCAGCTAGAATGAGCATTATCTTCCAGGGAAGAAGATGGTCTTTCAATGATATAGGAGAATTTCACCTATTTCTACTGAAAAGACCAGAACTGAACAAAAAATTTGATCTACAAACACAGAACACAAGAGAAACATAAAAAGGTAACAAGAAAAAATAACTCTTGAGAACTATATTTATGTTATAGATACTTATAGAATGAGGGTTGATTTTATGAATTGATTATTACATTATGATTATGATATGATTACTGTGATTTTATGATTATTATCATATGATTACTGTGATTTTATGATTATTATTATATGTTTATTGTGATTTTATGAATCTTATGATATGATAAACTGAAAAAGAAATTAGAGGTAGAAAGGGGATACCACTGGAAGAAGAGGAAAAGGAGGTAAAATAAGGGAAATTACATCTCATGTAGAGGCAAAGAAAACCCATCTAAATCTCACCTTCTACAATCCTATGAACAAAGTATAAAAGTATTAATCTTCCCATTTTATGCATGAATAAACTGTTTCACTGAGAAGTTTAGTATTTCATCTGAGGTCACACAGGTACTTAGTTAGGAAGGTAGGACCTGAAGATACATCTCTGACTCCAAGTTCTGCTTACATTATACTGAATGCACTATATCACAAATGTAATTTTGTATTCTAGTATTTAAAGGAAAAGAGCCTACATGTTCTAAAACGTTTAGAGCAGCTCACTTTGTGGTTGCAAAGGACTGGAAAACTGCAAGGATCCTCATCAATTAAGGAATGACTGAACAAGTTGTGGTCTGTGGTTATGATGGAATATTATGGTGCTATAAGAAATTATGAGGGGATAGTTAGATGGCACAGTGGATAGAGCACTAGCTCTGGAGTCAGGAAGAACTGAATTCAAATCTGACCTAAGAAACTATATACTTCCTAGCTGTGTAATCCTGGAGAAGTCATTTAACCCCAATTGGCTTACCAAAAAATAATAAAAGAAAAAGATATGATGAGCTCAATTATCAGGAAAACATGGATAGATTTACATGAAATAGTGAAGAATAAAATGAATAAAAGTAAGAGAACATTGTATATTGTAATAACAATATTGTTTTTAAAATGACATTGATAAAACAAGTAATTTAACTATAATAAATACCCAAATTAACCATAACAGAAATATGAAGACACTATTTGCATCGAGAAAAAAAATGATAACTAGAAGTACAGATAGAACGATTTTACATATATATCTATTTATGTCTAATGATAGTTATTTCTAGAGTAGGGGTGGGAAGAAGAAAAATATAAATTTAGTGATAATTTTATTATATATTTAAAAAGGATTATCAATATAACAAATTAGAAGTTTCATGTACAATCATGTTTTTAAATTTTTACTGTTACGGAAATACATTTTTAATTTATAAATTAAAAATAAACTAAAGGAAAAATACTATAATATTCCATAAATATAGCTCTCTTTTAATAATATTTATTCTCCATTTTGTATTCTTAAGTAATCAAATGACAGAACAATGAAATATGAACACTTTTCTTTCAATTTCTTAATTATAATTTATATATGAGTAAAATTGATTATTTTGAATACATATACAATTTGGCTCCTACCATATTTTTTTGTACACTATATAATAGGATTCAGCATTTTCCATCACTGATCTCAAGCCAAATGGGCTGTGAATGAAGTGCCTGGCCTCTAGTTAGGATCACAAGTTAAAATTTTGCCTAACACACTACCTGGGAAATTCCCTTAATTAGCCTGCCACTTATTTTCCTCATTTGCAAAATAGTGATAATAATAAACACCTAAAGCAAAGGATTGTTGTGAGGATCAAATAAAATAGTAAAGTGATTGGGAAATTTTAATGTGTTATATACCTGTGGGTTATGTACACATACATGCATACATGTATATGACATTCATATCTTCCAAACAGAGGGAAGAAGAGTAACAATAAGATGGTACAACAAGGCTGGCGAGATCCTGAAAGATGGTAAGGTTTATACAGTAAATGGCTTCTTAGGGCATGGTGAAGAAATCAGAGAGGTCTCAAAAGGTGTACAGTCATGTGAGAAATGAGGTGCTACCCAAGCTGAGCTATCTCCTTAAATGGTTTGTTCAATGTTGATGTCTCTACCCTCCAAACAGAGGGGGAGGAATTAGTGATGAGATGGATTCCAAGGTTGATGGGATATTGCATGATGAGAAGGAGTTTCCCCTTTGCCCAATAATGAGTTTTCCAGTACATCCTTCCCAGGTAAAATCCTAAAATTCCCCTTTAATTCCTTTCTTACTCAGTGGTATTCTGTATATCCATTCTCCATTCAGCTTAAGCTAGCCTGCCAGTTTTTTTTCCCTTCTTGCATGACATTGTATCTTGTAATGAGTGAATGCTTAAATCTTTCCTCAATCATTTCAGTCAATCCACCCATCCCAATCTCCTTCCTTTTTGGGCCTTTGCAGAAATGGTCCCCTGTGGCAGAATGCATTTCACCTCCACTTCATAAAATTCATGATTTTCTTACAAGCAAAGTTTAATACCTCTTAAAAGGGACTTTTTCTTAATTTCTTCCATTATTGACTCTGTTCTCCTGAAATGACATCTTATAATTTTGAAAACAATTTATATTCACTTAGTTGTGCATATGTTACATCCTTTTGATAAAGGGGAATTTGCCTTGTTGGACCTCTTCTCAGAATTATGTTTTTAAATGCATAAAATAAAAATGTGAGATTACAAAAGAAACCAATTATATTGAAATACAGTTATCAAAATATATTTTTAAAAGGTGACTGACCTCAGTTTAAGAACTTCTGTTAGAATGTAAGTATCTTGAAGGCAAGAAATTTTTTTTTTCTTTTATATGATTGTAACCTAGTACAGGGCTTATTAAAAATGCTGGGTATGGATTCAGTACATTGTCAAGCAAAGTAGCAGCATCCATATATAGGTCACTATCCCATCCCACACAAATCATTACATCTTTGAGAAGCTAGGAGTTAGTGAACAGTTTTAAGTAATATTTCAGTGCAGATTCACAACTGAAATGCAACATTTTCTTCCTGACAGTCAGACATTTTAATGTAAAACCCAAATGTGCCAATGACTGGTAAATTTTTATTTTCCCTCATCTTCTCCTTTCAAACCTCAAAACCAAAGGTTTTTGCAAGCCTAAAAGAAAACTTTTTATCTTTTAGTTTCTACTGTCACTCTGGCTACTCTCTATGGTGCAGGGTCAGCACTTTAAGATATAGCACTTTCATTCATTGATTGATAAGTGACACCACTTTCCCAGACCCTGAGTCAGAGATATGGGAACAGACAGTCAGGCTACAACACAGAAAGTGCCCCCCCCCAATCAAAAAGCTAGAAATTATTTTTAGCTATATTTTATTAAACTTATAAATACATAAACCTCTAAATCCTGTACATTTGTAATATATTTATTTTATATATTTAGAGGTTTTTTGTTTTATTTTACTTGCATTTTGTCTGCTCAAGTAGACTTTTGTTACTCCCGTTTGCAGAAAAAGGAAGGGAGCAAATTTTACTGTTCTGGACTTGGTTCTAAACTTTAAATTTGTATTAACTAAGCATTTACCTGAAAACATCAACTTTTAGATCCCAGGGATTTTTTGCTTCTGAAATGAAATGTCAAGTGTCAGCCATATCTGAAATGAATGTGTCTCCTATTCAAAAGTGAAGTAACTGTTCATCCCCTAATCTATTTCAAAATTGTGTCCTAGATCAGGAAATAACCATGGAGAAGAAATTTGATGTTTTTCATAATATATTCCTAATGCACAATGGAATTTTTTGCTTTCTGTTATTGGATTTTTAAAAATTGGACTTTTAGTCAGAATTCAATATAATTCATAAAATATGTATGCCCCCTATGTACTGATGAATACAAAATTTACATGAGGCAAAGTTATTAATACTATATGTACTATATATCATACATATGCATACCTACACACGTGTTATATTACTCACACATACTACATTGTGAGTATAGTATTAATAACTTTGCCTCATGTATATATGTATATATACATATATGTGTGTGTGTGTGTATAATTACAGAATAATGGAACCAATGACAGAAATAGTTGTTAGAAGACATAATATATTTCAGTGGGGAAAAATTCAGTTATTAAAATTTGTATTTGTAATCTTAATATTTTATCTACACAAAAATGTTCTATTGGCTAATTGAAAAATAGATCTAATTTCTCCTACTTAACTAGCTCTGTTTAAATCACTGAAATCTTTATAGCTTCAATTTTCTAGCTGAAGAATGAGGACAATAATACAGGTACTATTCAACAACATAAGTCTGTCCTGGCAATCAGAGGACCACTATTACTAAGTTATTAGACCTAGAGCTCAAAGGGTCTTCAGTGATCATCTCGTCTAAACTAAAACATTTTCCAAGTAAAGAAATCAAAGTCCAGAAGTGAAAAACATGCCCAAGATCAAAGAGGCAGTAAGTAAAAAACTAAGATTAGAACCAAGGACCCCTGACTCCAAACATAGTTCACTTGCTTCTTTCATACACTAAGTGAATATTTGAAAGCAGTTTTTAAACTATACATCATTATATACATTACTATTTAATTAACTTCATGTTTTTCTTCAAAAATATCTCATAAATATTGATAGTATGAATATTAATTCTATTATTTACCACCATAGATTTATACTGAAGATGCAGCCTGAAAAATCTGCTATTTTTAGGTGAATCGCATACTTTATTGCAAATGTTGGTTTAGGAATCATTCAAAAAAATGCAAGTTTGGGACATTAAAAAAAATCACATTTCTCATAGAGTTAGAGAGAAAATATTGAGATTCCTTGGTGGTTTCAATTCAATTCTACCATCTCTATCAAATTGTTTCAAGTACTTTTCCCCTTATAAACATCACATTTACTTTTTATGCTATTTTAGTCCCAAGAAATGATTTCATTCATTTAAGCAAATATTGTTAAGCAGCTATTATATATTATTTACTATTTTAGGTGCTAGGCCTGAACAAGTTATGGTATATGATCATGATGGAATACTACTATGCTATAAGAAATGATGAGCTGGTTGATTTTAGAAAAAAACACGGATAGACTTGCATGAAATAACAAAGGTCAAAGTGATCAAAACTAAGAGAACATTGTATGCAGTAACAGCAATATTGTTTTAAGGACAACTTTCAGCAACAGTCATTTTGACTGTATAAATACTATAATTAGCTATAATAAATACCAAATTATCGACAAAACACATATAAAGGCTGATGTTAAATGCATTCAGAGAAAGAACTGATAAATGGAAGTATGTATAGGATGATTTTACATTAAATGTATGTATATGTGCTTATATACATACATATTTGTGTCTAATGACACCCAGTTCTGTGTGTATATACATACATATATGTGAGTGTACATATACATTCACACATATTTGTGTCTAATGGTAAAGGTGGGGGGAAAAAAAGAAGAAAAAGAAATTTACATAACTTTACTATACATTTAAAATGAATAGCAAGTTGTACATAATAGATTTGCAGTTTCATGTGTAATCATCTTTTTATGGTAATATGTTATGAAAATTTTAGTTTTTTTAAAAAAATTAAAAATAAAATAAATAGTTTTTAAAAACTGATCTTTCCTTTAATTAAGAACAAGTCTGACACAAGTCAATATCCTATTAATTCAGTTTGGATGTTCAAGTTTTGCCCCTCACACATAATATGTCTTTGACCCTGGATATTTTGTTTTAGCTCAGTGATATAGGCAGCTCTCTAAGATTTTTAAATTGCTTAGAAAGTATCAAATTATATTGGCAGAGGTAATTTTGCCATCTGGGAATTCTTTATACCAATGAGATCACAGATCTAATTCTCATATCCTAGGTCTAGAAGGTATTTGCCCCTTTAATTTTTAGATGATATTTGCATCTTGGTATGAAACGAAACACTCACAGCGCACCAAAATGGTTACAAAAGGATAATGTTAAAATAATATTTAATAAGGATACTCTAGCTCTTCATTTGGAATAATGAATCTCTTCAGCAGGATACAATGTCTTACTCTTAGGGCATCTGCTAAGTCTGAAAGACATTGAATACATATTTTATGGAGGGTGGGTGGGGCAGTCTTTCTTTACCTTTTAAATGATCTTTAAACAATATCAGATATCAACACTACTATATAAACTTACTTTACAACTATTTATATTTTTTAAAAATAAAATTCAATGCAAATAATGCCATAACTTTCAATTTATTCTCTGTCTTCCCCAAGACCTTTACTGTCTATTTCTTTTACAAGGTTAAGCATACGCCAGTCTTCTTGTTCTGTTTTATTTTTTCCCTTTAGATGCCTAGGAAATCAGCAGTATGTCTCAAGACTATCAAGAAGCTGTGTCAAGGGAGGTATAACATGAGCATTAGCCATCTGGAACAATCAAATTTTAAGAAAAGGTTTGTTGTTTTTTTTGGTTTTGTTTTTATTTTCATTTTTTGAAGAAACTAGACCAACCCATGCTGCAGATGTAGGAATGAAACCTGCTAGATAGCAGCTCCATCACAGTCCCCTTAATTCCATATCTTGTTGTAGGCTTAGCCAAGTACATGTTGTGTTTTCCTTGAAGTTATATTAACTACTAATAACTGGATAGGGAGGAAAGGAAATAAGAGAACATTATGTGGAAGAGGTCATCTCTGAGTTAAACCATACAAAAAAGATATATTCTAAAAGATAAAGGGGCAAATATATTCCAGGCTTAGGGTATAGAAATCAGATCTGTGATCTCGTTGGTATAAAGAATTCCCAGATGAGGAAATTACCTCTACTAATATATTTTGGTACTTTTTCAGCAAAGTTTAAAAGAGTTGCCTAGATCATTGAGAGGTAAAATGGCATACCCAGGGTCAAACGCACACTATGTGTGAGAGGCAAGACTCAAACCTTTTCTAGGCTCTGGGGTAAATTCTTTCCTCCATTCTACTATGCTGTTTCTCATCCATAAAGATAAAAGAGATATGTGATATTGATTGTGAGCAATAGGCAGTAGAGCATTTTGGTGGAAATGTATATTATGTGAAGTGAAATTAATATGAAATTAAATAAGAGATACTTGGAAAAAGGAAAAAGAATAAGAAGGGTTATTCATATTACAAGGACAAAAAAGAGCCAATGAATGGTTTATATGCTATGGTGATTTCCTTCCAAAAGAATGGAACTGTGAAGAAAGTCACCAGTTTGTGGGATAGATAATTATTTGACACATTTATGGGTGGATTTAGAAGAGTGTCAGGTAGCATGGGTAGGCATGGATTGGTTCTGATTTTCATCATCATAGAGACAACACATATCAATAAGATAAAAAAAAATCCCTTAGGTTATTAGAGTTTTTTTTATCCTTTTCCCAGACTAATTTATTTTTGTTATCTATTTATTATTATAAATTATTCAATTGTAATTTATTAATATTATATATTAAATTACAAATTTATTATTTACTTTCTTTGGATCAATTTACTCCAGATTAATGTAGTGTTCTGGCTAGCTAGGTAGCACAGTGAATAGAGTGCCAGGCTTGGAGTCAGGAAGACTAGAACTCAAATCTGGCCTCCAACACTTATTAACTATGTGAGTCTGGGCAAGTCATTTAATGCTGTTTTCCTCAGTTTCCTCATCAACTAAGAAGGAAATGGCAAATCACTCCAGTATCTTTGCATAGAAAACTACAAATAGGGTCATAAAAAATCAGAAATAACTGAACAACAATGTCCACAATTTATTTTTGCCTTTTCAAGGTAATTCCTGAAAGAAACTTTTTTTAAAGAGGGATATTGAAATTTCATTTTTTTTGTATTTTAGAGGGCGTGTGATGATAATACAAGGTTGTCATATGCTATTTATATTACTCTTCTAACAATTTAATAATACTTTCCATTTACATATCACCTTTCATCAGAGGATCAAAAACACTTTTTCCATTAATTAATTCCATAATGTCTTTTGTGAGGGTGGTGAATGCAATCATCGTCATTTCTGTAGAAATGAAACGACAGAGTGGTTTGTTATTTTTTTTTACAAACCTCAGAAAATCAATGATAGGATGAAGCTAAAATTGGGACTAGAATTTACTGGGCCCTAGACATACTCAGATCACAAAATTCTTGGAATAAATGTGGGAATCAGCTCTATAGAGATAAAAAAAAATTAACTCAGAGTATGGAATTCATGATGAAACCACCTAACCCATTATCAGTAGATTTGCATTCCTTCTGTTTTTTAATAGTATACCTGTTTACCAATCTTATGGAAGCTTTGTTAGAGTTTATGATGCTCTATAGATATACTAAATGAATTCAGAAGAATTATTCCTGTGGGGTGAAACAAGGAACAAAGAAGACAAAGTATGGCTATTTTCATAAGCAATACTAATTTCTCTTTGTTATTGTAGGGTGTGGGAATCAGAAAAGACCTAGTCACCCTGAGGAAATGACAAGTAAAGCACTACAAAATTCTTTATCAATTCTATAGTCTGTATAATTTAATGAAATTCCTTTTATCACTACAATACTCTATATTCAATTATCATGTATGAAGTAGCTTGGTCAGCCAGGTGGCACAGTGTATAGAATGCTAGACCTGGAGTCAGGAAGACTCATTTTCCTGAGTTCCAATTTGGCTTCAAACATTTACTAGTTATGTGACCTAACCTTGTTTGCCTGTATTTCATCTTTAAAATAAGCTGGAAAAGGAAATAGCAAATTACTCCAGTATTTTTGCCAAGAAAACTTCAAATGGTATCACAAAAAGTTGGACATGATGGGAAAATGATGCAACAACAACAAAATGAAATAAGTTGACTCTATTATTAGGTTGTCATTTCCAGGGATACAATGATGAAGCTGGTACAACATGACAAGCAGAACAAGTTCAAAGATTAGTTCAGTCCTAATATGCTGTAAATACACCATCAAGTCAGTACATTAAATTACCACTTCATTTTACAGATAAAGAAATGGAGGGTCACTCATTCAAAAATATTCATTGAAAAAAAGTATTTATTAAACATCTCCTGTGTGGCCAATACAATGCTAAATGCAGGGGACAAAAGTTAATTCAATAATTATTCAACAAGCATTTAATAAATCCTCACCAGGTTCTAGGCACTCTGCAAAATGCTAGGTATACAAAGAAAAAAAAAAGACAACTCTTGGTACTTAAGCAGTTTATAGTCCAAGGTGGGAATCTGCCCCATCTATCCCACTTTACCCAGAACAGAGCCTGTCTTCAAAGAATTTACATTTTATTTGGAAAATAGCATGTATATCTTTGCTATTATTTTCCCTTACTTAACAAACACCAATCAATTCTTAATTGCCATTAGGATTATGTATAAACTCTTCTTTTTTGTCTTTTAAAGTTCTTGATAGTCTGGCCCCAATCTACCTTATTAAATAGTATTCTGCTCCTCACATTCATCAGTCTAGCTAGATTGGCTTTCTTGCTGTTTGTCACACATGATACTGAATCTTCTATTCCCCTCCCTTTGCATTGGATATTCTTAGTGCCTAGAATGCACTCCCTTCTTGCCTCTACCTCTTAGAATTATTTGCTGCCTTCAAAACTTAGTTCATAAGCAAACTTCTATATAAAGTTTTTACTAATCCCTTTAGGCCTTATTTGTCCCAGATTTCTTTGGATTTATTTTTTGTATATATATATATATATATATATATATATATATATATATATAATCCAACTTTCTCCCCCTCATGTATGCATCCTTGAGGATAGAGACTGCTTCATTTTTGCCATATTTTCAATACCGCATGCAATGATCAATATATTAGTAGATGGTTAATGTTTTGTTTTGTTTTGTTTTGTTTTGTTTTTTTTTTACAATTTTCCTGAGGCAATTGAGGTTAAGTGACTTGCCCAGGGTCACACAGCTAGGGAATGTTGTGTCTGAGACCAGATTTGAACTCAGGTCCTCCTGACTTCAGGGCTGGTACTCTATCCACTGCGCCACCTAGCTGCCCCGATGGTTAATGTTTGAGTTTCATTTTGAAGAAGACCAATGACATCACAAACTGATGTTTTTACTCCTGAGTGAATTGGACTTAAATGAGGCAGAATTGTGCAAAGTCATCAATCCCATTTTCTCTTTCAAAATTATCAAAATCCAGAGGCAAGACAAAAGTCAGGATGACTGGTGATGATCCGGGATTTAGTGGATGACTTTGGCATTTTAAGTGTCTGACCAATCTCTAAGCTTTCCACAGAGCCTACTTCAACCATCTTCATGGCCTAGGGGACAAATTGTTATTTGTTGTGCTCATTTCATCAGAAGTTTTTAAATGCCCTCTAACTCACTGATAGGTTTAAGGCTTTTAAGTTATGCTCAATTTGGTTGAGGTCATCTGCTGAGACAAGTGGGCAAAAATGAATCAACAGCCCTGAAAAGGACTCAGCAAGCCCTCATATCAGATGTGCTGGTCCTTTTTATGTATCTCATACACACAGAATTTTACAAATTCTTTGGGAAAAGGATATATCAAATGCTAAGGCAGAAAAAATTTTATGGAAATATAGATCAGGGATGGGAAATGCCCAGCCTTCAGGATATATTAGGCCTGTGAAATCATTTACTAAAGCAACTGCAGGTAATGATGAGCTGAAAACTAGGTACCTCCTGTTGTGTGAGTTCTGTAAGTTGACAATTTGTTTGGCCAGCAAATGCTGCTGTAAATAACCAAATGATCCTTGATAGAAAAAAAGGTTCCTTACCCCTATATCATCCCTGAGATAAAGGATCAGTTATATCTGTAGAATATTATTGTAAAAGTTTATCAAATAGGGAATTTTTCACATGCTTTGGGTGGATACTCCCTAAATCACAGATGGGTTGTGATCCTTTAGTTACTCTTAACTTGGTTTAGCCCATTCACCAAGACAGTTTACCAGGATATGATCACTGAGCATGCTACAGTTTCTTAGAATCAAGTTCTGTGTCAGGTGGACACCAAAGGTGGATGAACAAAAATGAATCAACAGCCCTGAAAAGGATTCAGCAAGCCCTCATACCAGAAGTGTTAGTCCTCCTTGAATGCTCATATGTTCCAGAGGATTAATAAAGGCTTGTTGATTGATCGAAGTAAATACAAGGTAATTTTGTATGTCATTAATAGCTGAAGAGATCAGGGAATGTCTTATGAAGAAGGTGACCCTCGAAGTGGGATTTCATAAGATCATTTTGGCAGTTGTATAGAGGAAAGAGGAGAGACTGAAAGCAAGGAGGCAAATTAGGAGGTTATTAAGTTATTCCAAGTAATAGGTGTGGAGAGTCTAAATGAAGTTAGTGATCATGCAAGCAGAAAGAAAGAAATAGCTGCTAAAGATGTTGTAGATATAAAATAGACAAAAATCAACAATGAACTTCAGATGAGGAGGTGAATTGAATAAGCCTATTTTAATCTTCATTATAGAATTAATTGTGGCACCATGTAGGTAACTTGTCAACAGCTAAATCAGTACTGAGTAACAATTAGGAGAGAGATCTCTAATTGTAGATTAACACAGTAATTTTTGTCACTCTTCTTAAAAAATGGAGTTAATATTAAGGATCTTCATATAACTGGTAATAGAAAGGAAAAAATAGGGGTGCAGTAGGGAGAAAGAGTTTACAGTATCCAAAAATGATAGCACAAAGATTTTACTAATAGGAAAGTACCCAGAAATTGAGATCCATAGTAAAAGAGGTCTAAGTTTCATTTAGGAGGAAATTTCTGGACACTTACTACAGCTACAGAGCTGAACTTTTGAGGGAAGAGAAATGACAGTTTGGTGTAGAAAGAAAAGTCTGTAATTGGTATCTTCAAATCTATTGAATAAAAACTATGGAGGTTTTTGAGAAATCAAAAGAAACATGCTACAAGTATTATTTAATATTATTTATCTGGATAAAACCATGCATAGAGAGACTCTTTTGCGGCCATCACCTTAATGGATCCTAGAAAGGAGCCATCTAATCC
Organism: Myrmecobius fasciatus; assembly: GCA_023553655.1. NCBI lineage: Eukaryota > Metazoa > Chordata > Mammalia > Dasyuromorphia > Myrmecobiidae > Myrmecobius > Myrmecobius fasciatus. The sequence goes on along the minus strand of JAJPUD010001044.1, from coordinate 14,711 downwards.
CCTGAATTTTGGTTTTTGATGTTTCTCTTGAGCTTAGTTGCTGGATGGAACCCTGCAACTCTGCTCAGGAGAGTAGAGGGGATTAGGTGAGGGCAGGCCCAGTGTTTTCAGGACATTGAAGAATGTTCCTCCTTTGTCTTATTCTTTAAACATTTCTAAATCTATTGTCTCTCTGTACAATAGTTTTAGAATCAAAGATTCTAGAACTGGAAGACATTTACACCACCATCTAGTTCAATTCAAATGAATAAAAAATCTCTCATATACTATCCCAACTCCCCTGAGGGGCACCTGCTCCTTAAGAGGAAGGTAAGTGATATATTGCATAGTGTTTCTGTACCTTGAGCAAGGAAAATCTGAGTTCAAAACCCAGCCTTAGACACTTGTTAACTACATAACTCTGGTCAAGCCATTTAACCTTTTGGAGGACTCAGTTTCTTCATTCAAAAAATGAGGATGGTAATAGTATCCATAAGATGATATTTGTAAAGCATTTTGCACACCTTAAAATACCATATAAGTGCTAGATTGTTATTATTAAAACACATTTTGGTTTTAAATGTTTTTTTTTACTTTACATAGTATCAAAATTTTCTTTTTTGAAAATTCTATTCATACCTCTTGGGGCCAAGGAAAACAAGCACTTAGTTCTTGAGCATATGGAACATTTTAAATTCAATTTGATAATTACTTATTAATTTCTTCCTATTATAAGACATTGTACTAGGTGTTGGAAAAATAAAAGCAAAAACCAAACAAATCCTGCCCTCAGGAAGTTTGCATTATCCTGAGGGAAAATAATATTTATAACTATAAGTAAATAGAACATATATACATTGGGAAGGCAAAGTATTTTCAAAAGCAAGAAGTGCTAATATCTGTGTAAATCTAGGAAAATTTCTCATGTAGACAATAATACTTCAACTGAGTATTGAAAAAAAATAAATTCTATCAGGCAAAGAAGAGAAGATAATAATATGATTCCAGACATAGGGGATAGATTGCACAAAGATTTGGATCTAAGAGATGGAATGTAATTTCTCAGAACAGCAGGTAGATTGATTTGGCTAAAATACAAAAGTGTAGCAAAATCTGTAAATTAAGGTTGGAATTATGTTGCAGGAATAGATGTTTGTGTAAATACCCTCTAAAAGGCAATAGAATGCTACTGAATCCTTTCAGGAGAGTGTTAAGGCCAGACCTATAATTTAGGACTATCCATTTGGAAGCTGTATAGGGCAAAAGTGTCAAATAATCATCAAGATAATATCAGTGAGGAATTAGATTAAATTCCAACTGGGAAATATTTAACAAAATAAATAAAAGTACAATAGAAAATAAATAATCTTAATATAAGGTTGCATAAGTCAATATGCTGACTTAAGGACGTTTATGTGCAGTTCATTGTTCCCCATTTCTATTTGAGCTCAGCAGGAGTGGAATAGAGCATAGATTGGAGTTGCTGAGAATTTGGAGGCAGGTAGATGAATTTGAAGACAATTGAAAAAGTCCTAGGTGAGAGTTGAGAATGTTTTGAATCATATATGTCAAGAGACATTAATGGATTCAAGAGATGACGTGGAGGCATAATCACTAAGATGCAGTAACTGGATTGGACTTCAGATAGGGGGGAAGGTGAATAAGAGTGAAGAGCTGTAGAAGACTCCCATGTTGTGTACTTGGATGAGTGAAGGAATGGTGCCCTTAATAGATAGAAGAAAGTTAAGAGGAAGAGAGTTTTAAATGGAAAAACAATGAATTCTGTTTTGAACGTTTTGGTTTTCATATGCATATGTGATCATTTGTGCCTTCCTTTATATACCAGAGAGTAATATGGTGTCTGCCCAAGAGTAAGTTCTTCATTAATAATTGTTGGTTAATTGAGTTTACATTGATTGAGTTTAAGTTGATTGCATTTCCGCTACAGTTCAGAAGGGCAAGAAAAAAATAAAATTTGAGACTCAACATAACAAGAGTACTTCAACCCATGGAAGCTTTCTAAAAGAATATAATTAATGAAGATAAGAATGTCCAAGGCAGAGTTCTGGAATTTGCCCAGGACAAGTAGGTTGGCTAGTCCTGCAACAGAGATTGGATATGGACCATCAGACAGGAAGGAGTAGATTCTATGTCAAAAACAAACAAGGAGAGGAAGGTATGCAAAAGTGGATAATCAACAGTATAAGTACTACTTAGAGGTCAATTTGGATGGAAGATTCCCAAAAGACTATGAGATTAAACAATTGAAATAATTTATAATTTCAGTAAAGGTGGTTTCAGTCAAATGGTGGAATGACAGGACAGATTGCAAGGGAGGAGGAAGGTCATGGGAGTTTCCTCTTAGAGTTTGGTTCTGAAAAACAAGAGGGATGGATGATTTCCAGGTTTATAAAACTAGTCTTATTTTCAGAGTACAATCTATAACTCAAAATGTCCAAGACAAAACTCATTGTCTTCTCCAAAAAAAAATCTTCTTTTCCTCCAAATTTACCTATTGCTGTCAAACTCACAACCATCCAGCCACTTTCCCTGTCCAAACTCGGTGTACTCCCTGATTAGTCAGTGTAATCACCCCACAAAACCAAATCAATTGCCATTTTCATAATTTCTACCTTCAGTGTCTTTCTGCCTCTGCAGTCACACAGCTAACACCCCACTGGAGGCTTTCATCACTCCAACTATTGCAATAGCTTCCTAATTTTTCTCCATGCCTCATTTCTTTTCAGGCTTATTCATTTCACATAAATCTGTCAATCTGATTTTTTTATTGTATTGATCTGGTCACATAATTCCCCTGCTAAATATATTACAATGGTTTTCTATTACTTTCAAGAGGAAATATAAAGTCTTCAGTTTGTCATTTAAGACTTTTTACAAACTGAACCTTTCCTCTGTTCCCAGTCTTCTCACACTGTACTTTCCTATAATAAGTCAACTTGGTATTATTTGCATCTAACAATACATTGCCCATTTCTATGACATTTCTCTTCCATGCCTGGAATACTTTTCATACTCACTTCTAACTCTTGATCCTTGTCTCTTTTCTAGGTCTCACTCAATCTCCATTTCTGCATGAGTCATTCCCAGCTCCGCCCCCCCCATCCCTAATTAGTTGAGTCTTCTCCTCTAAAGTCACCTTCTTATATTCTCCATGAGAAAAAGAGGTGGATAAACCATGTATTGAAACTGAAAGATAACAGATGGACAATTAAGTAATAGACATCCACAAAATAGTAAGAGAATTATGGGAAGGCCTCCAGCACACTGGTTAAATCTTCTATGAAAGATTTAAAGAAAAATTCAAATATAAAATAGGACAGACATAGATGGTATGTGCACATCACTTGTTGGAGTACTTACATTGACAAAATCATACCTCTTCATATGCAGATCTAATTATGATTCCACTACACCATTCAATAAACATTCAATAAAGTCCCTAACATCTCCAGGATTAAATATGAAATACTCTATTGGACATTCAAAGACATTCTTCTTTACAGACTTCTTTTACCTTATTCCTGCTATCATCTCCCAAAATTGTATGTATACTATGATTCACTGGTATATTTATGCATTTAAAATCATTCTGAAAAGAGATCCATACTTTACTATAGATGTTTGCATGTTTTCTCCCCCATTAGACTGTAAGATCCTTGAGAGCAGCATTTGTTTTTTGCCTTTCTTTGTACCCCAGCACTTAACACAGTACAGGGCACATAATAGATACTTAATAAATGTTTATCAATGGGTTGACTGGTTTCTTTACTTTTCCTGGAATGAAATATTCCATCTTGAGAGTTAAAGCATTTTCACTGGCTGTCCCTCATGCCATAACGACTCTCATTGTTCTTTTTACCTCCTGGTTTTATGTCCTAGCTAAAATCCTATCATGTATGAGAAGTCTTTCCTCATCTTCTTAATTTTAATGTTGTTGTTGTTAAGCCATTTGAGTTCTGACTCTTTGTGACACATTTAGGGTTTTCTTGGCAAAGATAGACAAAATGGTTTCACATTACACATCAGGAAACTGAGGCAAACAGGGTTAAATTGACTTGCCCAGAATCATATATCCTGTAAATGCTTGTGACTGAATTTAAATTCAGATGTTACTAATTCCAAGTTCAGCACTCTATTCACTGCATCACCTAACTGTCCTTACGTCATTTGATTATTTCCAATTTGACCTACATATAGATTGCACATAATTGTTTCATGTTGACCTCCCCATTAGACTGTGAGCTCCTTAAGATCAGAGAGAGATGGTCTTTTGCCTTTCTTTGTATCCTCAGTATTTCATTTTTTTATTAAAGTCTTTTATTTTCAGAACATATGTATAGATAATTTTCACCATTCACCCTTGCAAAACCTTGTGTTCCAAATTTTTTTCTCCTTCCTTTTCCTCCCACCTCCTCCCCTAGATGGCAAGTAACCCAATACATGTTAAAATATGTGCAATTCTTCTATAATTTCCACAATTATCATGCTACATAAGAAAAATCATGTCCAAAAGGAAAAAAAATGAGAAAGAAAACAAAATGCAAGCAAATTATAAAAAAAAGGTGAAAATACTTTATTGTGATCTACACTCAGTCCCCACAGTTCTCTCTCTGGCTACAGATGGCTCTCTTTATCACAAAACCATTTTATACCCTCAGTGTTTTAGACAGTGCCTGCCACACTGTAGGCACTTAATGACAAACTAACACCATAGAAGTGCTGAAATATGTACGTGTTAGGTCTTCCCAATAAAAGTACTTGATCCAAGAGAGTTGAATGCTTCCTGATTCTCTCTGTCTAGAACAATGCTCTGCATGTAGCTGGTCCTTAATAAAGGTTAATGATGTTGAAGAGGATGATTAAAGGAACTCATTTAAGTAACTATGGGTACACTAAAAAATCAAGATGATGAACAAGATGGCCTCTAAATTGCTTACCAGTTCTAAATCTTTAGGTCCATAACAATAGAGACATTTTGAAGTCAGAATCCACAAGATTTAACTAATTTAATATAGGTGATAAAAGAGAAGAATGAATTAAAGACACCACTTACATGTCATTGAAATAAAAGTAGTTCCAGTGACAGACAAGCAAAGTCAAAGTCTATCAGCTGTTCAATCAATAATCTTTGATTAAGTACCTACTATGTGTCAAACACTTTGCTAAGTGCTAGGGATACAAAAGAAGACAAAAGACATTGCCATCTCTCAAGGACCTCAAAGTCTAATAGGAGAGAAATCATGAAAACAATCATGTACAAATAAGCTATAAATAGGATAAACTGGAAATAACAGAGCTTGCTTGGGGGAAAGATTAAGTTTACATTCCACTAGGTGAGGTTTTTGTTTTTGTTTTTAGTAGTAGGTTCCCAGTAGCACAGTGGAAAGCCCTTGTTTTCAGAAGCAAAGAACAAATACAAGACTATAAAAAGGCAAGAGATCAGCTTTCTCCTGCTTTCCACTTTGCCAGTACCTACTTCATGGTCCACTTTGCATTAACTCAATAAATAAATGGTGAGCCTTAAACTGGCATTCAAATTGGCTAGTTGGGGAAGCCAATATTTCTAAGGCTAAATTAACTAGCACTTAGGCCCTGCTTCACTATTGTTTGAAACTTCCTGGCAATCCTCACCCTTTTTGCTTATAAGCATTTTCCCTTAGGGCTTGATGAATTATGGGTAGCATCAGTAGCTCCTCTTTCCTAAATTTTAGGTGAATTGCCAATAACAATGCTCCCTACTCCTAAAATGGTTGAAACTGAAAATGTGTTATTAAATGTGTTCATCTGACTTTGGCTGTAACTGATTGCTTTAGAATTTGGACTATAGGGATGAAGGGAAGGGATTTCCTTTATTTTTGAAATCTTAGAAGTAGGTTTGGAACTGGATGAGCCTTTTTTCCAGATTGTGCTTCGATATTTGCCAGAGACACCCTCCCGCCTCATTCTTTCCCCCTTTGTCACGTAAGACTGTCTGAATACAGCAAGGAACATTCATTCTCCTAGTTGATCTTGTCATGCTGCCAGAAGTGGAGCCGGCATCCCTTTGGCAGTTGAGACTAAGGGCACTAAAATGGTTGGAAATCACTGAAAACAGTGGCAGGTTTATTTGATCAAAACCTGCAGGGTAGTGCAATATACATTTTTTTAAAAAGCATTTTCATTAAAATTAAAAATGAGCTTCCAAACAAACTCTGGAAAGGGCTCCAAATACAGCCTACAACCCCCCGAAATGAAATCAATAAAAAGAAACCAGCCAAGCAGCAAGTTGAGAAAATACCAATTAGAGTTTTTAACAAGCAGAGAGGCTTGCTGTGAGGTAGAGTTGTAGATCAGGCAAGAAAACTTAGGCTTTGATCTCAACTTCAGCACCATTCTGCAGTGCTCTCCATGGAGCTAAAATTTATAGGATTCACAACTCACCCCAGGGAAAAAACCACACACATAGAAGTGGGCACTCTCCATTATATTTGAGCAGAACTGCCCAAAATTATTCTAATAGGTTTCTCAGCCTCTTTTCAGAGGGTTCAGTAATCTTAAATCTGTTTTGGAAGGAGGTTGATGATCAAAGTGTTATACACACAGGTATATAAATATATCTAGATATTTATTTAATCTATCTATATACATATGCATGTGTGTGTGTGTGTGTGTGTGTGTGTGTGTGTGTGTGTGTGTGTAGTACCACTGGTGGTACCCCGACTCATACTTGCCCCTATCACTAGGCAAGACACTTTGCATTCATACACCACAGCTCATGAGCCTCCATCCATATGTGTACTTTGATCAACCAGAGAATACAATCATTTAGAACAGAAGTATTTAATAATAATCCTAGAGAGAAAGGGTGAAGAAGAACAATTTATTTCAGCAGCCATGAAGGCAGTTAAAGTAGCTCTGTGTAGCACTTAAACCTTGCTCAGATATCAAAAATGCATCCCAGGCCATTGCCAGTCATCTTGACTTTTGTCTTGTCACTGGAGTTTGTTGATTTTGGAAGAGAGATTAAATCTGACAATCATGTGCAACTCTGTCTTGCTTAAATCCAATTCATGAACAAGTCAAGACATCACCTCATAATGCCATTTGTTTTTGTTGTTCATTCATTCAGTTATGGCCAACTCTTTCTGACTTCATGGACCATATTACACCAGACTCTTCTATCCTCTACTATCTCTAGAAGACTCTCCAGATTCACATTCATTTCTATGACACTATCTATCCATGCCATTCTCTCCATGCCACTTTCCTTTTCCTTTCAATCTTTCAAGCATTAGGATCATTTCTAATAAGTTCTCTCTTTTTATTATGTGGCCAAAGTACTTAAGGTTCAGCTTTGGTGTTTGACCTTCCAGTGAATAGCCTCAATTAATTCTTTTAAGGATTAACTGATTTAATCTCCTTGCTCTCCAAAGAGCTTTTAAAAGTCTTTTTTAGCACCATAATTGGAAAGTGTAAATTCTGTAGCTTTACATATAGCCCAATTCTCACAGCCATATATTGCCACTGGAAAAACCATAGCTTTCATTATATGGAATTTTTCTGGGCAGATGATATCTATGGTTCTTAGTATCCTGTCCATATTTGTCATAACTTTCCTTCTGAGAAGCAATATTTTTTTTTAATTTTATGGCAGTACCTGCCATTTGCAGTGATCTTTCACCCAACAACATAAAATCTGACATTGCTTTCATTTCTTATCTTTCTAGTAAGAAAAGTAGGAATAGAGAATTATCTATAAATCCATTAACCGAAAACAATTATTTGTACCAATTATATTTGATATGTTTTATATTACATATTCATACACACATGTATATGTACATATGTGGTATACATAAATAGAATAGACACAAATCATAAAAATAAAATTTGGTCAAGAACCACTCTCTAAAGGATGTGTTCAAAGGATAGCAAAGGATTTGAATAAACTTATTAAAATGATAATTATCAACTATTAACAACCATATGAAAATGTTCTAAATAACCATTAGCGAGAGAAATATATATGAATATTTATATAAAATAAAAATTCTTGATTTCATATCATGCCCAGCAATCTGAAAAATATTACCAAAAAGTAGAATAATCACTATGGGGGGATGGGAGTGAACTATGAAAAGAACAACAACAACAAAAAAATACTAGTATACTCTCAATGGAGCTACAGATTGATCTAATCATTCTCAGAAACATAGATTTATGGTATGAATGTATCTAAGATATTCTTGCTTTTTGACTCTCCAGCTACCACTTATCAGCAAGAAAATAATGTACTCCCTCTCATAAAATAGTAGCAGTTTTATGGTACCCAGAACTGAAAACAAAAGTAGATGTGATACCATAGCATATTAGATTACATGACTATAATGATATATTACTGTGCTATAAAAATTAAACTATGTAAAGGATTTAGAGAATCATAGAAAGATATATGCATTGATGCAGAATAAAGTAAGCATAGTATATACCATAGGTACTATAATCAAACAACAAGTATTTGTTAAATGTTTACTATATGCTAAGTTTACTCTAAGAATGGGATTTTTAATTTAGAGTCCATGAAATTGCCAAAAATATTAATAACTTTAAAAATTAACAGTTCACTTGGCAATCCTATGCATCTCATTTTATGTATTTAAAAACATGTTTCTGAACAGTCTAAAAGCTTCACTGAACTACCAAATGAATCTATGTCACAAAAACGTAAGAGGAAAACAAAAACTTGTTTCAAGGAGTGGGGTCATAAGTACAATTTTTAAAAAAAAAATCCCTATTTACAATAACTATCCTTATCATCAATTGTATTCTAATAGGGGAACCAATAAGTACATATATAAACAGAAAAAAACAGAAATGTAAATTGAATAAATAACATAGATACCAGATGGTTTGGAAGGAAGGGCAGTAGCAGTTGGGGAGACCAGAGCAATCTTTTTTTTTTTATTAAAGCTTTTTATTTGTATAACATATGTATGGGTAGTTCCCCAGCATTGATCTTTACAAAGCTTTCCATTACAAATTTTACCCCCAGGCCCCTCCCCTCCCCTAAATGGCAGGAAGTCCACTACATGTTAATAATGTTGAAAAACTTGACAAGTTATGCAAGAAAAATCTTATCTACAAGAAAAAAAAGAAAATCAGAGAAAGGCAACACAATGCAAGCACATATCAATAGAGATCATGAAAATGTTATGTTGTGGTCCATATTTCATATCCCTCTCTCTGGTGCATATGGTTTTCTTCAGTGAACAATTGGAACTGGATTGAGACAATTCTTTGTTGCAGAGAGCCAAGTCCATCAGAATTGATCATCATGTAATACTGTTGTTGCTGTGTATGATGATCTCCTGGTTCTGCTCGTTTCACTCAGTATCAGTTCATGTAAGTCTCTCCAGGCCTCTCTGAAATCGTCCTGCTGGTCATTTCTTACAGAGCAATAATATTCCATAACATTCATATACCATAATTTATTCAGCCACTCTCCAATTGATGGGCATCCCTTCAGTTTCCAGTACCTAGCCACTACAAAAAGGGCTGCCACAAACATTCTTGCACATGTAGTTCCCTTTCCCTCTTCTAAGATCTCTTTGGGATATAGGCCCAGTAGAAACACTGCTGGGTCAAAGGGTATGCACAGTTTGATAACTTTTTGAGCATAGCTCCAAATTGCTCTCCAGAATGTTTGGATCCATTCACAGTTCCACCAACAATGTATAAGTGTCCCAGTTTTCCCACATCCCCTCCAACATTCATCGTTATCTTTTCCTGTCATTTTAGCCAATCTGACAGGTGTGTAGTGGTACCTCAGAGTTGTCTTAATTTGCATTTCTCTGATCAATAGTGATTTGGAGCAACTTTTCATATGACTAGAGATGGTTTTAATTTCATCATCTGAAAATTGTCTATTCATATCCCTTGACCACTTATCTATTGAAGAGTGGCTTAAATTCTTATATATATATGAGACAATTCTCTATATATTTTAGAAATGACGCCTTTTTCAGAACCATTAAATGTAGAGATTATTTCCCAATTTGATGCTTCCCTCCTAATCTTGTCTGCATTAGTTTTATTTGTACAGAAACTTTTTAACTTAATATAATCAAAATTATCCATCTGGTGTTGAATTAGGAGTTCCAGATCTTCTTTGCACATAAATTTATTCCATCTCCACAGGTCTGAGAGGTAAACTATATTACATTCCTCTAACTTGTTTACAAAGTCCCGCTTTATATCTAGATCATGAACCCATTTAGATCTTATCTTGGTATGTGGTGTTAGGTATGGGTCAAGCCCTAATTTCTTCCACACTAGTTTCCAATTTTCCCAGCAGTTTTTGCCAAATAGTGAGTACTTATCCCAAAAGCTGGGGTCTTTGGGTTTATCAAACACTAAATTCTTAAAGTTATTGCTTAGATTGTCCTGATAACCTATCCTGTACCACTGATTGACTGCTCTATTCCTTAGCCAGTACTAAACAATTTTGATGACCGCTGCTTTATAATATAGTTTTAGATCTGATACAGCAAGGCCACCTTCATCTGCCTTTTTTTTTTCATTAATCCCCTTGAAATCCTTGACCTTTTGTTCTTCCAAATGAACTTTGCTACTGTTTTTTCTAGATCTGTAAAATAATTTCTTGGGAGTTTGATTGGTATGGTACTAAATAAGTAGATTAGTTTGGGTAGTATTGTCATTTTTATTATGTTCGCTCTGCCTACCCATGAGCACTTAATGTTTTTCCAATTGATTAGGTCTGATTTTATTTCTGTGGAAAGTGTTTTGTAGTTTAGTTCGTATAGTTTCTGACTTTTCCTTGGCAGATAGATTCCCAAATATTTTATCCTATCATCTGTTATCTGAAATGGAATTTCTTTTTGTATCTCTTGCTGCTGAACTTTGTTGGTAATATATAAAAATGCTGATGATTTATGTGGATTAATTTTGAATCCTGCCACTTTGCTACAGTTGTGAATTGTTTCTAGTAGTTTTTTAGTTTAGTCTCTAGGGTTCTCTAAGTATACCATTATGTCATCTGCAAAGAGTGATAATTTGGTTTCTTCATTACCTACTCTGATTCCTTTTATCTCTTTTTCTTCTCTTACTGCTAAAGCTAACATTTCTAATACAATATTAAGTAGTAATGGTGAGAGTGGGCAGCCTTGTTTCACTCCTGATCTTATTGGGAATGGTTTTAGTTTGTCTCCATTACATATGATGCCTGCTCATGGTTTTAAATAGATGCTACTGATCACTTTAAGGAAAAGCCCATTCATTCCTATACTCTCTAGTGTTTTTAATAGGAAAGGGTGTTGGATTTTATCAAATGCTTTTTCTGGATCTATTGAGATAATCATATGGTTTTTGTTAGTTTGGTTATTAATATAATTAATTATGCTGATAGTTTTCCTAATATTGAACCAGCCCTGCATCCCTGCTATAAATTCTACTTGGTCACAGTGTACTATCCTGGGGATGACTTTCTGTAATCTCATTGCTAATATCTTATTTAAAATTTTTGCCTCAATATTCATTAGGGAAATTGGTCTATAGTTTTCTTTCTCTGTTTTCACCTTACCTGGTTTGGCTATCAGCACCATATCGGTCTCATCGAAGGAATTTGGCAGTTTACCTTCTGTCCCTATTTTCTCAAATAGTTTGTATAGTATTGGAATTAATTGTTCTTTGAATGTTTGGAAGAATTCACATGTAAATCCATTTGGCCCTGGAGATTTTTTCTTAGGGAGTTGGTTAATAGCTTTTTCTATTTCTTTTTCTAATATGGGGCTATTTAAATAATTTATATCCTCTTCTGTTAACCTGGGCAATCTATATTTCTGTAGATATTCCTCCATTTCATTTAAGTTATCAAACTTACTGGCATAAAGTTGGGCAAAGTAACTCCTAATTATTGCTCTAATTTCCTCTTCATTGGAGGAAAGTTCTCCCTTATCATTCTTGAGACTAACAATTTGATTTTCCTCTTTCCTTTTTCTTATCAAATTAAGTAAAGGCTTGTCTGTTTTGTTAGTTTTTTCGTAGAACCAACTCTTAGTTTTATTTATTAACTCGATAGTTTTCTCATTTTCAATTTTATTAATTTCTCCTTTTACTTTTAGAATTTCCAATTTGGTATTTAATTGTGGGTTTTTAATTTTTTCTTTTTCTAGTTTTTTAATAATAAGCCCAATTCATTGATCTTTTCTTTCTCTATTTTATGCAAGTAAGCATCTAGAGATATAAAATTGCCCCTTATAACTGCTTTGGCCGTATCCCACAAATTTTGGTATGTTATCTCCTTATTGTCATTCTCCTGGATGAAATTATTGATTGTATCTATGATTTGCTCTTTCACCCATTCATTCTTCAGGATTAGATTATTTAATTTCCAATTAACTTTTGGTCTATTTTCTCCTGGCCTTATATTGCATGTGATTTTTATTGCATCATGATCTGAAAAAGATGCATTTACTATTTCTGCCTTTCTGCATTTGATCTTGAGGTTTTTATGCCCTAAAACATGGTCAATTTTTGTATAGGTTCCATGAACTGCTGAGAAAAAAGTAAACTCCCTACTCTCTCCATTCAACTTTCTCCATAGATCTATCATACCTACCTTTTCTAACAATTGGTTTATCTCCCTAGTCTCTTTCTTGTTTATTTTGTGGTTTGATTTATCTAACTTTGAGAGATCAAGGTTGAGATACCCCACTAGTATCGTTTGGCTGTCTATTTCTTCTTGCATCTCTCTTAATTTCTCCCCTAGGAACTTGGATGTTATTGCACTTGGTGCTTATATATTTAGTATTGATATTGCTACATTATCTATGGTACCCTTTAATAAAATATAGTTTCCTTCCTTATCTCTTTTGATTAGATCTATCTTAGCTTTTACTTGATCTGAGATAAGGCTTGCTACCCCTGCTTTTTTTTGTTCACCTGAAGCATAATATTTTTTGCTCCAGCCTTTTCCCTTCATCCTATATGTGTCACTATATTTTAGATGTGTTTCTTGTAGACAACATATTGTGGGATTCTGATTTTTAATCCAGTCTGATATCTGCTTCTGCTTTATGGGAGAGTTCATCCCTTTCACATTCACAGTTAGAATAACTAATTCTTTATTTCCTGCCATCTTATTTACCCAAGTTATGTTTTGCCCTTTCCTTTCTCCTTTCTCCCTTCCCACCTCCTCAGTAATTTGCTTTTGATGACCCCCTCCCCCAAACAATACTCCACCATTTAGATCCCTTCCCCCTGTTTTTACTCCTTCCCCCTGATTCTTGTATTTTCCCTTCTATTCGTTTATCCCTTTCTTTTCCTCCTTTCCCTCCCGCTTCCCTCTAGCAACAGACAAGTTTCTATGTGAAATCAAGTGTCTGATATACACTTTTAGAGCCCAACCTGATGAGATTAAGATTTACACAATGCTCATCTCCCTCCCCTCTTTCTCTCAATTATATGAGGTTTTCTTTGCCTCTTCAAGAGATTTTACCTTGTTTTTACCTCCTTTTTTTAGATCTTATTTTACCACTTTTTCCCTCTTTTCCCCAGTATGATAACCTTTCCCCCTCTAGTTCTCTTTTTCATATTATCAAAGTAATATCTAGTTATTTATACCCCCAAACTTTAAGTATCCCCCTAGTAAAAATAAAGTTCTCAAGAGTACTTTTCTTTTTACCTTTTTATGAGTTCTGTGTTTGGATGTCAAATTTTTTGTTCAGATCTGATCTGTTCATTAGAAATAGGTGAAATTCACCTATATCATTGAATGACCATCTCCTTCCCTGGAGGATAATGCTCATTCTAGCTGGATAGGTTATTCTTGGCTGTAATCCAAGTTCCTCTACCCTTTGGAATATCTGGTTCCAGGCCCTTCTATCCTTCAATGTGGAGGCTGACAGATCCTGTGTGATTCTAATTATTGATCCTCGGTATTTGAATTGTTTCTTTCTAGCTGCTACCAGAATCTTTTCCTTGGTGCTACAGTCCTGAAATTTAGCCATGATATTCTTTGGGGTTTTAATTTAATCACCTCTTTCAGGAGGTGATCAGTGAATTCTTTCAATGGTGATTTTGCCTTCTGATTCTACAATCTCAGGGCAGTTTTCTTTCAGGATTTCCTGGAAGATAGTGTTTAGATTCTTTTTTTCATCATGACTTTCAGGAAGTCCGATAATCCTTAGATTGTCTCTCCTAGATCTATTTTCCAAGTCAGTTGTTTTTCCTAGGATATATTTCATATTTTCTTCTAATTTTTCATTTTTTTTGTTTTTATTTGACTGATTCTTGAAGTCTTATTGAGTCATTCACATGCATTTGTTCAATTCTTATTTTAAAGTGTTGTTTTCTTCAGTTACCTTTTTAAGCTCCTTTTGTAACTAGCCAATTTGTTCATTGCACTCTTTTTCCACTTCACTAATTTTATTTTTCAATAAATTGGTGTCTTTATCATATCTCTTTTGGAGGGCTTCTTGCACTGACTTCAGTTTATTTTCCCATTTATCCTCCAGCTCTCTTTTGAGATTCTGTATGCAATCTTCCAGAAAGGCCTTTTGAAAAGGGGACCAGTGATGGTCCTTGATAACATCCTCTGAAGTTTTGTCTAAAGGAATCTCAGGATCTGGGATCAGCCCTTCTCTGTCTCCATAAAAGCTGTCTATGGTGAGAGCTCTCTTTTGCTTCTTCATTTTTTTTTTAGACAGCGTGTA
>JAJPUD010001043.1:471778-505867 GCA_023553655.1 Myrmecobius fasciatus | reverse complement strand
CCTTCCCTAAGGGAAGTTTTCTTTTCTACCAGGAGACTCTGGATGGTATGAATAAGCACCCTGTAGGTTTAGTATTAACTAAAGTATGGGATAGTTAAAAGAGGAAAAGGATTTTTAAAGTTTAAAACATATTTATATTGAAATTGGGAAGATCCTTGATTTCTGCCAAGACTAAGGAAAGAAAAGGATGGTCCTATTGAGAATTTGCAAGGATAGGGGATAGAGGAGGGAGTAAGATCATTTGCCTCCTCTGGGCACCAAGTTACTCTTCCTTCAAAGAACCCTTAAATTCTATCAGAAAAGATTTGTAGGCTTCAAGGAAAATAGATACTATTTTCTTGGGGATAGAAGAATATCAAATTAAATGAAGGAACTGATAAGAACTGTCTCCCCTTTAGTACTTGCAGAATCCCTGAAGTTCAGGTTTTGATGGGAACATCATCCATTATAAGCTGACTTGAAACAGAAATCTTCTTTATAATATTCCTTAGCAGGAGAAGTGAATATTTCTCCAAGTATTCCACTCTGCACTGGAAAGGCTCTCCTTGAAATTTTTATTGACATTAAACTAAAATTTGCCTTTTACCTCTAATTCTCCTTTTTTATACATGAAAATCCTGTAAAATTTTGAAGAAGAATTTTCCCCACCAACTTTCCTCCCTGCCCCAACTTTCTTCTCATCTTCAGGCAAACCCACTCCAGAAATTCATTTGATCCCCATGGGATATGCTTTCAAGGCACTTCCCTGTCTTTTCTAATCCTCTTCTGGACATTCTCTGCCTTATCCAAGTCCTTTTTTAAATATGACCTCCAGACTGAACTCAGTGCTCCATATGGCATCTTAACAGAATGGATTTCAGTGATACTAGTTGTCACTTCCTTCTATCTCTAAGAACCTTGATTTAGCATGAGTTTTTTTTTGTTTGTTTTTCTTAAAGGTCCCCCTCAAAACTCGACTCATTTGGACCTTGTTATCATTTCAGACTCCCAGATCCTTTGATCAGATGTGTTTGTCCCCGAGCCTTGTATCCCCTATATTTTGTAGTTTTATTTTTTCCTAACTGAAGTACAAAATTTAACATTCCTTCTCTTCAATTTTATTTTTATAATTATGATCTGCCATTCTAGCTTGTCAAAATCTTTTGTGATTTGGCATGTGTCATTCATCCAATTAACTATCCCTCCCTTGCTTTGTGTCATCTGTAAATATGATAAACATACAGTTTTACCAGCTGAGGGACTCTGCACAAGTCCCATAAATTTACTAGAACCAATTTCTCTTTAGCTTAATTGTCCTGATTTTAGCCCAGCCCAGCCCAGCCAAACCCAGCCCAGTGACAACCCTGCAGACACCATCCCAAGAAACAATCATTTCTTGGAGATGTGGTTCAGCATTTGCTTTTGGGATGCTGTGGCAAGTATAGACATCTTTTTATTAAAACTTTTTATTTGTAAAACATATGCATGGGTAACTTTCATCACTGACCCTTGCAAAGCTTTCTGTTAAAATTTTTCCCTCCTTCCCCCCACCCCCTCCCTTAGATGGCAGGAAGTCTAATACATGTTAATTATGTTAAAATACTTGACAAATCGAATATGTATATACTTATTTATACAGTTATCTTGCTGTACAAGAAAAATCAGATCTACAAGAAAAAAAATCTGAGAAGGAAAACATAATGCAAGCAAACATCAATAGAGAGCATGAAAATGTTATGTTGTGGTCCACCCTCAGATCCCATAACCCTCTCCCTGGGTATATATGGCTTTTTTCATCGCTGAACAATAGGAAGTGATCTATTAGAACTGATCATCATATAGTCTTCTTGTTGCCGTGTACAATGATCTCCTGGTTCTGTTGATTTCACTCAGCATCAGCTCATGCAAGTCTCTCCAGGCCTCTCTGAAATCCTCCTGCTGGTCATTTCTTATAGAACAATAATATTCCATAACATTCATATACCATAATTTATTCAGCCATTCTCCAATTGATGGGCATCCATTCACTTTCCAGTTTCTAGACACTACACAAAGGACTGCCACAAACATTCTTGCACATGTGGGACTCCTTCCTTTAAGATCACTTTGGGATATAGGCCCAATAAAAACACTGCTGGGTCAAAGGGTATGCATGTTTTCATAACTTTTTGAGAATAGTTCCAAATTGCTCTCCAGAATGGTTGGCAAGGATAATCATTGATGAGCCAGAGGAAAAGGTGCAAGGTATTAGGGCCTTTTGCCTTTTCAAGTAGACCACCCCCACAAACTGATATAATTTTATCATGGAGGAAGATTCATTTCCATCTTCTTTGCTATTGCAATTTTCTTTCTGACTTATGGCTAAAGCCTTCTCTACATATTGTTACTTAATTGGATGTGACTTTCTTGTGAAGGGATTGTCTTGCTTTTTTGTCCATATCCTCAGCACTTAATATGATTTTTTAAACAAAATATGTGTAAAAATGCTTTTTTCAGTCATTCAACTGTAAGATTTGTTTGACTTGATAACTTTTAAAGCCCTTTCTAACCTTCAAAGCCACGATGCTATGATGTTATGTTGCTATTAAGAGAATTGAGGAGCCCAGGACCAAGGACAGATTCCACTAGATATTTTTCCCAAGACCTTATCTACCCATAGTAAATCAATCTTCATCTTTTCCATAAAAACAGAAAAAGAGATTGTCTCAGATACTTTCTGAAATCTAAGTAAGTATTTGTTGAATGTTTACTGTATACCTTTTGTGCTAAGCTATGGGATACATAGATTTAAAAAAATCATAGTCCCTGCCCTCAAGAAATAGAATACAGATATAAATAATTGTCATATAGAATATGATTAATGCATAAGAGTATTAGACAGAGATGTGAGATAGCCATCTGTTCTTGAGTATTTCTTTTAAGTGCAATTCATTACTTCAAGAAATTCTTAAATCCTCATTATGTGGTAGGTTCTGAAGGACTGTTTTCTCCTCCACATACTTGGAGTTAAGATTTTTTTCCTATTTTTAGTTATAGTAAAAGTAACCATCAGAGTTTATTAGAAATCCAGGCTTCATATATGTGGTCATCTTTAGGACTTATTGTTTAGAAAATAGAGTAATTGAGCATAGCTATGGCTCCAGGACAACACCCATAAATTAGAGTTGCCCCATCCTCTGTGAGTGAATCAACAGGGCAACAACTGTTAGTAGCCGCCCGTTTTTTGTTCCTATAGACAGTTGACTTCGGCCTTCAGTTTTTAAGATTGAGTGAAAAAATCAGACTGGTGACTTACTGCATTTTTCTCCCTGTGTTTTTAATCATTATTTCTAGTTCTGCTTGCAAACCTTTGGAGTGATTAAGTTTACAATCTAGCTGATGATTTGCTTCTGGTTTTCTAAACTGGGGAACTGTATTACCATGCATACAAATGTGTATTAGCAAGCCTTCTAAACTAAATAACAACTATACAGATTTATAATAAGAGAGGGATGACTACTACCTAAAGTCCATAAGATTTTAGCAAGTTATCAGGAGAGCATTTTATTTTATAGAAGTTCAAATCTTCTGTTTTAAAACAGCATCCATTTTGTTTCTTGGTATTATTTTTAAAAATTGGGTCAAGTTTTTATATTAAAATTATGGTTGATAGTAATGGCTTTTGTTTTCTAATTGACAAGCATTTTTAAGGGATATAATTATCCCTATGATAGACCAGCAGAGGGCTGGGTCCGAAAAATGCAAATACAAAAAAGAAATAATCTTCTATTTCTAGACATCACCAAATAATATTCTACCACTTTTAGAAACTACAAGAAATATTTAATTGATGGCAATGCTTCTGATTAGGAAGTGATCCTTTGCTTATAAAAGGAATGGAAACTAGGTCATCATATTATATACAATTTACAGATTTTTATTTCTATGTAGGTTTTAAGGTGTCTCTTAGTTGCATTTAAATCAATAACCCTGAATAAATAGAATGAGAAACTTCATAACTCCATTTTCTTCACCTTTTGCCTTGCCCAACTCTGGTTCTACAACAGGCTTGCACAGGTATATGTGTGTTTCTCAACATCACAACATCACACTGGAAGGCATCCAAAGGAAGAGCATCTGGTCGATATTTCGTCAAGTTCTTTTGTCTAATCATAGTTCTCTTAGAATTCAAGCTCTTTGAGGGTGGTGGGAGGGGAGGGGGGCCGTTCACTTTTGTCCTTGTATTTGCTTTGCTGGGGGGTGAGCTCAATACATAGGGCCATAGGTTTTTTCTAGAAAGGATCTTTGACCTTGATCAATTGACCGATTGATCAATTAGACTGAGGTAACCCGAAATCTTGGGAAATATCTTAAGATTATCCCTGAAATTCATTTCACTAGCAGCAGTGACTGAGGGAAGAAGGCAAAAACCATAGGAAATGAAAGGAAGAGAAAAGAGGTAAAAGGAAGAAGTAGACAGAGGGTAGCAAAAATGTTGGAGGTTTTTGGGAGAAAGATCCTGATGTTTTATGGGGATTCTTAATTGGCCAAGTAGAAAGGAAGCATTTTCAGGAGGAAGCCAGAAACCCTGGACCACATCAGTTTGGGAGATGGGATGATAGGCTTTGGGGATTTTTAAAAGCACTTTGTTAATTTGTTCTTAGAAAGGAGAACTTTCACTTTCTCCCCCTTTAGGTCAGTGAACTAATGCTGAATATCCTCCTTGTTGCATTGCGTGCATCTGAGAACAACAGTGGCCAAGGCTGAGAAGCAAACAGATTTGGATATCACAAATCCACATTCCAGGGTCATTGCCATCATGAACTCCCTACATGACCCTGCCAAAATCACTTAACCTTTGTGCCTTATTTGACTCAGCTGTTCAGCAAAAAGCAGGGAAAGAAGAAAGCATGGAGTGGGGTGGGGTGGTGAGTAATAACCCTGACCTACTTTACATGGCCCTTGTTAAGAATTATTTTTTAAAAAATACTGCCAAGTACTTTAAAATCATTCAATAAATGCAGAAGGGAAGCCATTTTGTAAGGTACTTTTAACTCCTCAGAGCTAAGCTTGTTGAGTGTGCCAATTCAGATTACAAATGACAAAGGCCATTGTTGCAATGGCCCAAGATTTTGTTTCTGCTTTTTTTTTTCTAGAGAAATTTAAAGATATTAAGAAAACAAGACAGGGTTATAATGCTTTATTTTATCCATAGTCTCATTACAAATAATGCTCATTCTAACCTCAGAAATTCACATTTTCCCATTTGGTTTGTTTTGTATTTTTAATAGGCTACTCCCACCAATTTGAAAACTTAATTAGAAAAATAAATGACTTCTATCATTTGCTGCTGTGCTATCAATTTTTTTCCCTGTCTCTCAATTAAAGACTTGCTCTTCCTGTCACAGATCCATCTGTGTATCTGTTAGAAGTCAGGGAATTGATGCACACCTGCAGAGTTTGGGAAGACATCCTCATTCCCCCTCGCTTGAAGACGAGGTGGGCTCTGCTGTCATTCATCTGCTGATGCTGTAGCTTTGTAAGTCTCAGGCAGAATTCCAGCATAGTGTATGTAGAATATGGCCTTCCTTTCTTAGCAGTTAGGGGAATTTGAGGATTATTAAAGTGGGTTTGGACAGGTAATTATGGACAGTGTGTCAACCATTATTTCAGCTAGCTGGTGCAGTGGATAGAGGCCTGGGTCTGCCATTTGAGAGATTCAGATCTGAGCCTAGAAACTTTATAACCCTAGCTACACCCTAACATTTATTTACCTTGGTTTCCTCAACTAAAAATGGCTATTCTAATACATCTACCCCCTAGGATAAAAATCAATGATAGTTGTAAAGTGCTTTATTTTGTTTTCTGGTTTTTTTGTATGTAAAGTGCTTAACAGAGTGTCTAAAACATAGTAGGTGCTTTAGAAATAATAGTTATTCTTATTGTTGATATTATTTTCTATAAATTCTTTAAGTCTACTGATGAGTTTTCTCTGTACTTTTTAGGTCCGTAGCATCCTTAGCATTTAAGTCAAAGAATGTTCAGGTAATTGTGAAAAATATTCTTATGCCAGACATGTTCTTGCCTTTCTATCTTTAAAAAAATTCTCTTAGTCATAGATACAAGTAAAGAAAGATACTGATTCTGATAATATTTTCTAGCGATTTTTAACCAATTTCAAATTGTAGCCATAATACAGAGATTTAAATGGCCCAGAAGGTATGTCTGCTAGCAAATATTACTGATAGCACTGATCATGGAATAGCTCACATTCAAAAATGATTAATGTAACATAATAAAATATAGATAACAATAATAATAAATAGCTCATATTTATGTAACACTTCAGAGCAACCTTCTGAGGAATTACTACTACTACTGCTACTACTACTACTATTACTATGATTAAAACCACTATTGCCCCTACCACCATTATCTTACCTCTCCCAATTTTACAGAATAGAATACTGAGTTTGAGAAAATGTAAATGAGCTGCCTAAAGTCATAAAAATATTGAATGAATAATTCTGATCTCAGGACCAACTCCGTACTTTTACCTCTATGTTTCCTACCAGCTACTTCCAGGTGCACTTGGATGGGCCTATGATTCACTTAGCCCATCAGTACATATATTTCCAGCAGGTATTTCATCTCAACAGTTAATTGAATCCAGAACTGAATGGGAGAAATGGAATAGATTTGAGCCTATTTGGGCAAATTTGTAGCATTTTCAGTGATCTCAAGCTATAAAAGCCCATCTTTTTTAACACCAGTATTCTCCTAGTGATTGCATTATGGCTCTTATTGGTCACTATGATCTCACAGAAGTAAAAGATGTCAGATAGATTATACTCGGAAGATAGCCACTGAATAGCAATACTAATACCATGACTATAAGGAGGGATGTAGTAGATTGGCACCTTCCCTCTGAGATTTATCTACTTTATCCTGCTCTAATACAACATAGTCTAATACAATTTTTGTCTTTTTTTCCCATTGGAACTGGCATTCTATTAGCATGAGAAAAAAGTTGGCAGTATGTTTTAAAGATTTTGCTCATAGATTTACAGCTTAAAAGTACTTCAGAGGTTATGTGATATGACCTCTTGATTTTACAGATGAATTCAGATAGCCAGCTATGGTAAGTGACTGACCTAGGGTGTAGAAAGTGATCAATCTTAAATCAAAATCCAGTTATTGTGAGGATTAAATGTGTCTATATCTATATAAACTAGTTATATGTACATATATATTTCACACAATATTCACATACATATATATGTGCATAGTATAGTTTACATATATGTACACACAAATACACATATCTAAAGATAATATGGAGAATTCAGGTTGATACCCTGTCACCCTTTTTCCCTCTGAGATACTGACATCAGAAATGCACAGCCCATTAACTCTAATTTCAATTAAGATCTGAATGTGGGAATGGGGCACTTAGCAAAGGAGAAGGCTTGTGTTTTCTCATTGCTAATATAAGAAAGCATCAGAGATCCATTTTCTGAGTTAATTGAGAAGGATTTTGAATAAAAGTTTTTTTTTCCCTTTTCTCAAACTGCCCATCTGACTTTTTGAACTTGGGAGATATTTTCTAAAAGACAGTATAGTTTAATAGGTAGAGTCCTGGATTTGAGATCAAGACTTGAATTTGAATCCTGCCTCAGTCTATCTCCTGTGTACATTAGATAGCTTCTTTCAGACTAAGTTTTCTCATTTCTAAAACTAGGATAAAGGAATTAAGTCTTGAATATGATAATGGACGGAAAGTGCTTTTTTTGCTCCCACTGAAATGAAATAGTGAACAAGAAGAATTCATTTTCAACTTTTGTAAATTTCTAGGTAGAGGAAATGTCCCTGTTTTCTTCTTCTGTCTTCATCATCACCCTCTCCTCTTCCTCATTTTCTCTGTTACCAGTCTCTCCCCTTAATATGAATACCTGAGGAAATTGCCACGATTTCAGGTCAGATACTTGCTTTCCATGGATCAATTTCTACCTTGTTTGTATTTGTTCACAAAGACTGTTTGATTATGTTGAAGACTGCTAAGGTCCCGTGTAGCTCACTGACTGATACTATGTCAAATTCTCCAGAGCAGACTTAGAATAACTTAGAGTCTGGTTCCATTATCACACTACCACTAAAATAATCCAGTTTATCAATTACTTATCTTGAATAATAACTGTTCTCAAATATTCTAGTTTCCTTGGAGTCTCATCTTAAGCATCATTTCCTTCAAGAGACCTTTCCTGACTTGATCTCTATTCCATCTTTGTGCTCTCACTCACACTATCCCATTACTTTGCATATATCTTATTTTTACTTAACTTGTAAATATATTATGTCCTAATGGCCAGAAAGAGAACTTAGAAGTAGGCAGGCCTTTCTGTTTTAATCATTGATGTTAAAAGGATGAAGACTTTGCCACAGGTATTTTCTAACTTATCTTTCCCTTTTTTACTCAGAGAATAGTTACTTTAAAGTTTATCTTTCTGACCTATTTTTCTAGTCACCTTATTGCTTATTTTTTGTTTATATCATTTTTAAAAATGCAATATAGTGGGAAATTATATATTTTTAAGATGCTATTTTGTAGTTAAGATTTTCTCTTTAAATGCCCTTTTTCTCCAGTGAAGATTTTTGTCTTATAATAAAAAAATGACAAATACCATATTTTGATGGAAAATTTAAGCCATAAAATCTTCTGTCAACTCAGAAAGAAGAGGGGGTGGTGTGAATCCTGCAATATGGCAACAGATGCATGGTTATATCAGTATGGCAATCCCCTCCACTGGCATTGATGGTGACCCTTCACACTTTTTCTTGTGCATTTCTTTGGGTGCCTTCTAGTCAGTACCTCTGCATAGAATACCCCACATGTGTACATATCTTCTTCTATGTCTCTTGTATGTGGGTACTATTAGTATATGTGGGTTTTTCACTAAATGTACCTCATTTTCACCACTTGGATAGAATGGAACAGATTTTCCAATTAAAAGACTTTTTTCTTCCTGGCTGAAGATAGTTGTCCTTTTCATAAAAAGAAATAGGGGCAGTGGCTAGTGCACCGGTACTTGAATAAAGTGGAACTGAGCTCAAATACAGCCTCAGATACTCAACACTTACTACCTGTGTGACCATGGGCAAGTCACTTAACCCCAATTGCCTCATCTAAAAAAAAGAGGAGGGACAACATGCAAAAAAAAAAAAAAACAATAGTAATTGGTTCAGAACCTAAAGACTGAAAAAGCAAAACATAAATCAGTTACCAAATGCTGCTTGATTTTTTTTTATACCATACCTGGTATGGTTTTAGTTGGTTTTAATAACAATAATAAGCGTTTACACAATCCTTTAAAGTTTACAAAACATTTTACAAATATTATCTTATTTAATAGGTAAATTCTATTAAATATAGTCCTAATTATCTTCTCTTTCAGCTTCAGGAGTTCTCCCTCCAAAGCTGTTCAGTGTCTGAGTGGAGGGGAGAATGTCCAGCATTTCATCTCTGATTCCCTACATGACTTCCCGGAAATGCCAGGTCATAGATTTAGAATTTCGGGGGAATTTTGAGGCTATGTGGAATGAAGATGAAGAATAGAAAAGGGAAGGGACTTCTCGAGAGTCCCAGAGTTGGGGTAATGAGTCAGAAGTAACATTTAAATGCCGGATCTTTCTGATTATCATCCTGCTGTCCTTCATCCAAGATTGCCTTTACTGAATTACAGCATCACTGATAATCTTCAGTTGTGCTGGGAGAAGTGTTTTGGGGTATTTGTGTTCTCTAATCCTAATGAAATCACAGATAGTTGTTTAATTGTGGATTTGGTTAAACAGCTGCTAAATGGGAGATAAAACCACCTGTTTGCCTCCTGCTTAGCAATCCTATTAAACATGACAATATAGAGATACAGGACTAAGATATGCTTTAATTAATTTAAATTAAAACCACACCTACATTTTAACAATATGGTCATAATGAGAATGTTCATGAAGATTCATGGAATAATTGATTTAGAGCAAAAAGATCATGGATCTTTTTGACAGTGTAGTGGATTCTATGGACCTGTGCTCAGAATAATGTTCCTAAATGCATAAACTTGGAGGCCACTGAGTCCAACCCCCTCACATTAGGGATAAGGAAATCTAGATTGAGAGACAAAGGTCAGATAGATAGGTAAACATCAGAGACAGGATTTGAACTTTGGGCATTCTAACTACCAAGAACAGCATCTTACTTATTATTCCATCTTTGTTGGTTCTGTTGTTGTACACTTGTTTCAGCCGTATCCAATTCTATGTGATCCCATTTGGGGTTTTTTTGGCAAAGATTCTAGCACTCACTCTAGTTGCCATTTCCTTCTCCAGCTTATTTTATAGATGAAGAAACTGAAACAAATGGGGCTAAGTGACTAGTCCAAGATAACAGAGCTAATAAGCATCTGAGACCAAATATGAATTCATCTTCCTAACTTCAAATCTAGCACTGTATTCCTTATGGCACCACCTAGTGCCTTGAAATATTAGAACTTTTTGACCAGCTCTTGGGTGCAGTACTGTGATTGCTACATACTGTCTCTAGTTTTAAAGGTTGCATCATTAACAGAATATGTGTAATCAAACTCTGTGTACCCCTTACCCCCTCCTCCAGTATTGCTTTTTATATCCATTCGTTTGATCTTCTCACATTGCTAGAGCAACCTAAAGTTGTCAGCTAGAAAGACGGATGTCACTCAGGTATTGGCAGGCAGAGTCGCTTCTGTAAATAGCCCTGCTCACATCTGGCTGTTCAGTCTTTCCTGCTGGAACTGAGGGGAAGCTGATGAGCCTCCAGATTTGTTAGAAGTAGAACCTCTGCGGTTACCTTTTCTCCTGTCTCCACTGTTGTGTAACCTGACCCTGTCTGTCCTTGTCTTTCTTCCTTAAACTGCTTTATGGCAGCTGCAGGTCTCTTACTGGGTTCTTTCTTGCCACTTCCCACCTCTCAAAATTGGGATTTGTGTCAAGTTTCCTTTCTCTGCATTGAATAAAGAAAGGAAAGGGAAAGGAAAGGAAGGAAGGAAAGAAGAAAAGAAGGAAGGGAGGGAGGGAGGCAAGGAATAAGAAGGGAGAAGTGCTATATAAAGAAAGAAGGGAAGGAGAAGGGAGCAACAAAAGAAGGAATGGAGAGAAAAGAAATGGTGGAACAAAGGAAGGGATAAAGAAAAGAAGGAAGGAAAGGAGGGAGGGATGGGAAGAAAAAAGGAAAGAAGGAAAGAAGGAAAAGGAATAAATAGTGAAAGAGAAATAAATGAGGGAGGAAGAATGGGGGTAGAGAAAGAAGGGAGAGAAGGGCTATAGAAAGAAAGAAGAGCATGAGAGAGCGTAAGAAAGGAATAGAGAGAAAAAATGGTGGAAGAAAGAAAGAGATAAAGGAAAGGAGGGAGGAAGGAAGAAAGAAAAGAAGAAAGAAACTGACTTAATGATTTGGAAAGGCTTGATGCCAGGAGAGAAAAATGCAAACAGTTGCTGTTCTCTTCCCCTCCGCTGGTGTTTGTGCCTTCTTCTCTTCCATCTGTGTTTCTTGTCTCTTTGTCTCTCTGCTTCTCAGCAGGGTCCCAGACAAAGTGGGCACTGCTGCTCCAGGACCCTAAGAGGCTGTGAGAGCTGCTCTTCTGCATGCTTTTATTCCTTGAAGGCTGTCTGCAGACTCCTAGCCTGACAGGGATTAAAAACATGTCTGTCAAACACGAGAGGCTTCTGCCTTATATCCACATAGTTTTGTGGTTAGGTTCCTGCCTCCTTCATAATCCCTAAGTGTACATCTGGGTTTTTCACCACATTTAAATGTTACTCAGAGTTTAATGCCAGTCATTAAAAATGGCTATCCCTTAGGTAGTTTAGGAAAATGAATAAATTCATGCATGATAAAAACTAAAGAAGGAAAAGAACATAAGAGAATACCTTAAAAATTCTACTTTGAATATTTGTCTTTTTTTCCAGTAGGCAAAAATCTTTCCAGGTAATTAGATGCTGGTTTTCTATCCTAGTGATATAAATTGTGAAATATTTGAGATTATTTTTGTGATTGCAGCATATAGATATGTTAATTTTATACTAAGATGGGCAGAAAACCAGATTTCAGAGCACAGAAATGTCACTTCCCATATTTTGAGGAATTGCATTGCCTTATTTTTCCTTTATTGGGTGAACACACCTACACACTCGTATATATTTTGACACAAGATGGAGAACTGTGTGTTAGGAAATACAAGTAGGTCACAATAGCTAGACTATACATTGTATAAAGGGGAATAATATTTAAGAGAAAAAAGAAGGTAGTTAGTGGCCAAGCAAAAAGGAAGACTTTGGTAGCATAGATTGCTCTAGGGAGAGACTTGAGGCAGGATGACCAAAAAGAAGGTTATTGTGGTAGTGTTAGTATAATATTGGCTGTTAAGTAGACAAGGATATTCAATGTGAATCAATCAGTCTACATTTGTTAAGCATTTTTTTTTCTAAGTGGTAGAATTATCATGAAGTGCCAGTGTAAGGGAGGATGAGGATAGTCCTAAATTCGTGGACTGTGAAAAATAGGAGGATAATCATAGCCTGGCCAGTAGATTGAAAGAGAAGGGGGTTTTGGGAAAAACTTAGTGAGTTTGAACATGTTGAAATTGAGATATGTATGGATAGTAGTCTTGTAGCTGGCTCATGATGGCTCTGAGACAACTGTTGTCTTTTTAGTGTGAGCAAGCACTATAAATCCCATTGATTTATTGTTTTTTATTATCTGGACTTTAAGTGATAGAGAAAATGTTGCCAATTCAGACAAAATTTAAAAATGTGTCACATACATTTTTTTTCTTCAAAGAGATGGTTGTTAAACATTACCTATGGGGCAACTACTTCAAGATGAAAACTCAGGAGAAAGATTCTCTGAGGATATAGTTCTGCAAATCCTCACCTGCAGATTATAATTAAACCCATGGGATCTGATGAAGCCACCAAATGCAATAGTAACAAGAACAAAGATTTTCCACTTTTTTGGGTCATGGACCTTTTTTGACAATGTGGTGGATTCTGTGGACCTGTGCTCAGAATAATGTTCCTAAATGCATAAAATAAAATATATAAGATTGCAAAGGAAACCAATCACACTGAAATATTTATTTATCTGTCAATCTGTCTGTGTATCTATGTGGGAATATATAATCTGAATTTTTGATGCAAATCTGAATATAAACAACATGACAAAAATCTGAAATTACGATATTTGATATAAAACTGACAAATATATTTCTGATTTATCACCCTTTTTTCTAGAGATTTGATTGCATTATTGAAATACCATGATATATACAAATGTATTGTTACATGTGTATATGTGCATATGTATATGCATATGTACACACATACAATTCATCCATCCCACATGTCTCAGAGTTCACTACAGCACAAATTATCTGATTGTCTTGCCCTGGGTGTGTGCTAGGAATGGATCTTGGGGCATCCTAGTTTTCCTAGGTCTGAGAGCATCTTTTTATCTTATATGATGCAGTTTCAATATTGCAACCAGGTCACTAGAAATAGGAGGTTGGAATTTGGGAAACAGGCCTCTGTCTGCATCAATGAACATATTTTAGAGTTTCTGTGGTAAGACACGGAAGGTCTTAGATGGTTGAATAATTTTCTATTTGTTGATCTTGATGGCAGGGGGGCACGGGCAGCTGAGAGACACTTCATTTTAGATAACTTACCTCCAGCTGGATGAAATTAAGGCAAGAGGCAGAGGTTTCCCACCCTAGGTTGCTGCCAAATTTAGCTTTCCCAAATCATCAGAGCTTCGGATGGGTTCTTTGGGAAGCAGTCCATGGTATCCTTCATTTTGTCACGCTCCTAACTCCACATACACAGAGGTCTCCAAGAGGAGCCATGCTTTTATTTTGAAGAAAACCTATGCTGGTTTCTGTTGGATTCCTGAAAGTGAGATATTTTTCTGCCTCTAAAGAACCCACAGAATTTGTCTCCTGGCTTTCAGTTGAGCTCCCAAATGGCTGCAGCTCTGTAAACATTCAAGTTTTGTCATGGGAAAAAGTCAAGTCAAATATGAAGAAAAATGGTTATGTGCTTTTTAAAACTGAGGATTTAAAAGTTATGGGACTGAATATATACAGTGGAATATTTTCTATTTAGTTTTTTAAACCTCTTTCTGGTTATGGATGCCCCCAGCTAAAATGCTAACAAAATGTTATTGCCTTCTGGTTGAGATAAGATTGCACACACACACACACACACACACACACACACACACACACACAGAGTATATCTGTATATACACATATACATTCATGTATGTATATATACATATATACGTCTTCCTTTATATATGCAGGGTAATTAAAACAAAAAAATTCAATTCCTATGAATCTGAAGTTGAAGCTTTAAGCATCTAGAAAACTAGAAATTTTAACAGCAAATTTTGTGACAGTCATAATTCAACCATATTGACACCCATAGGATATATAATATATTCTTGTCTATTCTTCTTCTCTGATGATTTACATGTTAATGTATTTTCCTTTTCTTTTTTGTACATTATGAGGATACTTGTGATTTCACTGATCTTTTATGGAGTTTATTGTTGGATCTTCTTTTTATCTTTGAATTGGCATTATAATAGATGCTAAAACCCAATGCCTGGATCAAACACCAGAATGAAGTCTTTTCCCCTCCTGACCTTTTTAAATTGTGGTGTAGTTCAGTAGATACCACCATGGCTTGAGATCAGCTATCAAAGACAGTAAATGTTTTGTTCAAAATTCACTTTAGTACTCATTATGGAGAAGAATGATAGATGATTGTTGATTTCAAGTTGAAAGGTTATCTTTGGGGTTGTCTAATTTGACTTAAAAAAAACTTAGGATGGAGATGAAAACCATAGAAGCTAGCTGAGTTTCCTAGTAGCAGCACGTAGACAGGGGAATAGCAGAATTGAGATTCAAATTTGAGTCTGGCAACTCCAGCTCTTTCTACTCTTCAATTCAGTGGCACAAATCCAAACTGGGCAGAGACTGTATTTGCCTGACACATCCTAGTGAGTCTTGGATGGACAATTTTATATTTCATACAAGATCAACAAATTCAAATCCAGTCGCAATTATTCTGTCCTCACAGTACACAGAGCATAGAATCTCTTACTTCCATGTTTCTCCTCAGTAGGAATTAAGCTCTGATAGAAATAAAGCAAATAGAAATCAATTATATTTTATGAGTTTAAGCAGACATAATGAGAATCCATTGGCATTGTACAGGTTGCCTCTCATCTACATAAAAATGAATAATGCTGATGTAGAAATTGTATTAATTGCATTAATGTGTTTCCAGAAGGCAACCATGTCAGAGACTTGTTGTTTAAAATGACATTTAAATACTTACTGGCCCCGCTGTTGGTGGAGTTGGGTAAGGGAGGTTGGGACTGGGGTTGGGATTGCTCTGAAAATTACTGTCCCTTAGGGACAAATGTGAGCAACCATTCTACTTCTTTTCCTTCCTTCCCTCCCAGTTCTGCTGAAATGACTTTCTTTGATACAAAACAGTATAACCTCTCAGTGAACAGAACTTTCCGTGTTTTTTAAAAGAGTAGAAAAGGAAAAAGAAAATAAGATTTCTTGTCCCTTGGGAGCACAAGGCATTTTTAATAGCAAGTTATTTGTTCTATGTTTGGAATCATGCCTTGATTATTACTGTAGCAGTTTTCTGAACACTGTAACACTAACATTCTGTGGTGGTCACTCTTCAGCAGAAAGTTTAAAGACCAGTTACCCATAATTCCAGATCATGGGTCACAGGAAGTGGAGCTAATAGCAGCTGTTATGGAAGCATTGTTTGTGATGAGCAAAAGGAGTGTCTTCTCCAGCCAAGTTTACCCTTTCCTACACAGACTAATGTGAATCATTGTCAACTCATGCTTCTATTCCTTAGAGAATATGGGAAAAAATGTGAATTAGATATCTTTGTTCCTTTTTTTTTCATGTTCACAACTTTTGAGAATTTTTAGTAACTCCTTCAGGAAAATCTAACAGTTAATATTAAAGAAATTACAATGTTGATCTTAAAATTGATTTGTGAGAGACATTGAGGCTATTGTGAAATGGCTATCCAATTTCTAAATACTATGTATACATAATTTATGAGGCAGCTAGGAGACCCAGTGTAAGAGTGCCAGGTCTGGAGTCAGGAGGACCCAAGTTCAAATCCAGTTTCAGACATGTAGTAGTTATGTAATCCCTGGCAAGTCATGTAACTTCTATTTGCCTCAGTTTCCTTAACTGTAAAGTAGGATAATAGCAGCACTTACCTCACATGGTTGCTGGGAGAATTAAAAAAAATGATCATTATAAACAACTTAGTTTTTATTTTTATTATCATTTCATTTGACTCTGCCAGGTATTTATTAATAGTTATTAGATTCATTTTACAAATGAGAAAATTAAAACCAAGTGCACTGAAGACATTTGTTCAGCATCCCACAACTAAGAAATGTCAGTAGTTTTAGATAGTAGAGTTTAGAGTCACAGGCTTCCTGACGCCAGTTCTAAAAGTCTGTCCCTACTGGCCAGCAGGGGTATTGGAGACAGTGAAAAGCCTCTCTCTCTCTTTTTAATCATCGTGTTCATTTAATAGCCACTTTTTTTGTGATAACAAAACACTAAAGGGTTGCTTATTATTTGGAAAATCATGATCAAAATGGGACATGAGCATGTGGTGGCTTATTGTTCCAGCTTCTGAAATGGTGAATATGAGGAATTCTGAGATGCTTGGGAAGGTCTGTATGAATCACTGAGGAGCAAAGTCAGCAAAAGCCAGAGAATGTTGTACACAGCCCTCACAGGGTGGGAACCGAGAACTCCAAATAGCATTTGCACCTGGTTGAATTTTAATAATTCAGTGGGTAAAGTTCTGTGGTCAAATGGGACCTCAGACATTTAATAATAATAGTTAATGTTGATATAGACCTTACTATGTGTCAGGGATTGTGCTAAGCATTCTACACTTATTTCATTTGAGCCATAGAACAATCCTGTGAGGGAGGTACTATTATTACACCCATGTTACAGATGAGGAAACTGAGCCAAATGCAGTTTAAGGGACTTGTCCCGGATCTCATGTCTAGTAAATATCCCAGGTGATAGTGAATTCAGATCTTCTTGCTTCCAGGCTTAGGACTCTACCTAATGTACCACTTAACTGCCTCATACTTACTACCTCTGTGACCCTGCACAAATCATTTAACTTCTACCTCAGTTTCTTCATCTGTGAAATTATGATGATGATGAAGATGATGATGATAACTTTTACCTCCTGGGATTGTTGTGAAGATCAAATGAGATAATATTTGCAAAAAACACTGGGAATGGTGGCTGACACATAGTAGCCCATTATTAAAATATATTATCCTCCTCTTCTTCTTCCTCATCATCCATGTCCTAGATTAGTCCTGTAGAAGGAATGGGAAAATCATCTCCTTTCTTTCACTGGGGAGCTGGGAAACTCAGGTAGGAAATAAGGACAAATAATGATAGCATCAAAACAGAAGGCATCAATACAAATATACAACTTCAAATAGGTGAGATGATATAGCTAGCTAGCAGATGATGGATGGATAGATAGTGGGATAGACAGTGGGATAGACGGATGGATAGATGGATTAGGTAATGGATGATAGCTGGATAGATTTAGAGATAGATGACAGATACATAATAGATTGAAATACAGATTTTAGCTAACAGATTATAGATCAGAGATAGATTAATAGCTGGGTGATAGGTTATAGATTATAGGTGGATGGATTGATAAATATTAGCTTATAGGCAATTGTTGGGTTTTAGTTAATTTATAGATAGATTATAGATGATTGATAGGTCATCAAGAGAAAGGATAAAGATGTATGATGGGTGATAGATAAGTCAAACAAACATTAAAAGATAAAACCAGGAGACTCTTCTTCATGTTGCCTACTTCCTAGCATTTCTCTAATTATTTGATACCATCAATAGAAAATGGTTTTATGCATAAAGTAGCATAAATGTGAATTCTTATAGAATGTACAAATATATAAAGATGAATTAGAGGGCAAATGTATTTTTCATTTTCCTTTCTATTGCTCTATTTATCCATCTGCAAAATGGGAATGCTGTTTCAAGTTTATAATTTGAAGATGGTTAGATAAAAAGGCATTAGGATACTTTTTAAAAATCTGTTTTTTTCCCAAAACATACTAACATTTTAAGTCTTTCATTTTATTCTTGTAAGTTGCAAAAACAGACAAAACAAAAGCATTAGCATCCTTGCCCAAGTGTAAAATTGCATCTAAGCTAAGAGACTGTGGAGAATTAATGATTTTGTTCCATTTAAACCAAGAAGGAGTATTCTCAGGGCCCAGGATTTGGTGTTTTGATTTTAGAGGTGTGACTTTGTAGAATTATTCCCTTTATGAATGTTCTATCTTATAAATAGAAATTCACACTTAATTATGTTTGTTTTTCAAAAAAAAAATTGAAAAAGCATTCTTGACTTGTGTTCAGAACAAGATTCAACTGACAAGGCCAATTGACATATTATGTATAGTTTGTTTTTTTCTCACTCCATTCTTTAAATTAAAATTTAATTACAGATTTGCATTTTCCATGGTCTTTTAACATCTTTTAGAATTAGGTTTTGCTTACTGAACTGGAGCAGCAAGCTTCACTTAAGCACAAAACAATTACCCTTTGATGTTTTAAAAAAACAAAAAAAAAAACCACACCCTTCACAAACTCTCTAAGATTTTGTCATTATGATTGATTCCCATGCAAAAAAGACCAGGAGAGCCTCACGAAACTTTTCCCCACTGTATTTCATCTTCTGTCTTTTCTGTTTGATATGCCTAAATAATATGCGCTGTTTTGATATTTAATTCTCCTTTTTCTTCTCAGTTGGGAATCTGGTTCGAGTTGGAGACATTTGACTATACTACATTTAGGGATTTCTTATAAAACATTTGAAATCCCACTCTCCAGAATCATCCAAGTTTAGGTGACTCAAGATAACTCAAGATAAAATCACCCTTTTTCTGTCTTCTTCTCCCCTTTCCTGCCACACCAAACTTTTCTACCTTTTCTTCCAATGATTTAATTCCTAATGATTTAATTTATAAGCCTCCAACCTGTACAGACACATGTATATTAGTACAAACTGCAAATTGCTTACTTGACTATAAGGTCTTTACAGTGGCTAGAATAGTAGACCTGGTTACATTTAAACAGGGATTTGACTCCTGTTTCCCACATGTCCTTGCTCCATAGACATAGGCAAGTCACCAACTCTTCTCTTGACAATAGTGATACTTGAGTTACCAATTCATGATGTTCTTAGGAGAGTCAAATGAGATGATGTATGTTAAATAGCTGCAGAATTTAAAAATCTGTGTAAATCATCATCACTACCACCACCACCATCATCTTCATCATTAGTTTATAATATCATTCTCCTTATTTTGTTCAGTGGAGATTAGTTCAAAACAACCCTGGGAGTGACCTCTTCCACTACAATGCTTTTGTGTTTAATATTGAAGAGTATTTAAGAGATGTCATTTTGATTTATTTTTTTAGTCATTGAATGAAAATATTGGTACATAAGCTTACCTTCAGAATCAAGAAAAGCATTTTACAGACAACTACATTAGTAGATAGAATGATAGGGATGATGTGTTCCTCATTCCGTTCCACACAAATGTTTGATTTTTTTCCCCTTACTAGGTAACTTTTGATTTTTAAATATTTATTAAGCAACTGGTACATGTCAAGCAGAGTGCTAAGCGCCAAGAATACAAAAAAAAGAGGGAAATGGTGATCCCTGCTATGAAGGATTTATAGTCTAATGGGAAAATGACACACAAACAATTATGTACAAATGAGCTATATACAAAATAACTTGGCGATAATCAATAGAAGGAAGGCATTAATATTAAAAAAGGATCTATTTCTAGCATTCTAGAAATCTACAAGGCATTCATTAGCATTAAGGGGAACTTTATTTTTTATTAAAGCTTTTTATTTGCAAAACATATGCATAGGTAATTTTTCAACACTGATCCTTGCAAAGCTTTCCATTACAGATTCCCCACCCCCCAGTCCCCACCCCTCCCCTAGATGGCAGGAAGTCTACTACATGTTAAATATGTTAAAATACTTGACAAATCAAATATGCATATACCCATTTTTACAGTTATCTTGCTGTGCAAGAAAAGTTGGATCTACAAGAAAAGAAATCTGAGAAGGGAAACATAATGCAAGCAAACATCAATAGAGAGCATGAAAATGTTATGTTGTGGTCCACATTTCATATCCCTCTCTCTGGGTGTATATGGCTTTCTTTACTGAACAACTGGAACTGCTTTGAAACATTTCATTGTTGAAGAGAGCCATGTCCATCAGAATTAATCATCATATAGTCTTGTTGTTGCCATGTATAATGATCTCCTGGTTCTGCTCATTTCACTCAGCATCAGTTCATGTAAGTCTCTCCAGGCCTCTCTGAAATCGTCCTGCTGGTCGTTTCTTACAGAACCATAATATTCCATAACATTCATATACCATAATTTATTCAGCCATTCTCCAATTGATGGGCATCCATTCAGTTTCCAGTTTCTGGATCCTGCAAAAAAGCACTGCCACAAACATTCTTGTACATGTGGGACCCTTTCCTTCTTTTAAGATTTCTTTGGGATATAAGCTCAATAGAAACACTGCTGGGTCAAAGGGTATACACAATTTGATAACTTTTTGAGCATAGTTCCAAATTACTCTCCAGAATGGTTAGATCCATTCACAGTTCCACCAACAATGTATCAGTGTCCCAGTTTTCCCACATCCCCTCTGACATTCGTCATTGTCTTTTCCTGTCATTTTAGCCAATCTAACAGATGTGTAGTAGTACCTCAGAATTGTCTTAATTTTCATTTCTCTGATAACTAGTGATTTGTAGCACCTTTTCGTATGACTAGAAATGGTTTTAATTTCATCCTCTGAAAATTGTCTGTTCTTATCCTTTGACCATTTACCGTTTGGAGAGTGGCTTGAATTCTTATAAATATGAGACAATTCTCTATAAATTTTAGAAATGAGGCCTTTATCAGAAGTCTTAAATGTAAAGATGATTTCCCAATTTATTACTTCCCTACTAATCTTGTCAGCAATAGTTTTGTTTGCAAAAGCCATATACTTTTTAACTTTATATAGTCAAAATTATCTATCTGGTGTTCAATTAAGAGTTCCAGATCTCCTTTGGACACAAATTCTTTCCTTCTCCACAGATCTGAGAGGCAAACTATCCTATATTCCTCTAATTTTCTTATAATATCACTCTTTATGTCTAAATCATGAACCCATTTAGATCTTATCTTGGTATATGGTGTTAAGTGTGGGTTAAGCCCTAATTTCTTCCATACTAGTTTCCAATTTTCCCAGAAGTTTTTGTCAAATGGTGAGTACTTATCCCGAAAGCTGGGATCTTTGGGTTTATCAAACACTAAATTGCTATAGTTATTGCCTAGTTTGTCCTGAGATCTTATCCTATGCCACTGATTGACTGCTCTATTTCTCAGCCAGTACCAAATGGTTTTGATGACCACTGCTTTATAATATAGTTTTAGATCTGATACAGCAAGGCCACCTTCATCAGCCTTTTTTTTCATTAATTCTAAGGCAAATTTTAGAGCCATAAATAGAGAAGGCATGCACTAGTATTAAGGGACATCTATCTGTAGGGTCATAAACCTAGAACTAGAAGGGAACTTAGAAGTCATGTAAGTCAACTGTCTCATTTAACAGATGAGAAAAAATTTTAGACCAATTGGGTTTAAGTGATTTGTTCTAGATTATGAAGATAGAGGAACTGGGAGGTGAACTTAGGTTTTGTGACTTCAAATTCAGCCCTCATTTCACTTTTTCCATGTTTTTTGGAGGTTGAATCTTGAGCATGATGATAGGTACTAAAATGTGGTTCTCAAATTCTGATGATCAATATCATATTCCAACAATTATGGGCAACAGTTTTACCTATGGATGCCAAAGTTGCAGACAATTTAGTGATGATGATTTTAAGTATTAATGTTTATTGTGGATTTCTCTATGGATTTTCATTTTTGTGTTCTTGAGTATGTTTCATATTGATAGGCCAATACATCTGAAGGTCAGACTTGAAGCCAGGACTTCTAGAACTCCAAAACTGGATCTCTGTCTTCTGTTCCAAACTTTTTTTCTTTGCTGTTTTGAAACCAATGCCCAACTCCCCTCTTATTCTTTAAGGCTATAGAATTGTTGAACCATTTCCCTTTTGCTCTGGGGATAGGAGGTAAAATCACAAGTTTATGGGGGAACAGGTGTTTCCTTTTTTCCCTCACCTTAAAAGACTATCAGTTTGACCTAGGAATTAATAGTTATTGGTCTACATTGGTAGATGGAGTTTCCTTCCTGGATAAGTCATAGATCTTGATTTAAAAAAAAAAAAAAAGATAATTCTCTATGCTCAAGGATAAGCCATTCATCCTCTCAGTGCCTGGGGCAGTGTCCTCATCAATGGAAGGATTTGCCATGAAAGCAGAAAACATACAAAGATAAAAGGAGCACCCAGGTGTTCTTTCCAGTATACTTCTCTACATTAGGACAAGATTAATCTTTTAGGAGACTTCTTTTTGTCCAGTTATGATACAGATTGCCCATATCCACCAACTTTATGGACTGTCTATAAATATAAACCCAACTATTGCTATTCCTAATTGCTTTT
Source organism: Myrmecobius fasciatus (assembly GCA_023553655.1). NCBI lineage: Eukaryota > Metazoa > Chordata > Mammalia > Dasyuromorphia > Myrmecobiidae > Myrmecobius > Myrmecobius fasciatus. The sequence continues at coordinate 483,091 of JAJPUD010001043.1, read as the reverse complement.
TTTGAATATATAAAATCATTAAGCTCATTGATGACTAAGTTTTTATATATAATCTTTATCTTCTCTTCTGGAACTTTAATTTACAATAATTCTTTTTAACGAAAGGACCACATTTTATCAAAATGTGTAGATTCTGCCCCATTTCTTCTACTCTAATGGACTGCAGAGTCTATATAGTTAAAAGAGAATGGGACAGGGAAGCAATGGCCATGGTTCTCAAAGGTCTTTTCTACTCAGGGAACAAATGAAATTAAGCAGTAAAATCTCCTATTTGTTTTTTTTTTTTCAGGATTAAATTCAAGGGGAAGTTGGGAATGGTTTCCCATAGCCAAATCCACAATAAGTATGTAGCTATTTGGTATAGGTAAAGGAAAAGAATAAGCATTTATATAGCTCCAACTATGTGTCAGACAATGTGCAAATATTACCTCATTTGATCCACACTCCAATCCTGCCAGGTAGCTACTGTTATTCCTGTTTATAAATGCTTGTAAGTTATCTTAGGGTAGATTTCAACTCCTGTTTTTCTGTCTTCTGGCCTAGCTTTTCATCCACTGCCTTCAGGGGGTAATCTCAACTGGTGTCATCACTGAGTCTTCAGTACCCAATACTGTTTGGAAAACAGTACTTTTGTGGGCTGAATTCAGGAAGGAGACTCAGCTTGGGTCCATTTGAATTCAGAGTATGACTACTGCTTAAACTGTTTTTGACTCTATCTTCCTGTTTGTCAGAAAGAGTTAATGATGCTCAAAGTACAGTTTCCTTCCAGTGATCCCTGGTTGGCAGTTATGTTGAAGTCTACCATGTTTGGAGAGCCTTAGATAATGGCCTTTGGGGAGGCCTCCATTAGGAAGAGTCAAGACTAATCCAGAGTACCAGAGTATTATATCTGGTCCTTCTATATTTTTAGGATTGGTACTCTCTCTACCTTACCATTGTTCTGTTGGAAGGATAGAAGGAAATCTCAAAGCCTCCAACAGATTATATTGGCCATTGTCTTTCTATGGTATAGATAGATCTATCAGTTTCATGACAGATCCAAGAGGTATTTCTCTTTTTTCCCCTTGACCTTCAGTACTGTGAAATTTCCATTCATCCTCTTGGTTCTTGCTTCTGGATTTAAGGGAACTAAAATAGTCTTAAAGTATTGACAATCATAATTTTCTTAGCAAACAGAGATATATTGAGGGACAAGTGTTGGCATTTTAAATTTTGATGCTATTTGAAATTGAAAAGTCAAATTTCCTTAGTCTATCTCTTGTTTTCTCCATAATCTGCTCCTGATGGAGTCAGTTCTTTGGAACATTGAAAGCAAAACTGATTTAATAAATAATCAAAGTAGGATAAGGATTTAAAATTTTTAAATTTAGTTGTATGTTTTCAGAGAAAAATATAATTTTTTCTCTCTCTCCCACCTCCTCCTCTGATTGGGGAAAAGAAAAACAAAACCTTTGTAACATATGCTTAGTCAAGCAAAGGAAATTCCCACTTTGGCTGTGTTAAAATAATGAATATGTGCATCTCATTTTGCATATCTAGGCCATGACAAATTCATCAGGAAGTTGGGTATAATGCTTCTTCCTTGATCCTTTGGAATCATGTTTGACCACTGTGATAATGTGATTCCTAAGTCTTTTAGTGTTATTTGTTTATTTTTTTAGTATTGTTACTATATAATTTGTTCTTCTCTTTGCATCATTGTCTACAAATCTGCTCATATTTCTTTGAAAATCCCACCTCCTGTACAAGCCTTTCCCAATCTGCCTTCTCTGTGAGCCTACTTCTGATTCATACTGTCTATATCTCATCTGTACATAATTATTTGTGCATAGTCTCTGCCTTTAGAATGTGAACTCCTTGAGGGTAGGGGATGTTTTTGCCATATTTTTTTCTGCAACCTCACTACTTAACATGATGCTTGACAAATAGAAAACACAATAAATGCTTACTAAATGCTCAATGACTTATTGACTCTGAAACTCTTCCTTTTGTCATCTTTTACAGACCGATATTATTTCATTATATCCATATACCATAATCTGTTCAGCCACTCCCCCATGAAAAGGTACTCTTACAAAGAGATGTCGTTACCTAGTTTTGCATCCAAAATTTATGTTACTTTCAAGGGTCGTTGATGTTTTTCACATGAATGGAAAGGCCCATCCACCATAGCCTTCCCTGCTTTTTCTTTCCAAAATGCCTCATATTATCAGTATGATTGGACTGAAAACTTAAGAAACAGAAGTCACCCTGAAATTCTGATCAGAGCTAAAGCATTCATGTACCATTGCTGTTTTTAGTATGAAAAGGATTCAAGCTTCAGAAAAGAATCATTTCTGTAAATAGAGCTGTGGAACATCTTATTTGTCATCATCTTATTATTCCTGTTCCCTCTCTGTTGAGATAAATGCATAAAGTTTATGAATTCTGTATCAGACACTATTGCAGGAGCCTTTGATGAGTGATAGCTCATAGGTATTTTTCCTCTCTTTATTTTGGTCTCTTGAAATTTTGAGCTGTGTAGCAAATGTTCTCTTCTTTGATTATTTTTGAAACTTTAAGTGAAAGGAAATTAATTTTTCTGCTAGAACAGTGGACCTTTGGGGGAAATTATCAGAAATTGTACAACATTATATTGTCACTTGATTTAACGTCACAGACTGGAACATTTCATCAGAAGCAACAATTCTGAAAGGAACCTAGAGGGACCCTGAGTTCTAACCAGCTCTGTTTGCTTTTGCAGCTCCTAATGACACAGCAAATTAGATGAGAGGTTATTCCTGTTCATGGGTCTGTGCAGATGAGAAAATGTGTGCCAAGATGAAACCAATTAAATTGTTCAATTGTGATTAAATTTTTTGATAGAAAACATGAGGAAAAAGTTAAATTAGTAATATTAGATAATTTTTAATCTCTGAGAAATTGAGACTAATTTCTAAGAGATAATTAAAATGAATTTAAAATTATAAGGCATTTATAACTTGGAGGGATATTTTTGTGTTGTTGGCCAAGAAACCCAAGGAAACTATTCTATTTGATTGTTAAAGAGCTGCCACTTTTCTGTCCCCCTCCACCATTATTCTTTGAAGAGGTGGGGGATTGTGTGGAATACTGCCTACAAATTGTTTGATATGTTGATTGATTGGGTTAAACTTTTTTCCTGTTAAAAATTCTTCCTTATAAGTAATGCCTTTGAAAAGGGAAAGTAGGAGGGATACATTGGATGGTGGCCATATAAAACGAAAAGATGTCAACAAAATATATTTTAAAAATAAAGCTGGTTCTTTGTGAATGACATCTCTTACCTTTAGTTCTCTTTATATGGCTGCAACATTTAGAGAAAAATTGATGAAGTCAGAAGTAGACTTCTAGTATTGAGTTTTCAAGGTTCTACTGATTTTAGTAAAAGCTGCAGAATCTGATTTTTGTAATTCAGAGGGCTCTTGGTAGTCATCTACTCAAGTAAAACCATCTTATTTTTACATGTGAAGAAATAGATTTCAGTTCCACTCATTTAATTGATGCAGTCCTATGTACCTGCGTTCTGCAAACAGTAGGTACTCAATACATATTTCTTGAATGAATTCAACAATTGCTATTCCACAAATATATATTAAGCACTCTTTTTAAGTAAGTTATGACCAAGAAACTTCTGAGGTGCTAGGATTACAAAAAGAAAGCATTATAATCAAGTAGATTATAATCTCTGCTGTTGAAACAGAGCATACCCTCTTAAGGAAATCATGAGTAATAACGAGAAATTTTAAGAGAAGAAGACTTGGGGGAAGGTGCTGAATTAATTACTAAGGAAACACCCAATGTTGGAGGTGGACCGGACTGTTGTGTTTTGAAGAATCCGAAGCCTGTAGAGATAAAACGGCTTGTTTAACATCCCACAGCTGGTTTGGCAGTAGGCCATCAACTAAAATACAGATCTCCTGATTCTCATCCTAGGTCTTTTTTTGTAACCAAAATATAAGATTATAACAGGTAAATCAAAAAGTAGGTAGAATTCCCAAATATGACCTTATTCTATATCTTTAAATGGCTTAGGGAATAGTGGCCAGCAAAAATACACTCAAGAGTCATTGGGAGTTTTTCAGATTTGTGTGTAGTAACTGGGCAAATGTAGGAGAGAGAAAGTATTTAACTACTGATTATGTCAACTGTTAGCAAAGATCCTTTGTGGCACCTGGAATCTAAAACCCTCCAACAGTTACCGAACCTTGGGCAACAGTTTGAAAGTTGAAACACTAAGAAGATCCTCTTATTTGTCCTTTTGGCCGATGGCAGCTCCATTTTGGGTCAAGGCATCAGCCACTGCTTTGTGAGCACCCTGCAGCTGTTGAAACAATATGTATTTGTGGGGTGGAGGCTTGCCAAGTCAGTCTTGAGGCTCCCAATTATGCTTTGAGAACTTGCGTTTTCCACCCGCCCATGCCCTGCAGTGCCTCTGATCATTGCATTGCTATGTCATGCTGAATAATTCGCAGCATTTAGCACTTAAATTGGCTCATTGCAGACAATCCAATTAGAATAAAGTCTATTATCGTTTTTTGGTACCTTGGAATGAAATGGAGTGTTTAAGTGATGAACACGCCATGCAGACAGTCCCTTCCCTTCTAACTTTTCTCTGTCTCAGAATTTTCTTGCATCCTGCGAAAGCAGAGCTGGATTCCAACATAGGCTCTAGACCAACATTAATGCTACACCTTTCTGACATGAGCACTCTGGGTGTTTATTTCTTTCTCTTTCCTCCACTGCTGTTGCTGTTTGGCTAGAGGAGCTAGATGTGGCCATCTCAAACCCTTTGTCAGTTTGGTGTCTCTCTGGTAGAATTTTATTAAAGACTGTTTTCAGAGTCAAGGTTATGAGCACCTGAGCCCTTTGTAGCAGGGTGAAAACACAACCTATCTGGGCCATCATGTAGTCATGCAGTTCTGATCAAAAGGCTCAGAGGCTGCAGAAATAAAAGAGACCATTTGAAGAAAGGAAGGAAGGATGCCCAGTGTTGCTGTTCTCTAGTACACAGGACCGCTTTATCCTGCTCAAAATACTTGCTGTAATAGCACAAGGAAAAGTGAGTTCCCCTGAGATAACCTGAGAAACAAAGATCACACTGAAGGACTGCAGAATGAAGTGGTCTTTCTTGCTTTCTTTTCTCCTCCCTCCTTCTTTCCCTCCCTCTCTCCCTCCCTTCCTTCCTTCCTTCTTCTCTCTCTCTTCCTCCCTCTTTCCTTCCTCCCTCCCTCCCTCTTTCCTTTTTCTCCTTCCTTCCTCTCTTTCCTTTTTTTCTTTCCTTCCTTCCTTCCTTCTTTCCTTCCTTCCTTCCTTCCTTCCTTCTTTCCTTCCTTCCTTCTTCCTTCCCTCCCTTCTTTCCTTCTTTTCTTCCTTCCTTCTTTCCTTCCTTCTTTACCATTCTGACTTCCAATCTTCAAGTTTTAGACTTACTATGATGTACCCTCCCTCCCCAATAAGATTAATTACTGTTATGTATTGATATACTTTACTGATATCCCACTCTTGTTTCTTATTGTAAAATAGAAGTCTGATGTCTAGATCATGGCAGAATCCATTTCCCACCAAACTGGAAATGCATCAAATATGGCCCTGATAAGAATAGATTCTCAATCTGTTTTATGATAACCAGTCTAGCCAAATTTGGAGAGACATCCCCAATTTGGGGACTGAATTTTCTTCAACAAATTTTGAGGATAATCTACTAGATTACCAGTAAACATTTATGAAGTACCTACTATGTGTCAAGCATCGTGCTATGCACTGGAGCTACAGATACAAAAGTGAGATAACCCCTCTCTTCAAAGAGCTTACTTTCTGGAACTAAGTTATAGAAGGGTTATACGTGTATCACTTAAGGCAGATAGAGTCAGGAAGACCTGAGTTCAAATCCAGCCTCAGACACTTAACACTTCCTAGTTGTGTGACCTGGACAAGACACTTAATTCCAACCACCTCACAAAAGAAAAGAGATGTATATCACTACAGAGAGATCACACCCCTTAGAAATGATAGGTTCTTGGTATGTTAAAATATATGGACATATGAAAATTCAGATAATTTACAAAACTAATAAATTAGAAGATTTTGCAATACAAAAGTCTTGTGTGGTATATATTAAATACAGTTAAAATAAGATAAGATGTAAATATTAGATTTGTAGTCAATTATAATTCCTCCTACTGAAGCAATTTAAGGCTGGTAGATTGCTTGAGTTATATTATTCTGAGTTTGAGTTTACTAAAGCAGATCAGATGTCCTCTCTCTATGTCCTGAAAGTGGGGAGGGTCAGGAGGGTGCCTACGAAAGGGGCAAACTGGATTTGGCCCATATGGTAGCATGTCAAAATCATCTTACATTTTGACAGTCTGGTCCAATGTGTCAGCCCTGTGTTTGCATTCATCCTTACATTTTTGTCCTGGAGAGAGAGAGGGAGAGAGGGAGAGGGAAAAGAAGAGGGAAAGGGAGGGAGAAGTGTTTTCAAAGCCTTTTTCTATGCATTTCAATCATTCTTCTACTGCTACTCTTCCACTTCTAAAAACTCTCCTGGAGATCCCCATCTGACTCCATTCCCTGCCTTGGAAAAAACTCCTTCATCCTTTTCTAAATGTTTAGCAATTTTACATGTATTAAGTAGGAATTTTTTTTCTACTTGTTTCCTATTTTAACTGTTTTTTGTTTGGCCTTTCTTTCCTGTTAGACATCTCCTCCTGAACCTCATTTCTCTTTAGCCTGTAAAACTCCACAATGAATAATACAGAACTGAATAGCTCCTGACATTATCTAGCAAGATCAAAAAGTTATTCTTTTATCAAAATAGCTTGCATTTTTATATAGCATGTTAAAGTTTGCAGAGCATCTTAATTTATCCTATTTAATTGATTGAAAGCCAGACAAGTCCTTGGAAATCATAGAGTCAGACCTTCCTAATTTTATTGATGAGGAAAGTTAAGAAAGAGGGTAAAGGACCTAGCATCCTTACAGTGCAAGGGCTGGAGCTGAAGCTTTCTAATTCAAGATCTCATTCTCAAAATGAGGAAACAGGGAATGGCAGACGTGCTGAGAGCTGCTCAGGTAATGAGCACCAAAGGCAGGAATGGTCTCAGGTGCTCTGCCTTCAGAGGAAATGCTCTTTCCATACAGTGGACCTGGTGTGATCCAGAAAGGGCCAGAGGCCAGGACACAAAGCTGGAGTCCCCTGGATCCAAAACCAGTCCTTTATAAAAACTGTCTCTATGACGTCTCACCTCCTGCCATGTCCTTCTACAAGTAATATTAACCATCATGAGCTTCCCCCAGAGAGAAAGGGCAGGGGAGAATGTGGGCCTCCATTAGGGGTAAGAGGTGAATTCTCTTTCATTCTATCTGTGTTTCTTATTTTAGCCATTAAGACACTCGCTGAGATAAATCTTTTCAGCCTCTGGCTGAGTAGTGCTGAGATGTTTCACAGAAAGAACTCACAATTTAGGGAACAAGAAGGTGAATAATGCCCTTCGGAGGAAGGCCAAAGCAAAATCGAGTTAGCAAAGTTGAGAGCAGAATCAGTGGAAAGTGAATTGAAGAAGGAATGAGTACCCTACATTGTAGGGGCAGCCAGCTAACTCTGGATTCTTTCTGATGGCAGTTGGTTAGTTTAGCACCATAGGGCCAGGGATTACAAAAGCAGCCCCAGCATGGCAAGAGCATAATGAGACCTTCTTGTTGACATCTTAATGTGTGAATGGTGATTCCCTGTATTAAGCTACCACCAGGATCCGGTGCTTAATATGGGAAATTATACACCCAGAGCCCTATTGATTAACAGAAGATCCATCCCTGAATTTAGCTCAAAGGACATATTTTAAAAAATATATGTCTTGATGTATAGATAAAATTATGACTCTTGCTTTATTTCTAGGGGAATTGGGTCTGACCATCCATTTGTTCACTCATTAAATAAGAACTTACTAAAAACATATTGCTTGCAGGAGACAGGATGGTGCAGTGGAAAGAAAGGAACTTAGAGAGTCAGGGAGCAAAGGCGCAAACCTCATTCTGCTATTGATCATCTGAATCCTCTTGGGAATGTCTCTTGGCTTCCATTCCCTTCTTTGTAAATTGAAACAATTGTTGTACCAGATGTCTTCTAAAAGTACTGTAAGTCTCTAAATCTGTGGTTCACCCATAAAAGTCCCAGTAGTTATATCTCTTCCCTTGCTTCCACTAGACTTTGTAATACTAATTCCAGTTTATATATATATATACATATATATGTATGCATATATACATATATGCATATATATATATGTATATATATATATCTGTAGCTCTTCCTTTGCAAACTGATCCTGAGAAACATTTCTTTGTCAAGCTCCCATGGAGCTTCAGTTTTCTCATCTTTAAAATAAGACTGAATCTCTTCCACCTCTAATCCTGTGATCCTGTAACCCCCTTTATTTCTTGCATTATATTGCTTTTCTGTTAAGCAAATGTAGCAAGCTATTTAGAATTCAGGGATTATTTTGTTTTGTTTTAAAATTTCATTTCTTGCTTTTAGGAGTTTTCCAAGTGAATCCCCCAGTTTGGAAATATTCCAACAAGAGCTTTGATGGTTTAGGTAACAGATAACAGGCTTGGGATATAATGTAGAGTACAATCAAAAACACTTAATTGTCCACACTAGTCAGGAGTTGATGTTTCCATGCTTCTGCTATGTCTAAGAAGGAGGATTGTTTGAGGGAAGCATTGTATGGGCTTGTTAGATTTTTGCTATTGAGCTGTTTTCCATTTGACAGCAGAAATGTGATGGGTACTGTAGATAGACTGAAAAATAAAAAAGTAAACAGCTATGCTTCAAAGAAAGCAGTTGTCACTGACCTCTGTTTCACTAAGATCCCCATTATGGAGATTTTCCTCAGCATCACTTCATTATTCCCTTTTTCATTTATCCACTTATTTCCATTTATAAAGAATTTACGTACATTAATTCCATGAAATCCAGTCACAGTCACATGAATTAGGTTATGCAGTCATAATCACCTGCATTTTATTGACATGTAAAAGATCTAATTGCCTAAAATCAAAGAACTAATTTTCTAGATTGAATTTTGTGGATTTAAGTTGTCTACACTACACCATCTTGCACTCTTGAGTCCTACTTTTGCCATTGGTAATTTGGAAAGTTCTAAAGCCTCCATTTTCTGAAGAGATTGCATGTGACCAAGCTCCATTCCTTTCCCAGCTACTTTGCACTCTTCATGCTTCTGTGCAGATATCAATCCTTCTATTTTATTCCCTTTCCTGTGTTGGCTTCAGCCATTAGAATGTAAGCTCCTTGGGGTCAGGTTTCTTTTTTGTATATATTTGGATCCCCAGCATGTAGCTCAACAAATGCTTGTTGACTGCCTGCCTGTTATTCTCTGTAGCACCTGAATTAGTAGATTCTTATTAATATGCAATCACCACACAAAGTCTTTTGCCAGTTTCCATTTATAATTTTCTGATTTCTCCAATTAGGTTGTCCAGTTGTAAAAGGCAGGTGGTGAAAACCAATTTTTATTTACTGTATTTTTATTGTATTTTATTGTATTGTATTTCTCTCAGTGTCTCACAAATGTAGCTCAGTCTTGGTGGTTCAGTCAGTGCTATTGACTAAGTCTCAGATCAAAACAGGCAAAGTCCAGCTTGGCTCGCTCTACAACTGTCTGTCATACAGATTGTGACCTGGATTTCCAGGTCTCTGTCTTTGGCCTTTGAGGGGGTGGTGATACTAAGTGGAACCTTACAGCTCTGCACATTCTCTAATTTCTTTGTATAGGTTCCTGTGCAATGTAGGAAGGAAGTAGGGTTTATTTAGGAAAAGTCATTGTTACTGCAGAGAGATTATATTTAGAATAGTTGTTTTTAGTGCCCCTTAGATCTTTTGAAGACAGGGAAGGAACTAAGATAAAAGATGTTCATTAGCAGATCATAGGGGAAAGACCGGATTTGTGATTTATTTAATAATTGGTTACTCCATGAAGAGGAAATGCCTACAAATTGAGGCAGGTACCCTCTCTGCAGCTTAGAATCTCAGTGTCCAAAGGCATTGAAAAGTTAAATGAGTTATCCAGGGACATACAGTCAGTATACATCAGAGGCAATACTTGAACCCAGGTCTACCTGCCTTCAGTACTGACTCAGTAACAACTGAAAAGAACATAAAAAAATCTGGATCTCTTTCCAGATTTAGCTCAAACTTGATTTTGTGTCTCTAACGGCCTCTTATCAATACAGCTAATGTTTGTTTTGTTTTAGCACAAAATGAGCCTTTGAGGATTCTTCCCAACTTGTTGGGAGACTGAGATTTTTTTGTACGTTTCTTCTAAAAAGAGGGAAATTGAATAAGAAGTAGATGACAAAGGATGCTTTCAGTCATTAAAGTGAACACATTAGAATGAGTTGTCAAGTGCTATAAACTTGCCATTTTATATACCTTGTGTTAATCCCATTTTATAAATGAAAAAGCTTAGTCCCAAGTAAGTTGACACTTTCCCAATGCCACACAGGTAGGAAGAGTCTGAGGTGTAATTTAAACTCAGGAAAAGGCATTCTTGATTACTTTTTCCAAGATTCCATACAGGACATCTAGGGTGGGTAGAGCTCTGGATCTAGCAGCAAGGAGATTTGAGATCAAAATCATCTTCAAATATTATTAGCTATATGATCCTGGGCAAGTCACTTAAATGCTTCCTGCATCAGTTTTCTCATCTGTAAAATGGATATGCAAAAACCTCCCAAGATTATTGTGAGAATAAAATGATATTATATTGGTTATTATTTTTTTGCAGTGCCAGGCCTAGTGCTGATGCTTAATAATTGTTTAACAGTATTGATTGATACTCATATAGTGTATATAGAGCAGGAATGCTGTGGTCAGGAAGGACTTGGTCCAAGTTTTGTCCCGATACCTTCTGGCTTTGTCGATTCAACTCAGCAAGTATGTATAAAGCAATTACTATGTTCCAGGGACTGTCCTCAATATTAGTAATGCAGAAATAAGGAGAAAGCAAGAAACATAGTCCTTTCCTTTCAGTGGTTCACATTTTAGTAGGGGAGGAGAAACCAAAAAGGAGTGAGAGAGTAGGGGTGAGAGGGCAACACACTGTACAGAAAGTCCAGACAGTTGAGTAGAATCTGAATAGTAATGTAATAAAGTGATCCAGAGCAAGTCATATGACTTCTCGTGCTCCACACAACAAAACTGTGTGTGTGTGTGTGTGTGTGTGTGTGAGAGAGAGAGAGAGAGAGAGAGAGAGAGAGAGAGAGAGAGAGAGA